>OY720684.1:44036100-44573713 GCA_963170755.1 Amphimallon solstitiale | reverse complement strand
TATGCAATGAGCATTTAATGATAGCTATTAAGACACGAGTAGGAGACTTACAATACGAGGCGAGGCCGAGTATTGTAATGAATACGAGTGTCTTAATAGCAATTAAATGCGAGTTGCATACACTATTTTTTCTACGACCCCATAATAAAACATTATTTTTTGAACATTCCATTTCATAAATTGAAGTTCAAATTTTCCATGCACCTTTGTGAATTTAGCTGGTAATAAATTGTTCGTGGTTACTAAGGCTTGTTCCATAATGTCTGGTGGACTCAAATTTTACATTTCACTGTCATTATCCGTAATTTTTACCGTTTATATTTTCAAAAAAGCACAATTTACAAGTACTTACTTGTAAATTGCAAAGAACTGTCACATTTATTCAATTTGTATATCTGTCAGATATGCAGTCGTCATATTGAATATTGTTTGAATATTGGAATGTCGCATTCCTATTGGATATAAACTTGTATCGTAATGAAAAATCTGTATTCCTATTGGATATAAACTTGTATCATAATGAAAATCTGTATCGAAATGGACATCATCAAAGTACAGGTTCGGCATATCTAATAATAAAATTAAAGTATGGGAGTAGAAAAAATACAATTTACAACTAATTTCCAGTATAATCACACTTTATTTGAAAAATACGACATGTTTCGCTACGATGTAGCTTCTTCAGGTATTGCGTTACTACTAAATACATTCTACAAATTTATGATTTTTCCAACACATTTTCTACACACTTGTTCACACCTAATTACAATAAATCTCTAAATACTCTAAATATACCAGTTTACCAGTGCACCAGTTTAAAAGCGAGGAATTATTTAGATCTATCTGGTCATTTAATAGTACATCTGAGTATTTAAGATTATTTATTTCTAAGGCTTCATTAAATTTAATTTTAAACCTTTTTCTTGTGAATGTAGTATCTCAAATTCGTTATACTTAAATTATGATTATTTTCTAGTAAGTGAATTGCATAATTTGAATCTGTCTTTTTATTACTAAAACTCTTAAAATGTTCGTTTATTCTTTTGTCACATCACCTCCCTGTTTGGTCTATGTATGTTTTAGGGCAATCCATACATGTTAATTTATAGACTCCTGATTTTTTACCCTTGTTTATCTTTGATTTATTGATTTTATGTATTTCTCCAAAGAATTATTTGTTTTATATGCTACATTTATATCTACTTTATGTAAAAAAATTTCTATTTTTTCACTTGTTGATCCTATGGTAAGTTAATACTTTATAATTACTTAATTTCTTTTTACTTTCTTATACGTAGTATAAGAAAGTATTGTGATGATGAAAATTTTCGACCTCGAGATTTTTGCAGATGTCTACGTTTTGAAGTCCTTTGATACCGAAAAAGTGGTTTTTAAAAAATGTCTGTGTGTCTGTCTGTGACCACGATAGCGGTCAAACCGCTATAGCTATCAATTCCAAATTTTGTATTTACGTGTATAATATCCCTCTTGAGATCTGATTAGTTTTTAAGTAAAATCGGTAGACCGGAAGTAGCAGTTTACTTCAGTGAAAAAATCGAATTTTGCCAATATTTCGTCAACTTTTTATTCTGACTTGAGAAGTCAGAATAAAACCAGCAGTGTAGACAATCGGTAAAAGTTTCACATTTTAATCGTTGACGTTATGTATATTAAAATTTTAAATTTAAAACACGTTAATGTATATTTTGTTTGTGCATTTCTAAAAGAGGTTGCAAGGACATTGTGTGTTACGTGTTTTTGGAAAAAATAATTTTTCTCGGCTGTATATGTCTTTTCTGAGGAAGACCAAAAAAAAGGAAGGTCGAAACGTAAAAATAAATGCAAACATTATGATTTTCTAAAGCGTGTTTGATTAATTACTTGCCGAAAAATCCCAATTATTCTCATCAAGAGGTCAAACAATATATATATATATATATATATATATATTGTTTGACCTCTTGATGAGAATAATTGGGATTTTTCGGCAAGTAATTAATCAAACACGCTTTAGAAAATCATAATGTTTGCATTTATTTTTACGTTTCGACCTTCCTTTTTTTTGGTCTTCCTCAGAAAAGACATATACAGCCGAGAAAAATTATTTTTTCCAAAAACACGTAACACACAATGTCCTTGCAACCTCTTTTAGAAATGCACAAACAAAATATACATTAACGTGTTTTAAATTTAAAATTTTAATATACATAACGTCAACGATTAAAATGTGAAACTTTTACCGATTGTCTACACTGCTGGTTTTATTCTGACTTCTCAAGTCAGAATAAAAAGTTGACGAAATATTGGCAAAATTCGATTTTTTCACTGAAGTAAACTGCTACTTCCGGTCTACCGATTTTACTTAAAAACTAATCAGATCTCAAGAGGGATATTATACACGTAAATACAAAATTTGGAATTGATAGCTATAGCGGTTTGACCGCTATCGTGGTCACAGACAGACACACAGACATTTTTTAAAAACCACTTTTTCGGTATCAAAGGACTTCAAAACGTAGACATCTGCAAAAATCTCGAGGTCGAAAATTTTCATCATCACAATACTTTCTTATACTACGTATAAGAAAGTAAAAAGAAATTAAGTAATTATAAAGTATTAACTTACCATAGGATCAACAAGTGAAAAAATAGAAATTTTTTTACATAAAGTAGATATAAATGTAGCATATAAAACAAATAATTCTTTGGAGAAATACATAAAATCAATAAATCAAAGATAAACAAGGGTAAAAAATCAGGAGTCTATAAATTAACATGTATGGATTGCCCTAAAACATACATAGACCAAACAGGGAGGTGATGTGACAAAAGAATAAACGAACATTTTAAGAGTTTTAGTAATAAAAAGACAGATTCAAATTATGCAATTCACTTACTAGAAAATAATCATAATTTAAGTATAACGAATTTGAGATACTACATTCACAAGAAAAAGGTTTAAAATTAAATTTAATGAAGCCTTAGAAATAAATAATCTTAAATACTCAGATGTACTATTAAATGACCAGATAGATCTAAATAATTCCTCGCTTTTAAACTGGTGCACTGGTAAACTGGTATATTTAGAGTATTTAGAGATTTATTGTAATTAGGTGTGAACAAGTGTGTAGAAAATGTGTTGGAAAAATCATAAATTTGTAGAATGTATTTAGTAGTAACGCAATACCTGAAGAAGCTACATCGTAGCGAAACATGTCGTATTTTTCAAATAAAGTGTGATTATACTGGAAATTAGTTGTAAATTGTATTTTTTCTACTCCCATACTTTAATTTTATTATTAGATATGCCGAACCTGTACTTTGATGATGTCCATTTCGATACAGATTTTCATTATGATACAAGTTTATATCCAATAGGAATACAGATTTTTCATTACGATACAAGTTTATATCCAATAGGAATGCGACATTCCAATATTCAAACAATATTCAATATGACGACTGCATATCTGACAGATATACAAATTGAATAAATGTGACAGTTCTTTGCAATTTACAAGTAAGTACTTGTAAATTGTGCTTTTTTGAAAATATAAACGGTAAAAATTACGGATAATGACAGTGAAATGTAAAATTTGAGTCCACCAGACATTATGGAACAAGCCTTAGTAACCACGAACAATTTATTACCAGCTAAATTCACAAAGGTGCATGGAAAATTTGAACTTCAATTTATGAAATGGAATGTTCAAAAAATAATGTTTTATTATGGGGTCGTAGAAAAAATAGTGTATGCAACTCGCATTTAATTGCTATTAAGACACTCGTATTCATTACAATACTCGGCCTCGCCTCGTATTGTAAGTCTCCTACTCGTGTCTTAATAGCTATCATTAAATGCTCATTGCATAATATATTATTACTTTAACACTAATTATTGTATACTTAAATAAATTACGAACGAATTTTTAATGTTTCACCACAACAGGATTCACTAAAAACTGAGTCACTATCACAAGTTGCAATATAGTTTATAATTTTTAATTGTCTTCTGCTACATATAAATGCGTTACTAGAATTAAAAAAAATTAAATATTTTTTAAAATTAATTCTACTTACTGTACTGCATATTAATAAATTCCAACTATTTAGATAAAAATAGAAATGTCCTGGTCATTTGAACAATTGTAGATTCTCACTTTTAAGTAAAATACAGCTTCTAAGCATTTTTTGAAAACAATATTTTAGATGACATCAGGATAAGACGATTAAATATTTCAGAGAAGTAGTTTTATATGGATTTTTGCGACAGATATCAATAGAGGGCATCACAAACCAGAATAAAATCGTCCCGGTATCCTAAGACCGATTTTAAAACCAATTGAGATAGCCTTCTATCCGTAACACATGAACAGTGTGAACAGTTTTTGATGAGAATATGATTTTATTATTAAACCGTTTAACATCAACCAACGTTAAAATACTACCGTATTGATTGAAGCGGAGCTTCATATAGCCGCGTATAGATTGAAATTGAAAGACTGATATGTTTGTGTGACATCGTTAATAACTAAACACACATGTTCGCTCAATATGTGTTCAGATAGAATGATAATCATTCATATTTCTAATATACTTGACACTCTCGTTTAACATTAGAGAGGGTGTTACCCATATGTTTCTTGGGAACTACAGGGCCGCTTTACTTGAATTTTTTTTGAAATGACCGCTGGTGCGAGACTTGGATGTGGGTCAAATTAGGGTTCACGAAACCAATGTGATGCTTGGCAAAGTGCCAAAAATTGCAAAGTTTGCATAAAATGAACGTGACCCTCTTGAGCAAATCGTGAATTTTTACGGTAGAAGACTAGAATTTTGCATAGTTATATTACATGTCCTACAAATTACAGTTTTCCCATTTTGGAAAATTTTTATTGCAAACGATTTTATTCAAAATTTTCGGAACGCCTTTGATGCAATAAGACATCGTCAATTTTTCAAAATAGAAGGTTGAATGCATAATACAAAATTATTCTACGACTCAAGCTCTATCAGGAAAATTTTTCCTTTTGTCTATATCAGATTTTATTTAAACTTTGAGGTTCAGAAAGTTTTCAAAAATTCGAGTTTTTGAAAACCTTATGTACTTTATGGCAGGTGGGTCAAATCCGACTGGTGTAGTTTATCTTGTCTTTAACTTAAAAATTTGTCTCAATGCTTATTCGGAGGTCACTTCTTTTTTACATTGACTAAACAGTCAGTTTCTGTATTGTAAATAAGAGGTGTCCAAGGAACATTTATATTATTCATTTCAATGGTACGTCATTATTTGAGGTAAGGCCAATTGAGCACAATGCTCAATTGTGCCGTATAGCATTTTTTCGCCAACCACTCACTCTCGAAGTTATACCTAAAAAAAAATTCGATTGACCTAATATTGATTTGGATCAAAGAGTAGCTGCCGTGCCTATTGGGATCTTGCAAAACGCACCTACGTAAAAACTGAATGTGTAGGCGCGACAGCAACAAACATTGAATACAACAAGCAGTACATGTGGATCAAACTATCCGAAATAACATTATGCTGCCGATAATACCGAAACTGCATTTACATAATGTACCAAAGACCATTACTATTGATTTAAGGTCATCAATAGTAATATGACTTAGACGGCTTCATCGCTTACTCCAGGTCCCTTGGAGTCGTCGAGTAGAATGTCGTTGGTCATTTTAAGGCACACTGTTTCAGAATTAACAAAAAATGGGAAGTCTACGATGATTTGCGGCAACACAAAGTAGACTGCAATGGTAGTGAGTTGGTGTATCCTCATGCAATATTGTATAGAATGTAAATAAAAGTAAATAAATCTTATCAAAATAATATTTTATTAAAGTTGTTATAACTCGTGTACTTTTTTGGTAAGTAATGATTCTCAAAATGTATGTGCTTCAGAAAATTAACACATTTTTCTACTACTGTCATTGAATGACATTCACCCTCTTTGGATCTATTATCTAATTTCTGTAAACAGTAGAGTCCAAGTGAAGTTAATAACGGCAAAATTGAGTGCAAATGTAGCACATTTGACAAACATTTTATACTATATAAATTATAGCAAACGTGGGGGCGACAGTTGACCTTCGTCTACTGTCGCCCCCTTTCTTTTTTTGGTATAACTTCGGAAGTGAGTGGTTGGGGGAAAAATATCTACGGCACAATTGAGCACAATTGGCGTGCTTTGCGAAGGCACCGAGTTTTAAAAAGAATTTCAACTTTTTTTGGGGGGGGGGGGGGGGCAATCGTCATCTTGGCCACCCCTTCGATTTTTTTAAAAATCTCTGAAAACATAGCAGCACAAATGAAACTAATAACGGCACAATTGAGCACAAATGGAGCACAATTGATACGCATTTTATACTACATAAATTACAACTGGAGGGGACCAACATGACAGCGCCGAAAATTATTCATGTTTCTAGAAATATTATCTTGTATTAAATAGAGTAATTAACGCAGAGTGTGTAGTAGCTACAAGGAAATACCAGAGATTATTCGAAGATGAATAATCACAGAAAAATATACATCTAGACTATTTTAGGGAGAAATGACAAATTCAGGACAATAACTATAATCTTCGAAAAAAAATTGTCATATTACAGCTTAATCACATAACAAGGGAATACTAGAATTTAGGAATTATTGTAATAATTGATAATTCTTACACTATTTACTGAAAGTTGATTATGTGTATTTTTTTCATTTTAGATAATAAACGTGAGTTGTAGGTGGCGCAATATTTTCTGTGACCTTTAACAATTATCTCTACCAATCTTTTTTTTTTAGTTGAACCGCATTAATTAATGTAAATTGCAGTGCAACTAAATGTACCAATAGACTATTTTATGTCATTAATTTTTTCCATTCCGTAAACATTAGAGTCGTGAAAAACAGAAAAACGAACGGACATGCTACGAAACTCAACATAGCTAGACCTTCAAAGTTATTTTAAAAAGCATATGATTTTTATTCGATTCTTTTTTTACAAATATTATACACGGACTTTGACCAAATAGAACGTTTTATTATTATTGTAGACAGCTAAGTACATTTGACAAAAGTAAAAGTTAAAATTTACGCTTGAATGATTATTTGTATATGTTTTATAGAATATAAAAGCCTAGAATTTATGACAAGTTAAGCAAAAAGAGCAGGATTCAACTGTGTGACTTTTACAGAAAGGGAAACTTTTGCTGGAACTATGTGGGAAATTTAATATTGTAATAACTCGTTTGCTCAAACAAACTCCGGATTTAAACAGGTTTAGTTATATTTACACACATAAATTTATTCATTAATGTAATTATATGTGCTTACTTCCTAAAAGTACTGTTATATTTAATTATAGACAGTTGTTGAAAATTGGAGGATATATAAAACTTAATCGAAAACACTATAAAGATTTTGAGTGATATAATTTAAATTAATAATTTTGCGTTTTGCTGTAATATTTGTGTTAGGGAATAGAAGAATAGAATACATTATTTGTTCTTACGTTGTATGTTGGACAAGTTCTGGTACAAAATATAAAATAAGTAAAATTCAATTATAGTTATAAATAGCATACATACATATATATATATATTTCATTATCAGGAACAAACAATATGACAAAAGAAATAAATGGGAATAAATGAAATGAAGCGAATAATAATTTATAATTTAATAATGTTAAAAATCCTCGTAAAAATGAGAATTTTTGCAAATTTCGGCAAACTTAGAGCAAATTCAACGCTTGTAAACCGATTTTATTTAATTTTTTTACCCCTTTTTATTTTTCTAATTTTGCAAAATGATGAATTTTTTCAGCCCATTCTAATATTACTTCCTTTTGAAATAACCGGTCTGCATTTAAAAACGCTGCGCATATCTGTCGATAGTCACATTCTAATTGTATGGATGTTTGGTCTTTGGTCGCCACACACCAAATATAGAAAATAATGTCTCCAGAATATTTATATTTGTTTGAATGCTGTTCATTGTATAATTTTTTATTTAAATTCCTTTCCTGGACTTCCATATTATTTCTTAAAATATGTATGTATCGTATATGTAAAACGAACTAGTTTAGCTTAGTGAAATAATTTAAATAACAAGTTGAGAGGGTTTTACACAACTTACATCTACATAAATGTTTTTGAAAAATATCATTAGTTTTATTATATTTATTACAATATATACCCTATTTTTAAATTATTTCAAATTAAAAAAATTATTGACTTTAACACCCTGTCCTGCGGTTATTAATTAAAACAATATTTGCATTTTACTTTCTCATACGTAGTATAAGAAAGTATTGTGATGAAAATTTTCGACCTCGAGATTTTTGCAGATATCCACGTGTTGAAGTGTTCTGATACCGAAAAGTGGTTTTTAAAAAATTTCTGTGTGCCATTATAGCTATCAATTCTAAATTGTGTATATACGAGTATAATCTCCCTCTTGAGATCTGATTAGATTTTCAATAAAATCGGCAGACCGGAAGAAAAAATCGAATTTTATATATATTTCGTCAACTACTAAGTTTAAGCAAAAATATAAAGAATTCATATGTACTCAAAATTAAATTTGAGAAGAATTTTATTAAGAACATTTTTCGAAATTCCTACGCGAAGTAGGTCTTTTACTCTTATCGAAAATCAGTTTTTTGTGAATATCTCGCATGCCATGCTTTCTAGGCCGATACATTATTAGTACAAATGTATTTAAAGCATGAGTTCCAATACCTTTTGTATAAAAAAATTCAAAATTCCGACCGGAAATAACACTTTTGCTCTAATCGAATAGCACCTTTTTTCGAATGTCTTGCAGAGTATGCATTCTATAGAAATATATTTAGAGAATAGAAGTACTTAGAACAGGATTTTGAATAATTTTTGTATAAAAAATTCCTAAAATTGTTAGTTTGAAACAATCATACTTATAAAAAAGTTGTGTGATGGCCACACCTCATTTTTTACTTTCTTACTGTGTACTGTGATGATGAATATTTTCGACCTCAAGATTTTTGCAGATATCTACGTTTTAAAGTCCGCTGATACCGAAAAAGTGGTTTTTGCAAACATCTCTTCCTCTCTCTCTTCCTCTCCCCCCCCCCCCCTTCTCTCTCTGACCATGGTAGTGCCCAAACGGCTACAGCTATCAATACCAAACCTTATATTTACGAGTATAATCTTCCTCTTGAGATTTTGAGTAAAATCGGTAGACCTGAAGTAGTAATTTACTTCAGTAAAAAATCAAAATTTATTAATACGTCGTCAACTACTAAGTTTAGGCGAATTTCTAAAGAATACAAAAGTACTAAAATGTGAAAAGAGTTTTTAGCAAATATTTTACAAATTACTCATTCTTTACGGATTTATCTAGAATACAAAATATTTAGAGCCCGAATGGAACAATTTTTGTATAAAAGAAATTTCGAAAATTCGGACCGGAAGTAAGACTTTACTCTTATCGAATAGCAGTTTTTTTTATGCATTCTACATAAATGTATTATAAGTGCAAAAGTATTTAGAGCTACATTTGGAAAAATTTTTGAATAAAAGAAATTTTAAAATTTGGACCGGAAGTAATGCTTCTACTCACCAAATAGCAGTTTCTTGGAAAATCTCACAAATACTGCATTCTATTCAGATTTATTAAGAGCATACAATTTTTTCAAAATTCGGACCGGAAGTAACACTTTTACTTTTATTGAATAGCAGTTTTTTGCAAATGTTTCTGAAATTATGCAATATTGCAAGGACATTGTGTGTTACGTGTTTTTGGAAAAAATAATTTTTCTCGGCTGTATATGTCTTTTCTGAGGAAGACCAAAAAAAAGGAAGGTCGAAACGTAAAAATAAATGCAAACATTATGATTTTCTAAAGCGTGTTTGATTAATTACTTGCCGAAAAATCCCAATTATTCTCATCAAGAGGTCAAACAATATATATATATATATATATATATATATATATATATATATATATATATATATATATATTTATCAAGAGTTCAAAAGTATTTAGAACTGGATTTGTAATATTTTTTGTATATATGAAATTTCAAAATTCGGACCGGAAGTATCACTTTTACTCTTAGCGAGTAATAATAATAATAATAATAATAATAATATTCTTTATTTGTCCAACAGCACATGCCAATTACAGGACAACAATCAATTCTTGATAGCATTTCCTAAACTAAAACTAAAACCAAAAAAAAAACACAAAAACACAAGTAACATTACAATAGATGACAAGTTATGGAACACTTCAAGCTTATATAAATGAAAACACACGCATAACCTGAATTGAAAAACTAATATTAAAATCTGATACAGTGGTTCATATTGTATTAATAACAATAATAACAATAACAACAATAAGTAGAAACCTTAGCACATTAGACTAAGAAGCAAATATTTAATAATTAGTACATCATAGCAATGCGTTCAGATTAAATTAAAATAAATAGTGTTACAGACATATGCATTGAGTCAAATCGAAAGACATATTCATTTATCGATAGAGTGAGGCTTTTGAATAAAAGGAAAGTGAAAAGGATCAGGGCATAGCTCGTTAGCGTTCCTTGCCATATGCGTAAGAGGTGCCTTAGCAAAAACATTTGACCTAGCTCGAGCCACCACAAAAGTATCGCTTGAACGCGTACCGTATCTGGGAACCAAAAAATCCAGAGCGGAGAGTATATTGGGGGCATCAATTCTGTTACTAACCAGCCCAACCATAAAATTGGCACTTGCGATCTGTCTACGCTCCAAGAGGGAAGGAACGTCATGTTCTAATAGCAGACTCTCATAGTCAACGCCTCTAGGAGGATACGTGCCTCGAGCCCTGTACGAAAAGTACTTCAAAAATCTCTTCTGTACTCTCTCAATCAAAAGGTTTTGGTAAACGTAACAAGGATACCAGATTATAGAGGCATACTCCAGTCTGGGTCGCACCAGTGAGAAAAAGAGTATCTTCAATGTATCAGGATTCATGAACTCCCGGCAGGACCTGACAACAAAGCTGAGTGCACGTGAGGCGGAGTTGCATATCGAATATATGTGATTAGAAAAATTCAAACGTTGGTCAAATAACACTCCAAGATCCTTCATTTGTGTTTGCCTGGGAATAGGAGTTTGATCCAATACGTAGGGGAAAACTAGTGGCTCGATTCGTGTGGTATATGTAACTACCGCACATTTATTAATGCTGATTTTTATTTTGTTCCGCTGGCACCAGTTGTTAATAACACGTAGATCATTCTGTAGGGCTTCATAATCGCAGACTGACGAGATCCTTGAATAAATCTTCAAGTCATCAGCATAAGCTAGGACGCGACAGCTGAGAATAGACAGTAGATCGTTAATGTAAACGTTGAAGAAGAGTGGGCCCAGGTTTGATCCTTGGGGTACACCTGAAGAAGCTGTAAAAGTGTTAGAATGAAATCCATTGTAGTAAACATAATTAGAACGATTGTCCAGGTAAGAGGCAATCAGATTAATGACAGGTGACGTAAGACCCAGGGAACTCAGCTTTGAAAGAAGTATTGTGTGATCAATAGTATCGAACGCCTTGGCGAAGTCTGTGTACAATACATCCACCTGCTTTCGAGAGTTAATTCCAGAACTGATAAATTGTGTAATTTCAACCAAGTTGAAGACTGTTGATCTGCCCGAAGTAAACCCATGCTGCTGCGGGGAGATGTGTGACCTTATGTATGCATAGAGCTTAGTATAGAGTAAATGTTCAAATACCTTGGAACTCCCCGACAATATACTGATTGGTCTGTAGTTCAAGATATCATCTTTTTTACCCTTCTTAAAGACAGGATTAATTTTACATATTTTCCAGATTTCAGGAAAAGTTGATGTTCGGAGAGAAAGGTTAAAGATCACAGACAACGGAGCGCATAGAACAGATGCGCAATCCCTAAGCAAAAAGTTGGGCAACTCATCATGACCCGAAGTAAAGTCAGCTTTAAGGTGCTTCAAAGCAGTCAGAGTTTCACCTGTCGAAAAGGGCTCCAAAACAAAGCTGCTAGAGCAAACATGGGCATCTGATGAGACAAAAATAGAACGTGGTTGAAACACTTCAGAAAATATTTTAGCAAACGCTTCTACAATTTCGTCCGGAGCAGTAAGCTCCTCCTCCCCATGTCTTAACGTACCGGGAATTCTTGACTTTCCCGTTCTTTGACCAACAAAGTGCCAAAACGCCCTGGGATTTTCGGATATGTTGCTCTCCAAATTCAACAAGTACGTACCATAAGCTCTACGTGCCTCCAACTTCACCAATCTACGTACTCTGACAAATTCACCCTGGAATATTAGTGATCCCGATAATTTCCATTTCTTGTGGTAAAAATTCTTGAGTTTTAATAACTTAATTAATGAGGAGTCGTACCAGCTAGGAAATCGCTGAGATGTTGATGAGTATTTTGGAACGTGCAGGTCTATAGCAGAATATAGGATATCATAATACTTTGAGACAGCGACGTTGACATCAGAGCATTCTTCCAGTTGCGTCCAGTCGACGCCACAGAGATCATTGTATAGGGCAGGGAGATTGGCTTTTCGAAAGTTATACCTGGAATTGATATTGGACGGAAATGCTGTTGTGGATTCGATATGAAAGTTCATCTCGATATTAAGAGCAGGGTGATGAGGATCCTCAGGAACCAAGGAACTGGGATCATGGTGTATGTTATTAGAAAGGCCGATACTAGCGAAGACTAGATCCAGCAGTCTATTGTTTCTATTCACAATTGTGTTAAGTTGAACTAAGTTAAGGGTAACCATAAAATTGTTCAAGGTTCTATATCTGAAATCATGCATTCTATTGTCGGCACTAAATCTGGGACAATTAAAGTCCCCACACATAAATACATTTTTATCAACAAGACTAAGAGCTAAATTTTCAAAACATAATTCAAAATCGTCATTGCTAATATTTGGTGGAACATACAGCACTACTACATAAACACTTGATGACATGAAATTACACTTAGATACAACTATGTCCACCAAGGGTACCAAGACAGATATGTAGGAGACGTCACACGGTACAACCGGAACGGACGGAGACGCAGCCACCAGCACACCACCACCAGCAGAACGCCCAACAGCCCAACAGAGTAGTACTTTTTTTCGAATATCTTGCAAAGTATGCATTCTATAGCGATTTATTAAGAAAATGAAAGTACTTAGAATAGGATTTTGAATAAGTTTTGTATAAAAAAAATCTTAACATTGTATAGTTTGAAACGCTCATACGTATAAAAAAGTCGTGTGGTGGCCACACCTCATTTTTTGCTATTGGTAAACCATGTTTATTGCCTTTTTATATATTTTTTTCTCAAGATGTGATCTATTATATTTGGGTTGTATCCATTGTTTGTCGCTATTTGTTTTTATTATGTCTAGTTCTTTGAGAAAATTGTCTTTATTTAATGGAATTGATATCAATCTATGTATCATAGAGTGGAACGCCGCTAATTTTTGACTAAAAGGGTGACAAGAACTATTATCAATGATAACATCTGTATGTGGTGGTTTGTGAAAAATTGAAAAAACATGTTTGTTGTGTTCTCTTGAGATTGTAAGATCTAAGAAGTTTAAATTGTTATTTAATTCTTTTTCTATCGTGAACTTAATATTTTTATGTAGATTATTTATATGTTCTAAAAATTGCTTTAATTGTCTGTCTGTTCCACTGAAATAACCCAACTGAAGAAGCTACATCGTAGCGAAACATGTAGTATTTTTTAAATAAAGTGTGATTATACTGGAAATTCGTTGTAAAATGTATTTTACTTTAACCCTAATTATTATGAAGTTCCAACAAGTAACAGCCGATTCAATCAAGAAAACTATACAATAATTAATGATTTCCAAATAAACATACATTTTGAAAAGTAGTGATCCCAGTGTAATACTAATAATAATTTTGTTCTTGTTAACTTGGTCCACCTCAATCATCACAATCACGGAAACGGTAAGTGCAGGTGAAATGAATTTTCTACACATATTTTATACTGAGAAAGTTTTTTTCCAAAGACGAATATGTTTTCCTTGGGCTGTTGGGCAGCTTAGTAATGCTGGTCATTTTTATCTGCAACGGAAAATGACTAAGGGCATTTTATGGAGAAAAAATAACTGCTGTTATGATCAAATCTGTTCTTTCTAATATTTGCTTGAAATGCACAAATTTCCCAAAAAGAATATTGCCTAAAGGTAAACTTCTTGTATGAATATTTAAAGTTATATTATTTAATACACGTTTTAATCTAAATACATGCATTGTCCTTTTTCTCCAAATCTAAATTTCGAGTAATTATTTGACACTTATTTTGACATTTAGAAAGTACTAAGTCATTATAGAGAAGGCACTACATACCAGAACTTTTGACAGTTCATTTTAAAATGCGAATTGAGACGGCCTTATATGCCTGGCATATGAATAGAATCGATCATTTTGCAATTTACGTCACTTATAGAAGCTTGAGAGTAAAAAAAGTAAAGTAAATATTTTTTTTAATGTGTATTCTATTTTTCCATGAGGATTAAACCCACCAACCCGTGCGTGGCATCTCATATTTACAAATTATTGCCAGGTATACATCCTGTATTCGAAATGAATTGGGGATATAATATATTGGGATAATCTGATTTAGAAAATGGTTATTGTCAAGAAATATATGACATTTACTTTAGTAGTAGGTGAATTTAATTTATGTTTCACAGTGATATATGGATAATGGCATACTTGAAATAAATTAGTGCTTTAATGTCTTTTATTGACAAATAAAAAACCGGATTAAGGAAATATACTATTGACAAACAAGGCGTGGTTGTCATAAATAAACTAAAAAGAAATAACTTGACTTTTTCGTTGTATATATATATATATATATATATATATATATATATATATATATATATATGTATATTAAATTAAAACACCAATTTAAAAAAAAGAACAAGAATCGAAGGTCCTTTTTCTTAATATTCTTAATAATAATATTCTCTGAACTTTTCGCCCACCAAAATTTATCAAGGATATCTGGTATACTATGTATATATATATATGTATATACACAGCGTAGATAAAGTGATAGACTCTAAGCGAGGCGTTTCAGCTACTATGGATTGTAATTAATTATATATATATATATACTCACATACACATATTTATTCACAATGGTTACATAACATAACCTTGTGAACGGTATATTTTTTTCATTGAAAATTAGTTCGACTCGTTAAATGAACATTCACAGTTAAAATCTAGTTCAACGATCTTTTGATTCATGTAATAACAAAAAAAAAGTGAGATGTCATTTCATTATACATGTTATTTCTAATTTAGCTTTTCCCATATCTATAAATTCTGTTTTTGTCCTGAAGAGTGTAAATACATGTGTGTATGTATATGTATGACGTTTGTAAAGGTTCATAAAAATTACAATAGAATAGCTTATTATTAATTAATTAATTAATTAATTAATTAGAAACGTGTTTTGTAATTCAGAAATATAATCATAAAAAATCACGATCAAAATGAATTATAATTAAAATTATTTTATTCTTTATTAAGTAACTGTAACTGTAACTGATAATTAAAAAGAACGTGATTTAAAAAGTAAAGTAGCCAAGATCTCTCACGAGCGTTGCCTTACTCCTCTTGTTTGAATTTCCCTTCAATGAGAGTTATTCACTTAATGAAAACGTTTAAGGCATTTAGCACTTAACACTATTGCAAAAGATGAGTTACAATGTTCAGTTTAATATTTAATAGTATATTATGCAATGAGCATTTAATGATATCTATTAAGACACGACTAAGAAAATTACAATACGAGCCGAAGGCGAGTATTGTAATGAAAACGAGTGTCTTAATAGGCATTGAATGCGAGCTTCATAGAATATTTTTTCTACGACCCCATAATTTTTTAACATTCCATTCCATAAATTGAGCGTAAAATTTTCCGTACATTTTTGCGAATATAGCTGGTAATAAATTGTTCGTGGCTACTAATGCTTATTCCATAATTTCTGGTGGAGTCAAATTTTACATTTCACTGGCGAGTATTGTAATGAAAACGAGTGTCTTAATAGGCATTGAATGCGAGCTTCATAGAATATTTTTTCTACGACCCCATAATTTTTTAACATTCCATTCCATAAATTGAGTGTAAAATTTTCCGTACATTTTTGCGAATTTAACTGGTAATAAATTGTTCGTGGCTACTAAGGCTTATTCCATAATTTCTGGTGGAGTCAAATTTTACATTTCACTGTCATTATCCCTCATTTTTACCGTTTGTATTTTCAAAAAAGCACAAATTTTAACTACTTACTAGTAAATTGCAGAGAACTGTCACATTTAATTAATTTTTATATCTGTCAGATATGCAGTGGCCATATTGAATATTGATTGAATATTGCAATGTCGCATTCATATTGAATATAAACTTGTATCTCAATGAAAAATGAGGTGTGGCCACCACACGACTTTCTTATACGTATGAGCGTATCAAATTATAGAATTTTAAGAATTTTTTTATACAAAAACTATTCAAAATCGTATTCTAAGTACTTCTATTCTCTTAATAAATCTCTATACTTTACAAGATATTATCAAAAAAGTGCTACTCGCTAAGAGTAAAAGTGCTACTTCCGGTCCGAATTTTGAAATTTCATGTATACAAAAAATATTGCAAATCCAGTTCTAAATACTTTTGTACTCTTGATAAATATATACAGGATGTCTCTAAAAGGTGCGGAAAAAACGCTACCACACATTTCTGAGGGCGATCTAACCCAACTTACCTCAGTCCAAAAGTGGATGCACCATTGCATTGAATTGCCACAAGAATAACACCCTAATTACAGAAGCATATGTGTCCATATACGGAATGAATTTTTTATATCCCAGATTACTCATAAACGGCTGCTCCAATCAACTCCTACCAGGTATACCTTTTCTAGGTAAAAAACATTGGAGAATAAGAATTTATATTTAAAAGTTAAATACAGTGTGTCTCAAAAAAGTTATTACGTTTTAAATGGATACAATATGCCGCAGGTGGCGCCCTCTACATTTTGCAATGAAAATGAGAGCAGATTTAAATTTTTTACCCCACGAAACCCCCCCTGCCCAAATATTGTGACAATATACCAATTATTACAGAAATTATTTATAAAAAACTATAACCAAATTGAACTTTTGACACTCTGTATCTCCGAAAGCATCCACTTTTGGACTGAGGTAAGTTGGGTTAGATCGTCATATTTTGCCCTCAGAAATGTGTGGTAGCGTTTTTTCCGCACCTTTTAGAGATACCCCAGTATTAGAACTTAGACATATTTGCAAAAAATCGTTATTCGATAAGAGTAAAAGTGGTACTTCCGGTCTGAATTTTGAAATTTCTTTTATACAAAAGATATTGAAAATTATGTTTTAAATACTTTTATACCCGTAACGTACTTGTCTAAAAAGCATAACTTGCGAAATATTCGCAAAAAACTGATTTTCGATAAGAGTAAAAGACCTACTTCCGGTAGGAATTTCGAAAAACTTTTTAAATAAAATTATTTTCCATTTCAATTTTAAGTATATATGAATTCTTTATAAATTTGTTTAAACTTAGTAGTTGACGAAATATTGTCAAAATTCGATTTCTTCGCTGAAGTAAAGTGCTACTTCCGGTCTACCGATTTTACTGAAAAACTAATCAGATCTCAAGAAGGAGATTAGACACGTAAATACAAAATTTGGAATTGATATCTACAGCGGTTTGACCGCTATCGTGGTCACACACACACAGAGAGAGAGAGACATTTTTTAAAAATGGGGACTTCAAAACGTGGACATCTGCAAAAATCTCAAGGTCGAAAATTTTCATCATCACAATCCTTCCTTGTACTACGTATAAGAAAGTAAAAATCTGTATTCCTATTGGGTATAAACTTGTATCTTAATGAAAATCTGTATCTTAATGAACATCATTAAAGTATAGGTTCGGCATATCTAATAATACAATTAAAGTATGGGAGTAGAAAAAATTTATTAAGAAATGGAGAATTACCTTTCTTAAATAACGGAAGGTTAATCAATAAATAATAATCTTAACACTGGTATTAGTTAGATAGTAGAAAAAAGTATATTGAACGAGTAAATAGAAATACATCGATACAAATATGTATTTTATCAATCCTGCTTCTGGTGTTCCTCATAGATCCAGCGTGGGTTTCCTACACTTTATTGTGCCTATCAACGATCTGATTACCTCACTTGATTGTGGACCTACGTGGATGATCTCGAAATTTATACTTGAGCTTCTACTTTGAACACTTCCAACCTGTTTATTATTGATTGGTGGAATCAGAACAGAATTGTTTTAAGCGTTAAGAAGTTCTCGGTGGTCACGTACATATAATTGAAATTCAGAACTCTTTCTGTGTAATTATTGTTAAATCACTCTCCAATACCTAAGTTGGATAAGTTTAAGGACTTGGGTATTTTATTTGACTCGTCTTCGCGTTTTGCTGATCATCTTCTAGATGATCATGCCTCTGTCGTTAAATCCCTGGGCTTTCCTGTAAGCCGTTGAAGACAATTTAATATTCCCTTTGCGATTAATTCTCTTTACCATGCTCTTATAAGAACTCAGAATATGGTTGACCTTCATTTATTAAGTCCTATTGTCGCCTGTCTAGCACGACTTTGTGGGGGAAGATCTACGGTGTGCAACATGACTTGTTTCTTCGAATACCTCTCTGAGTACTTGTATTCCTGGGGCAGGTTGATGTTTTGTACACGGACTACTCAAAGACTTTTGACCGCTTGAACCACTCTATTGCCCCTTCCAAGCTGAGGACTTTTGGCTTCAGTGATGACCAGTTCGCTTGTTTATATATTACCTGTCCCAGAGATAATAGTATGTTTTCTAATCGACCACTCCTCCACGTGTTATTTGGCATTCTCTAGCGTCCTGCAAGGTTCGGTGTTGGTCCCCCTTATATTCAATATCTTTATTTATTATTAAGAACGTCTTAACTACAGATAAACTTTATTCGCCGATGATCTGCAACTGTTCGGTAGAATATCCTCTCTTGATGGATAGTCATATCCTGCAAGTCAATCTATCCAACGTTTTGGAGTGTTATTGTGCAAACAATTTATTTTTAAACAGTTCTAAAACCTATTCATTTCATTTACTCGTAAGTCCAAACCCACTATTTTTGCTTATAGCCTGATGCTGTTTACTTGGTACGGCGTGATGTGGCAAAGGACTTGTTGCTTTTTTGACTTCCTCATGCAGTTTCTGTATGTACGCTACCGTTGCTTTTTATAATTGCTCTTAAATACTTAAATTATTATTAAATAAAACTTCATGTGTTTGCCGGTTATTATTAACTTTCCATTCTCTATGACTACTGACTATAATCACTCTGCATTTCTTTATGTTTATATTCATTGTTAAGCTCTCAATTTCGTCTCTCCAATTGTCTACCTTTTGTTGTGTATTTCTGTGTCCTGGTAATTAGTACAATGTATATAAGGTATACATTGTGCCCTTTCTATTAAGTTTCTCACTATGCTTATGTTGTTATCTGCTAATCTGTGTGCTCTAAATGTTACCTGCTCATCTTCGACTTAATCAAGAAATAAAAATGTAATTAAAAGGATGTTACTTGATAGAATATACTAGAATATATATATATATATATTCTTAATTTTGGTAATTATACACTTTTCTATAACGTATTCCTTCGACAAGATAAAGAAATTAATTAACAAGAATCCAAACCTTGAACTAATAATGTACGACTGAAGCGTAATGTTAACCGCGTTACCTTCAGTAAAGTCAATCGTCTCAAATGTCGGTGATTTATACATGTCGAAATACTCACATGTTTATGTAAATTATGAAACAAGAAAAGTTAGAACATTATTAATAATGATGCGAAAGTTTACGTAAGAAATTTCACCGATTCTATGTATAGGACCAAGTCACGACTTTTATACATACGTAATCATCTTCTTTCATAAAGTGTGGTAAGATATTTACAAATCCGATCATGAAATATTCCAATTCACATACGTACTAACCTTAGACAATATACATATCTTTTTGAATCATTTCAAAAATAAACAAATAAAATAAACGAATTAAAATACTTCTAAATAGTTATTGTGGAATAATATTGTCTTACCTTACTATGACATCATCGAATAAGATGAGAAATGCATAAGTATTCAATTTCACAGTTTAACTTCTGAAAAGTTTACCGCCATTTTACTTATGTATATATTGAAAAAATGAATATCTTCTTGGTAGTAGTGGCAAATATGATGAGCAAAAGTAATAACAATATGACAACTGGTTGTCATTTAGAAATACATTGAGAATATAGAATGTACAATCAAAATGTATGAATGAATATGTAAAAAAATAAGCATAGGACAGTCGGTATTACTTATGCAGTTCCATTAAAAGGTTTGTCTACCATAAACTATTCAATTAATAATGTAATTATATAAATAATAACGACGCAACTATGTAATTAAAAATTACAAGTAGTGTCGTTGATATTTTGACAATATAGAATGTAAAATCAGTCATGTAAAAATGAAAATGTAAGCAAATAAGCATAGAACAACCGGTATTACTTATACAGTTCCATCAAAAGATTTAAGTTTACCTAAGACATGTACATTTGATGGAAATACATAAACAATAAACGACGCAACTATATATGTGTTAAGATGTGTTTGTAGCTACAGACATGTATGTTTCTACCTTGTTTGGTTTCGAGTAAAAGACCTACTTCCGGTAGGAATTTCGAAAAACTTTTTAAATAAAATTATTTTCAATTTCAATTTTAAGTATATATGAATTCTTTATAAATTTGTTTTAACTTAGTAGTTGACGAAATATTGTCAAAATTCGATTTCTTCGCTGAAGTAAAGTGCTATTTCCGGTCTACCGATTTTACTGAAAAACTAATCAGATCTCAAGAAGGAGATTAGACACGTAAATACAAAATTTGGAATTGATATCCACAGCGGTTTGACCGCTATCGTGGTCACACACATACAGACATACAACCATTTTTCAAAAACTACTTTTTTGGTATCAGGGGACATCAAAACATGGACATCTTCTTGATAGTAGTGGCAAATATGATGAGCAAGAGTAATAACAATATGACAACTGGTATTACACAAGATTAAGTAAGTCATTACATTTTTTTTAAATTTGTCATTTGTTATTGTGAAAACAATAATTTTTGTGATTTCACGTAAATATTTGTAATTGATCTTTTTTCACGATTTTATTGAAAGCCTTTCTCAACAATAATGCACAGAATCGCTTTGTACAACTTTTAATACAAGCACCATCAGAAAAGATTTTTTTCAATTGATTTCCAGAGTTTTGCGTCGCAGTCGTGCATCTGTGATTAATTTCGTGAAGGACGACCAAAATCAATTGTTATTACAAAGATCAACGATACTGTGCGCAAATGAGACAAACAAGATTGCCATGTGCCTGACAGTGAGATTGAGGCATCCTCAGGCATATCAAAAACTTCAGTACCTACTTTAGATTTTGCATAAACATTTAGCTGTAAAAGAGATCTTTTCTCGATGCATTCCGCATAATTTGCCCGAAGCTCCAAAAAAAGCTTGTGTTAAATGATGTATGGAAATGTACAACAAATTTTATCGAGAAATTGTAAAATTCGTATACAACATGGAAACAGATCACGAAATTGTGATACACATATTCGTATGAACCGGAAACTAAACAACAATCCATTGCTTGGGTGTTCCAAGCTAAACCAGATAGCATAAAAGTCTTGATGGGATGATGAGAATTTTTGACCTAGAGATTTTCGCAAATGTTCATGTTTTGAAGTGTCTTAACAATTATCTCTCTCTCTCTCTCTTGCTTTTTTCCTTCTGGCTTTTCCCCCCTCTTTCCCTCTCTTTCTTTCTCTCGGTTTAACAACGGTAGCGACCAAACGGTTCAAAGTTTACAATACCAAACTTCATATTTAGAAATAGGTACGGTTTCCTTCTCAAGATCTGACTATATCTTCAGTAAAATCAGTAGATCGGATGTAGTAGATTATTTCAGTGAAAAAATTAAGTTTTACCAATATTTTGTGAGCTACTAAAATTAGAAACATATCTACAGAGTACAAAAGTACTCAAAAGTATTTTTGAGAAAGATTTTATACAAAATCTGTTTCAAAACTCTTATCGAAGAAAAACTTTTTTTTTACGAATATTTCGAAAAAAAACTGAAAATGCAAATAATCAATTGCTTCTCACCAAATCTCATCGAAACATGATGTCATTGTAAAATGTGACAGCAGTTGAAGTTGATCGTGTTATTGAAACTGTTAAGAATTACAAGTGTTTTTAAATTACCGATTGCGTACTCGCACAGAACTTGAATACGTCAGTATTTCCCTCGGTCAAGTTTTTGTGTTGTACTTGCTCTAGCTGAATGGATATTGCCAGTGTGATAACATTCGGAAACTATTACAAAATGTCTAATAACTGAATGCTTAAGGATAAGAACTTCCGTTCTTGTACAAGATGCCCAACAACTATATTTTAAGCTATTCAGTTATTGGACACTTACAACTTACAACATAAGAAGAAGCAACATTACCTAGATTGGATTAGGTAGAAATGAATTTCCTAGGAAAAATGAAAATATTGTTTGCAGCATTCAAAAATGTTTGCAACACAATCCGTGTCTTAATCCGTTTTAGGACAATCGCTTTGGTCGTTGATAAGCCACAGCTTATTCAGCAATCATTCAACGCCGTTGGTTGAAGTAAAGGAATGTGTTCAACTATCGTCATTTCTCTTGGTGACAAATTTGCCGAAAACGAAAGGAAAGCGACAAGTTGAACGTGCAGTAATACAAAAATCTCTTAATAAATTATAGCAATAATGGAGTCCAAACAAAAGCATAATCTGAAAAATGAACAAGGAAAAGAGGAGAGAAAGAAAAAACGAGAAAACAATAATGAAGTAAATTTAAAACGCAAAACAATAAAACACATGATAAGTAAAAAGAAATGAGAGGTAAAACATGTTTATGGCGTTTCCTCTAAAGTAATGAAATCAGTTTATACTGAATGCCCATAGCGTTACATACGTTTTCACAAATCTTCAATACCTTTTTAAACAAAAAACACATCCATTGAAAGATGTCGACATGTATTTACGATGTCATATTTGTTTTTCGGTGGACTCTGAACAAGCACCAGTACCCTCCTCAGGTAATGAAGATTATTCTAAATATGCTAGGATGAAATGAAAAACCAGGATTTTTAAATATTTAAGCCCAACAAATTGCAAATACATTAATCGTCTTTATACACTTATATTACTTAATAAAAGTAAATATTGAATGTTGTATTAAAAATACAATAGGTATTAATTGTATACTTTTGTATATTAACGTTGCTAATACAGTTGTTCGATAATTATAATTTTTTCATTTTAATACAAATTCATATTTGAGCTTATTTTGGAATTTGGATTTTTCAAATAGATCCTATAAGGCAGTTCTGAATAAAAAATATTGCTTTCCTATAAAGTTTTTGTGAAATCATTAATCAAAAAATATCATATTTACCTCATACTTACGTGGACACGTTGCATATAGAAATATCAAACAATGAAAGAAAGCATTTTTTAACAAATAATAATTTAAGTCTTCATTATATTATTGCATACTGTAATAATTATTTACCTAACTCAGTACCTGCATGAGTTAAGTACAATTAAAGTAAACCACAAATTATACATAAATACAAATAAAAATATGTAATGATATTATAATGAATCTAAAGATACCAAATGATCTAATCTAAGTTTTAAAATGCACCAGATGGGAATGAAATATTAATATATATTTAATGACTGAAAGTTTTCCAAAAATTTACGTTAAAATATTCTAATTTAATTTAAAATTCTCTTTTTGTTTCAGTATTAGCTTCAGGACAAAGAAAAGTTAGTCGAAATACTCAAGTCAGTGAAGAAATCAAGCCCGAAGTAAATTTCCAATGTCCCGAAGAATTCGGTTACTATCCACACCCTTCTGACTGTACACTTTATCACGTATGTTTCTTTGGACGGCCAGTGTTGGAATCATGCACTGGTGGACTAATGTATAGGTATATGAAATATTATTTTTAAAATTCCATATTTTTACTAATGCTACAACATTGAATATTAGCCCAGAATTACAAACATGTGATTGGCCAAGAAATGTTGGTTGTGATGGCACTGGCGATGTTTCGATAGCAGCGATTGTGTCATCTTCAAACTCACCATCGAGTATATCCACTGAATCGAGAACGAGATACACTGCGTCACCGAAATCACCATCTCCCTTATCCTCGCAACCATCCGTTGTCGTAACACCTAGAGGTCAACCTCGCAGCTTGCATCACACTCAAGATATTGTAAAGGTAAAAATCGTTGATTGCATTACATTGTCATTGTTTCATCAAAAACGCACACGACCTTGAACGAGAATTAAATAGAAACGATGAAAGAAAAAGAAAAGAACGCTAACGTGTCATGTATGCGTAATTTATGTCTATTGCTGCATAGCCGTGTTATGTATGTGACATTGATTTCTCTCTTTTGGTTATTACAGCAACAGCGTTACTACGATCAAGATGAGGATATACCAGAACAAATAGCCGTTGTTGAAAGGCAACGGACTTATAGGGGACAACCAGCTAAAGTTAGCGATGTACAAAGGGATCGAGATGGTCTTAGTCCATATGGAGATAATTCAATTCCTGTGAGTAACGTTGAATAAATAACATAGAGTAAGAAAAATGCTATAATTTTGCGATTTATGGCTTTATTCTGACATTAATGTTTATAGTTTTATTCTTTGTTAAACATTTATACACGCCTTTAAATATTATACATAAGGCGATACGAAAGACAAATGCAGAAAGTTGACACAGTTTTCCAGATACATTCCCGTAATGTTCGGTATATAGGTATATGACAAAAGCGATGAGCGAATAATTATTTACGAACCAAGTGCGGGAAGACTATTTTCCCGCATGAGCACACTGTGAAAGCACGAGCGACCGCAGCAAGCGAGTGCTTTTAATTGCGCGAATGCGTGGAGATGTCTTCACGCAGGTGGTTTGTACAATATTTTTTGTACGAACATTAACTTAAAAAATATTATTGATTAATGTCATTAGTATCATACCTAACCTAAAATAGATCACCTAATTAATTTAAACATTTCATGTACGTAACTATTACTCAGCTTTTCCTAAAATTAAGTTATTATATTCTTACACATTGCAAACATGAGATATTTATTCTTATATTTATAAATTTATAGTACATTTATTGCGTTTTTTAATTTAATTACAATTTATTATAAACGGCCAATATGAATGTCGATGTGGTCAAATAGATGGCACCACAAATTTATTGGAAGAATATTTAATTTTTACTCCTCTTCCCCAACTTTTAGTGAAGAATAGTTGAGGGAAGTAGTATTTTATAGACTAATTTTTTTTACAATCAAGTTAGATTTTTTTTTAGATGTCCCAAAGAGCCAGTGCTTTTTTCAATTTTTACAGTAGCCACGACCGAGAAATACTCTTTCCTGGTCGAGCGAGATAAGAATAACGAAGGTAAACTACCTATAATGTAAACTATATTATGATAAACGAGTATAAAAGAATTGTTAGGTAAAAGTCAAAGATCTGAAGAGATGATCATGAGATGGTTGGAAAATTATGATTTTGCAGCACTTTCAATTATTGAATTCAAATTTTCATCTACTTGTGAATCCAACAAGTGCTATATATCAAATAACGCAAGAACCAACCAAATATATTTTGTGA
The DNA here is from genome assembly GCA_963170755.1 of Amphimallon solstitiale. NCBI lineage: Eukaryota > Metazoa > Arthropoda > Insecta > Coleoptera > Scarabaeidae > Amphimallon > Amphimallon solstitiale. Next base: position 44,547,778 of record OY720684.1, on the reverse strand, counting down.
CCAGCGGATTCATATTACCTCTAAACCCTAAACTAAATTGACGATCTTCTTTAATATTTTGGCAATACTAAATTACTTACTTAATTCTATGCCTTTCAATTACATGGAGTTTATTTAGATTTAATTTTAATGATCCTGTTTTGAAATTCATGAGAAATATTGGTCCTTGTGTCACTGCATCAGGTGAATGCAAATCCTTAGTATTGTTAGCCAGTAGATTTCCTAGGTTAGTAAACAATATTGAACATTTAAATTGAGAATGGCGGCAATAGCTGACTTAACTGAAATAAAGCACCAAAGGCTTTGTAGCACAAAGCCTTTGGTGGAATTTTGGTCAGTAATCTTTCATTTAAAAACTGGATTAGTTCATTATACGTTTCCCAATGTATCAAATTTTGTAAAAGGTTTACTATGTTTACCCAATTCCTCTGCAACTGCGAAACGATTTTTTTTCTCAAATGACCTTAAGAAAAACTAAAAATCGCAATAAACTTCATATTTCGACATGTGATGCTTCCTTTCATACAAAATGCTTATTGAGTAAGACCAAATGTTATGATTTTAAACTTTCTGAGGCACTTATGTGTAGCAATCTAATAACTGATAGGGATGAAGGTAGGTACCTCTAACGATAGTAGTGATACTGAAATAATTTTTTAATAGAATTGTTAAGTTTAAGTTAAAAAAAAAGTTTCTTTAATAAAATGTGGGATTACTTATTTTAAATGTTCTACAGTTTATTTACATTGTTAAACAAGAATAAGTAAATTGTGATAATTAATATTGTTTTAAAAAATATTTGTAGTTTATGATAGTTAAAATGTTTAATACATAAGCTTTTATTGTAAGATAAATACATCGGTTAATAAAAAGATTTTTATTTGAATTTGGCGCTATTGTCATTACAAAACCAGGGAAAACATTACAATTTTACTAAAGATGTCGTTACAATATTTTTACTGCTCGGAACAACGCTGGTCAGTCGCAATGCTGCTTCTGTTCGTAGTTACTACATAACAGATTCTGTGACGGAAGTCCCTGAGAACCTGCAGACAGTAAGGAACGCTTCTGAATGCAGTCCTCGTCGTTCGGCACACCAGCTATCTCGCATTTTAGGCATAAGTAGTAGAGGTTTATCTCGAATACTAAAAGAAATAAAGTTTCACCCTTCCAAACTGCAAATTGTGCAACTAATTAACGAAAGGTACAAAGAGAGAGTGCCTTCTGCAGCACCATGAGTGGTGTGTTGGTGAAAAACCCAACATTCTGAATAACTTACTAATGAGCAACAAAGCACATTTTCATGGATCTGACACCGTAAACAGACATCAACCTGGTCACCAGTGGACCCTAAGCAACTGCATGAAAGGCTGTTACACTCTCCTAAACTAATTATTTGGTGGGGAGTCGGTCCTTTTGGGATTGTTGGCCCGTAATTCTTTGAAAACGACATCGGACTAACAGTGATTGTTAATTCAGAAGGTTATGTCATTATGCTGGAAGGCTTTGTTAAACCCAGGTTACGACAGCTTACGATTAACCCTACAAACCTGTTTTTCAGCAGGATGGAACAACAGCCCACACCGCGCAAAATAGTATGGCTGTTGTTCGTCAAATGTTTGGAACTATTATATCTTGTTTCGGCGAAATCGCTTGGCCTGCTCTGTCGCCCGACCTCACTGTAACAGACTTTTCCCTGCGGAGGTTCCCGGAGGAGCGTGTGTTACAAAGGTGTCTCACGAATATTCAGAAACTCAAACAAGCCATTGTTGACGAGGTGGTTACCATTGATAAGGACCTACGGAGACGCGTGTTCAACAACTTCAAGAAACTTTGCAATAATGCATCACCTTGATGTAATTTTCAAAAAATAATCATGTAATCTGTTGGAAATAAACGTCTACATGTCTACTTTTCTACTTCCCTGCTTCAGTAAATAATATGTATAGACCGGACACGAGAGGCCGATAATTCATTGCCCATGGGCGCAGTATTGAAATGTTGTATTATTAAAGAGGTTTTAAATTTATTTATATAATTGGATAGCAAGTGGGTAGTTATCTATAGAATACAAAATACGTTATTATTTGTTCATTTTGTAGTTCAAGTCGAGTAAAGGAGTATTAATATCTACTACAGCAATACTTTCTCAAGATTCTCTACTGTAAGATTTGTTCTTTTTGAATGAAGTACATCCATGTAGATAGAAAACGTCCATTCTATATCGCAACTGGTTATAAGTACATACTGGAAGTATTCTTTTATTTCGGCGTATTTAGCAGTTAGATTTTATGTCATTGTCCTCATACACAATTGCCGCTATGTTATTAAATCTGGATTTCTATTTAAAACTGCGTCTAACTTTTGCCGAATGCCACATCCGAAGTCACTTGGAACACTTTTGAAATTATTAATCTAATGTGGTTAATCCATCTGTTAATTTGAGATTTCGATTTTCAAATATGTGATTAGTAGGAAAATTAGTGGAAAATATGCACTTACAATATGCAATATGCATTTATGATGTGCATTTATTTATTACAATAAATTGTCGTATTTACAAATTATATATTTATTTATTACAATAAATAACCATATATTTCTTTAAATTTTCCATAGTTAAATTATGTCTACGATCTGTAAGTATATGTTCATATTGGGAAAATGTTCTTTCAACATCGCAAGATGTGATCGGTGCATTCTTAAAACTAAGTATTAATGAGGGGCTTATATTAATGTCTTCATTAAAATTGCCATTAATTACATTATTTATAGATTTTAATGTAACAAAACCTCCATTTTTGCTTAGAATTGCGGGTAATTTTTCTTTAATTCTTTTTCCAGTCAATCCGTTTACTTTTCCAATTTTCTCTTCAATATCATTTACAATGGCAACACCATCATTTAGAGATAAATTTCTATCTTTTAATCTAGTCATTGCCTGCTCAATTATCGCAAAATTAGATTTAATATATGATAGCTGATTTTGTATTGTCGAATTATTAAAAATTACGTTACACTTTTCTATGGCAAGACTGGTTGCTGAATCAAATTGAGTTACAACATTTTTGATGCCTTCGTAATTATCGGCAAGAAACACAGCACATTTAAGCCATGTTCCCCATCTTGTTAAGATAGGTTCTGGTGGCAATGGAATGCCGGGAAGCATTTCGTTATATAACTGCACTCGTAAGGGCGCTTTTAAAAATACTTTTTTTATTTACATTATAAATTAAATTTTAATTAAATTATTTACATCTGGAAACTCTAATCTAACTTTTTCAGCAACCCTATTTAAACCATGAGCCAAACAAGTACAATGGATTAAATTGGAAAAAAATTTTCAGACTTTGAGCTGATTTTAACATATACGAAGCGGCGTCAGTTACCATTAACAGAAATTTTTCAAAAGGTACTTTGTCGGGTAAAAAGAAATTCGCTAAGGACTCATTAATAAACCTGGCTATGGTAACATGATTTGTTTTGTCTAAATTACCTACATTAATTAAATGTCTTTTAGATTGAATTGAACCATTTAAGGTTCCAATAATCAAATTAGCAACCTGACGGCCCTTCGTGTCGGTAGTTTCATCAACACAGAGCCAAATATTTTGGTTTTTCAACTCCTACCATCGGTAACATCTTCATAAATTTCGTTGATGTATTTCTTGCGTAGAGCTGAGGAACTGGGTACATACTTGGGTTCATCATCGACTTTGCAATAAGTTTTCAGGAATTCTTGAAATATCGGATTGTCCAATTTATGTAAAGGAATATTACGACCCACAAAAAGATTTCACAAATCTTTGGAAAATGTTTCTTGTGGATTCTTCGAATTATTGAGAAAACTTTCCTCCAAAAGTTGCTGCTGCGGTTTATTCAAATTTTCAGAAACCCTGTTCTGATGAAAGGTTGTGTTCAAATGTTGCACTACTTGAAATTTCTTCTGGCAGGTAATCTGTGTAACAAATATATATTTTTAACATTCAGTTATAATAATTATTATTAATTACTATATTACTACAAAAACTAGAAAAATAAATTGTTTGGTTTTGTAAAGTTCTCCAGTTGTTTAAATTTGATTGATTTTGGTTATTTTGGTGTTTATGACAAAGAAATATTACAAAGATATATTAGCTTTAAAGAACATAAAATTAAACATATCTAATAATAATTTATTATGAAATTGTTTAATTATATTTATGAACACAAAAAAAAAATTCTCATAATTGTAGAACTTGTTACTGACAAAATATTTCAAAATTCATCTTACCCTTTTGTCGCAGAGTGTGCACAAAACACTTTCTTCGTCAATAATTTTTAGTGCACTGCAATCACTTATACAATTTTTTAGTAGAGATGACTTCGCTTTAGCTATCGTCGGCATTTTCAAAACTTTTTAATTCACTTTTACGAATGAACAAACATGAAGGAAATTATTTCTTTTTCTTATATTGATATTAGTCGTACGGTATGATATACCTGCATTAATACCTACATTTCTGAAAAGGATTTCTTACGTAAGTTCTAATTGCTCTGTAAACCGATTATCAGTAGAGTTAAATCCTATTTTTGGGAAAGTCCATCTCATTATTAATCCAGTCTCTAGTGATTAGTTTAGGCAAATTTCCAAAGTGTTCCTGAAGGAATAGCAACTGTTTTTTTAAATTTTTTTTAAACATGTAACGAAATTTTGTGAACTATCGAAATTCTCTGCATAAAAACTAGTAGCTTCCAACCATGTTCCCCAACCAGTTATTACTGGCGAGGGAGGCAGTAACAAAGATGGATGTTTTCCACTGTAAAGAGCTACTTTCAATGGTGAGTTCTTAAAACTTGTTTAAAAGCAGATACAAGTCTATCAACTTCCGGATAGGTGTCTCTGATATATTATCAGATTTTGTGGAGAGTATGCGCTGCACAAGTAATATGCAGCATATAAGGATATGTACCCTTTAATAATCTGCCTGTCTTTAACATATATGCGGCACTGTCACTAAGAAATAAAAGTATTTTTTCCTTGTACCTGTCGTCGGAATGAAGTAAATTCTCGCCAATGGTTTTGGCAACTGTTTCCGCATCAACTGTATTTATAACTTTAAATGCTATATTACATATTCGTTATATGGAATAGTTGGATGTAGTACACCAGCTACAACATTTACCACACAGCGTCCTAATATATCGACAGTTTCGTCGGCACCTATCCATAGGCACTGATTTGAAAGATGTCTTCTAATGAATTCTACTGCGTTCGTGAAGCACTTAGAAACATGATACTTGCGTAAGGAAGATTCATTTGGAACATTTCGACCAGTATATTTTTGAACAAATGTTTTCAAAGCGTGATTGTCAAGTTTATTTAATAGGACATTAGCCGCCATTAAAGTTTCACAGAGTTCTTCGTTAAACTTGTTAGATTCCAACATTTTTTGACATTCTCTATCAATATTTTACAGACTTTACAATTAATTTTGGAATCACTGACAATGGAGGACATACAATCAGTATGACCCTTAATCCAATTCGCCATTGCTTCACGATACCATTCTCGACGTTCTTCCATATCATATCTGAAAGAGTAACTTAAACAATGTTCTAGGTCTAAATAAACGATAACTCAAAATGTATGCGTATGTTACTCAAACTTAACGAAATCCAGTGCACACTTACGTCAAGATAATTGGGAGAAGTAGATACAATTAAACAAGAACTATTTCAAAAATTAAGAAGTATGTAATTAACAGTCAAAACAATGAAACTAATTCCCCGTACTTTATTTATCTTACGATATATAAGGTAAATAAAATAAATTTTAAAAACTCCTCGTTTCTACCAACGCCCATGAAGAAAGGAATTTCAGAGTAAAATCGTCTTTTTTTGCAGTTCTTCATATGAATAGTGCTATTCAGTAACTGCGTAATGTCATACATTATTTCTTTTGTCCGTCGTAATTTCGGCCCCGTTCGTCCGGTATATAATAATATGACTAAAATGTATCTGTTGGCTCCGCGTCATCCTGTAGATGAGAAAATATATTATATTATTACAGTTATAAAATTTCAATAATATTGATAGAAGCTTTTCATAAGTACTATCTTAGCAACATCGGCACCTATTACATCACATATTATATATTTCATTTTGTGTTATGTTAATAATCTGATCGAATACCATCGGGGCCATAAACTAATAGGTACCAGTTAATTTCCTCATATTTAATTTGACAAACAGTGACTATTCTTATCAAATTGGCTCTACTTTGTCATCACTATATAACAATTATCTTCAATTAATAAATCAATTCATAGCGCTTACCTATGGCATTATTACATTATATATTTTCAATAAGTAAAAATATACCAAAATCGATTAGGCTACTATTACAAAAGCACATTTTCTAAACTTTTAACGCAACTCTAACGTAATACATAATACAGACAATTCCAGTAATGATTGCACATAAATGCGATACGCATTGGTCAAACAGAGGTGTCTATTCAGATTTAAATACAATCGCTGGGTTGATGAAAGAAACGTATACCTAATCAAAGTTTACGTAAGAGGACATCATTATCATGTAGGGAATCGCAACTGAAATGAACGAAGAGGGAAATATTGTATGTATACAACATAGATTTAATCAATTGATTTTAACAAAAACGAGAATCATCGAGAAAATTCTATGCACAAATTCGCAATTATGTAATATGATTTCTAATACTATTAATTAGTAGATTTTACCTATGTACTTGTGTATGTATGTACTCTGAACATGCGAAACTATAGTATACGCATGTAACATACATTTGAATTTATGTATTTGTATTTAGAACGGAACTCTCATGTTCGCAACAAATCTTTTCGACGGATACAACGAAAAATGCTAATTTTAATACGCGAAGGATATTTGCAATAAGTACGTACATTATATTCATACGTACGAAACAGAAAGTCATGAATAATTTATTGGAATTGTTTGCAAAATTAATTTCCTAATGGTAGTGAGCTTCGCGTGTAGATAAGATAATAGAGTTAGGTTATGTTGTACCATATGGAAAATAAGTTTTTGAGGAAATAGTTAATATATGAAATACTGTGATAATAGTAAATCTTGCTATTTATTATTCATATAAAAAATAACGCCATCTATTACAATATTTACCTAATAATAAAGAGCACAAGCGTGTTTTGGGATAATAGGTAATTTCCCACGTCAATTTGCATTATATTCTATTTCTATTTCATGCAGTTTGAAAAATGTTACAATTTTGGAGGGAGGAAAATCAGGTCAGAAAAATAATTCTCGATCAAATTCTTCCTCTCCCACGAAAAGTACATGTAACAATGCATCCTATGGAAATTCTAATGGATCAAAAACGACTAGCATTGAATTGAATGAATGAAGGATTTTAGGCAGGTCAAACAGCGTCACTTGAAGATGAGGGATTATTTGATACAGGTGATTTTCAGTTTCATAAAAAGAGATCTAAATTATCGGAATGTCTGAAGGAAGTTTTGTTGGATTAGTCAGCAATTATTTTATTTAATATTTGGATTCTCGTAATCCCTTACCATATGTGAAATGTTGGCTAGATATAGAAAATTTTCGAGCAGCAGTTGAACTTTTCCTAAATAAAACTGATCATTACAGTTTGTCAGTAAGTACTGATTGTGATTCTTATATTGCAGACTCATCAAGCTTACATGGTTGTTGTACTCCTGTCATGGATGTTAAAAGTGACAAGAAGACAGAAAATAGTGGTTGCTGTGATAGAGACAGTAGTAATATTAGCTCTAAGTTATGTAAAAATGGTTTAAAAATTGCAAACAGTGAGAAAAACATAAACACCAGTCACAGTAACTTTACAGAAGAGTTTAATGATGATGCACTGTCAATATTCAAACAATACATTGCGCTTGAAGCTTCAGAATCTGTAAATAGTTTTGAAAATATCTACAATGAGATTATTGAAAATATACCTATGCAATTCTGGTAAACTAATTCCAGAGTGTTTGGATAAAATACAAAAACACGTACATGATATTTTAGACAAAGATATCAAACTGACATTTTAAAAAGTGGAAACTTTGGACTTTGGCTTTATTTTATGGAATTTTAAGAGCAGGAAAACAATAGAAATTTACTTGAATTTTGGCCTGCTGCTATTAATTTTCACCAAGAGTTACATAACCAAAAAAAATCATTTGACCTCATAGAAGCACAGAATGATGCCGTAGTCTTGTATGATAAATATTTTTCTCTGCAAGCCCATTGCCTCCTAAAATTTTGGTGATAAAGTACGTTTTGCTATTGAGCAAAACATTCGTGTTAAAAACTGATTAATTCGAGACTGTTTTGACGTTCCGCTTAAGGTAATCGGACATGTCTCGGAAAAAAAATATTTGAAATTATTCTTGGCTTCGGAAGGAAACGGTGTTTATGATCAGATTGTAGCAGTGAGAAAAGTTTTAGCACAAATAATACATTTCTTGCGATGGAAAATTCCAACAGAAAAGTAAGACACGAATTGACGCAAGGCAACTTTATGATCCAGACTCACTTTGGAAACGAAAAAAATATCATCGATTATCTTTCGGCAGAATAACAAAGTTAGGAAAATTTCAACTAGATTTTGAACCGGATACAGAGAAAAGAGCAGCAGCGACACTATGAAATGTCGTAAAAGGATTTCTGAAATTCGATGAAGACAAAAGAAAAAAGGATATGGCTTGGCAAGTTGCCGAAATGATTGTTAAAGATATTACCAATATTACCCTAAATGGCCAGAAGTTTTAATGATGGAAATAAGTTATAAGTTTTATGACTTTTATATTTATTACAAATGTTTAATTTTAGATTTTTTATATGATTTGAAAAGAATAAGTAGTAAATTGCATAGTTACCAGTCGTTCTTTAAAGACTTTGTTTTAATTGTTTAGCTAACAACACTAAATTATGAAATGTATTCGTGGGTTATTCAAGATTGATTCGCAGGATATATTTAATATTTGTAATTTTTGAAAACTTAACCTAAAATTACTGGCAGTTTGATAAGTAACTATGTTGGACATTTATTGATATTTGACAACTTGGGAGTTGTTTTAAAATATTTAATCGAAAGAGATTAATATTGCCAAATGATTCAAAACTGCTACTATTATTTTTCATGTTAATGTACATTTCTTTCATTCTGCTTCCTATTATTAAGGATTATCTTGATACTACTATGCTAATATATACTGTTTCTGAGGAAGATGCATCCATGCACTTATTTAGTATTAAATCTGAATCTGCTGGAATAGATCAAATAAGTACTAGAATGCTTACTTTAAGCTCTCCATATACAATTCTATTTATAACGCACATTGTTAATTTTTGTATCTTTGAAAACTACTTTCCATTTGTATAGCGTAATGCGCTTGTCATTCCTATTCCGAAAAGAAACTATCAACAAGTTTTTCCGACCTATAAGCATACTACCAGTTATATCTAAGATCTTAGAAAAAATCATTGCGGTACAGATTACAAACCACTTGCGTATTAATAATAGTTTGGCTGAAACCCAGTCTGGATTCAAGGCGAGACATGGTAGTACAATTGCTCTTTTGAATATAATGGATGATATTATAACGGCTGGTGAAAAGGGCGACATGACAGTTTTTCCACTTTTGGACTATAGCAAGGCCCACATTACATCATTATCTAAGCTTCATTAATTATATCGGTTTCTCTAAGATGCAATCGATTTTTTGGGCAACTAGTTACAATATCGTGCTGAATTTGTCATTGTCAAGTGTGCGTAAAACTATTAGAGGTGTTCCTCAGGGCTCTATATTGGGTCTATTACTATTTACAATTTATATCTCCGATTGTACAGCGTAAGTGATAAGGTACTGTAATATTTACATGTATGCTCATGGCAAGCAAGTTTATTGCTCTTCTCTTTCATCTAAAATTTTCTTAGCGAATGATCAAATCAATCATGATATTTCTTAACTTTATGACTTCTCCATTAAGTATTATCATTTTGTTAATACTAATAAATCAGCTTTTTATTATTTTGTAGTAAAAGTTATTATAATAACTTAACCTGTAAGATCAATGACACCGATATCATCGTAATGGAGAAAACTAGTAATTTAAGTGTTACTTTGGATCCATCTCTGCGATTTAGAGATCATGTATATCAATGTTTTAAGAAAGCCTACATCTGAAACTTATTACTATCTAATCTATATGTCTAAGGGCTGATAATAAAAAGATGTGCGATTCTCTTGTTTTGCCTCAGTTTAATCACAGTTCTGCACTCTATGACTCATGTATTGATAAGACCAGTTTGTGTCGCTGAAATGGTTAAATAGTGCAACAGGCAAGTCCTATAGTCAGGAATACTATATAAGTACGTATTGTTAACAAAAATCCACTAATATTTATGAAAAAGCGTCATACTTCGAAAATATATACAGTGATGTGCAAATGTATGGAACCAAGTAAATATCTCTGAAGTTTCTAGAGATGTAGAAATTAAATTTGGTGGGTAGATATTACACTATATTTTGTATTTAGTTCGAATGTTTTTATCGCAATTCAACTTCCAGTTTAACCGGAAGTAATGTCAGCTTGAAATTTTTAAATAGAACAGCCTGTATATTATTTTAGTTTTGAATAGAACACTTTATTGCAAGTACAAAAATAATGGGTTCGATATGTTTTATTTCATGGCCAACCGTGATATTAACAAAAGAGTGATTTTTGTTACAATGCTAAGATCTAGTATTTTGCGAGTGTAAATCACAAATGTAACAATAACATTAAATACCAAAACTGAAATTGAGTACAACAGTACTTAAATTACTGAAAAGGGCGCTAAACATAGTAAAATAAAACATGACTACGACAAAGCGTTAGGATACCGTTAGTGTATTAAATGTTCAAACTGAGCACCATTTACCTCTTGACAGTAGGCCAGTCTATTTTTAAATGCCATTGTAACATTGGCCTTTGTTTCTGGTGGAATTCTTTGAATCTCTTGAGTTATTCTCTCAGCTAATTCTTGCAAATTATCTGGTCGATTAAAATAAACTTTGGACTTCAAAAAACCCCATAGAAAATAGTCCAGTGGATTAAGGTCTGGTGATCGAGGAGGCCATTCTATAGCACCTCTTCTTCCAATCCACCTATTAGGAAATGTCCTGTTTAAACGATCTCGAACAATGCGAGCGTAATGAGGTGGTGCCCCATCTTGCTGAAACCAGATATTATTTGGCAGTTGTCCATTTTCCTCCAGCGCCGGAATTATTTGTGCATCCAAAAGTTCTAAATACATGTTCCGTTCAAATTTCCTTCTAAAAAGAAAGGCCCAATAATTCTGTTATTGTAAATACCGGCCCAAACGTTCAGTTTTTGAGAGTGTTGCGTATGAGCTTCTTGTACCCAGTAAGGATTATTTTGGGACCAGTAACGGCAGTTGTGTCGATTAAGTGTACCGTTCAAACAAAAAGTTGCTTCATCAGAAAACACTACATTTTGTACAAAATTATCGTCACGGTTACAAATATCCATAACTGATTCACAAAATTCTAGCCGTCTGTTGAAGTCGTCGTCGGAAAGTTCTTGAACAAGGCGAATTTTGTACGGGTAATATCTTTCTCGTTTTAATATCCTCCCTTCTGAACGACGGCTAATTTCGTGCATATTGGCCAGTTCAGTAGTAGACAAATTATGATTTACCTCTAAAGATATAGCAATATTTTGAGCTACTTCTTCATTTGTAGCAGTATTTATACGTCCACTTTTTCTTAAATTTCCGACGGTGCCATTTGTATTGTACCTTTGCAAAGTCTTTGTAACTATCGAACGTCTTATTTGCCTATTCGGATGAATATTGTTAAAAAGGTCACAAACTTCTTGATGCGTTCTTCTTCTGTCGCCAAATCCAATCATCATTAGTATTTCAATTCTTTCTCTTTCGCTTAAATGAGCCATTTTTGCGTTAAAACTAAAATACTACTTATTTTGACAATAACTGTCACTGCTACAATTATTACATGGACTACCAGATATTATTACATTTTCATTCAAAAATAATTTTTTTTTGTTAATATCACGGTTGGCCATGAAATAAAACATATCGAACCCATTATTTTTGTACTTGCAATAAAGTGTTCTATTCAAAACTAAAATAATATACAGGGTGTTCTATTTAAAAATTTCAAGCTGACATTACTTCCGGTTAAACTGGAAGTTGAATTGCGATAAAAACATTCGAACTAAATACAAAATATAGTGCCATCTTTCAAAAGGCAGCTTCAAGCACAGCTGTTTACTGCGTACAAGACTTTTATGGACGTGTCGATAATCTACGATTTATATATTAATTCTTTTTTTTTTTACATTTAACTATTCCAAGATACAAAATGTTCCTCTTTCCTTTGCCCCTTCATTCTTATGATTAATTAATCACTGTAACTTTTTTCTTTTCTTTTTCTTAACTCCTCACAGAATTAGTTTAAGTTAGGTTTCACCTTTGTTGGTGCAAAATGGTTTACCACCCTCGATTTGAAAAGTCACTATTGGCAAATCCCAAATGAAAGAAACCAGATGATAGAGAGAAGTCTACATTTACGATGGGTACTGGTTTATGATAAATTATAGTCATGTGGTTTGGGTTACGCAATGCTCCTGGCTGTCTTGGAATATTTGTTTTGTGTATTTTGATGATGTAATTGTGGTTGGAAGGAACTTTGAACATGACGTGAATAATTCAGCAGGCGTTGCGAAGGTTGCGAGACTCCAATCTGAGACTGAGTCCTAAGCAAAGAAATAAGTTACCCTGGGCTCTGAAAAAGAAATATAAAAAAAATTAAACATTTAGTTGGAATATGAATTCCAACCGTCTTTTGATAGAAATGAGACAGGCATTATAAATTTGTATGCCATTCGAAGCATCAGCGATAAAGGGAAGAGGATATCGGGGAAACGTAATAATACGGGAGAAAGAATTATCGGGAAATTCTCCTGAAGTGCAACCGAAGCACGTGTTTCAGACTAGTTAGTCATCGTCATGAATAAAGTAGAATATTTTTGGAGTTAGAAGAATAAAGGGAAGACCATTTGGTGACAGATTAATATTTGTATCTTTTGTCAGAAAAACCTAGGTCGCCGCGAGATAGACACTGTCAATTTGCGTGCCATTCAGAAGAAAGACACCTCTACTCACATAATATGCAACATATGCAGTTATTTATAAATAGATTGATCCTGAAGGAGAATAGATGCAATTCAAGATATTCTTTGTTGTCCATTCATATCCAGAGTATCTAATCCATACCGAAATTGGGATGTAAATTTCTTGGACACTAGAATCAATAGAGGTAGTAAATAGAAAATGGAGTAAGTGCAAAATTCAAACATTGTCTTAAGTAAATCGCGACAATCTACACAAAATTATCTAACTTCAACCATAATTATTAAAATATTGCAACTGCCAAAACGATCTCGCGTAAACTAACGAAATTAGTGCTTCAATAAGTGCTATTCAGTTATTTTGAAAATATGTAACGCTGTAATGAAAGCAGAAAGTACTCCAATTCTACTAGTTATTAAACCAAATGCAATTGTTGAATTGGCAAAATCAGCAATAGTCAAAGATTGACCACGAACTCCTACAAATCATTGAATGTATTGTACCATAATTCGTTCAATAGGAGAAATAGTATCGAGAATGATAAGGGAAGAGGATCAACCAATATGTAATTTTCTGTTATTTTTACTATACCATTGCAAGGCTGAAATTCGGTCATGTCCAATTTTCAGGATTTTATGTAAACATAGCAGTTTCACCAAAATGAGGAGAGGTAACCACTATTAAAAATAATATATTTCTATGTTGTTTCAAATATGAGCTATCGGGCTAAAAAAATTATTCATTATCTGCTAAAGTCTACCATACTCTTTCCTACTAAAACCGCTTCTGTAGTATATCTAAGTGATTTTTGAGAGAACCATGATTAAATTTATAAAAATTACTAACGTGAAAATATAATTACTTGTAAAAACTAGTGTATAGTAGGCATAATCTAAAAAAAATAATTTAATACAGTGACTCCAAGTTTTGAAAGGAAATTCAGATATGAAATAATATAGTACCGTCAACTGGGGTAACATTGGCCCACTTTTTACAAGTTTTTGTTATAATGAGCAAAGTTTTGAGAACACTTTAAGCAAAAATTGACCATGATATATCTCTTGAGCTTTGATTTAAATAAAACTTTAACATTGCATTCTGTACTTTGATTTTGTTAGTCCGCTATACCTCAAAAAAAATCCAAAAAAATGAGTCAAAGTTACCCACTATTGGGGTAACTTAGTCCCGACTGGTGAAACTCATAGAAAGAGAGGTATTTTATGACTTAGGCCAATGTTATCCCAAATTATAAAACCTAACAACTAATTACGTACAAAAATTTTCCTGGGAATGATCATTTAGGGCAAAAATATGACAAAACAGTCAAAAGTCAAACATTTATTACTTTTCTTTGCAAGTAGGGAACAATAATGAAAAGTAAGATTGAATAAACAGAACATAAGCTAAGGTAGGTAACCATGTAAAGGTAAAAAACATTGATTAAATAGATAAGTAGGTAACTAGTGAAATATACAGGTAACAATTTAAACAAAAGTATCCAGCTCTGGAACTGCAAACTGGTTTCGCTTGGAAATCATTTTGGGAGGATTAATTTTACATAAGACGTCTTCCCAGTTATAAATCTCTACGTCCTTTCTTTCTGGCCACCGCCAACACTTTAATCGTCTTTCCATACAATCAACGGTGGGTCCTGCTTGAGAAATCTTAACAATTTTCCCAGGATATTTGTCCCCATTAAACAAAACAATCACAAAATCTTCAACTGCAACGTCTGCAGGTGTTAACTTTGGTAGGTTGGCGTAAGTGTTCAAGGTAGTTGATATTTCCTCTTCTAGGTCGGAAAATGTTTCGCTGACTGTATCTGATTCTAAGGGCACATCAGAGTCTTCATCAGAGGAACTTAAGTCATCAAGTTGTTCTTTCTGTAGATAGGTTTTTGTAGGTTTGGATTTTGAAGGCGCAGGACTATTTCTTGCTGCTTCCAGATCAGCAGCAGAAATGCTTTTTCCTGCAGGAACCTGCAGTTTCTTCCTCCTTTTCTTCGGATTGCAAGTGCCAACATAATCTGCTCGTTTTTGGTCTAATTGTTCCAAAAAAGCCTCGCCTACAGTATTTTTCTCAACGTCTGTTAGTTTTTCTGGTAGACGGTCAAGTAGCATTTGTTTGTTTAGAAGACAGATTCCACATTTTCTAAATCCAGAAATCAGATTTTGCGTCTTGTTTTCCGCTAAGCTGTTCATCAATTCCTTCAATAATGTTGGGAATAAATCTTTGGGAACGGTTGGGTACTTGGAGCCTGCTTTAGATTCTTTCCATTTAGTTAGAATTCCCCGCTACAATCGTTTTATAAGGGCAAAAAAGGCTACATCTAAAGGTTGCGATATGTGGGTTGTGTTGGGCGGTAAACATACAAATCTTATATTATGTTGTTCACATAGCTGAAGAACTCGACTGTTGATATGAGAAGAAAGGTTGTCACCAATTAACAGTACGGGCCCATCTTCATGTCTAACTTCTGACAGAAACTGCAACTCAAACCAATCTTCAAAACAAGTTCCATCAAACCATCCACTTTTCGAACGGTTATACCGCGCATGTTCAGGGCCGTTTTCCATCCAAGTCGACCAAATGTGGTCGGCTTTGTAGACAACGTAAGGTGCAAGACATTTGCCACTGGCATTGCCACAAAACATCACCGACGTGGAACTCTTGCTGTAATTGCAAATTTTCTCAAGATACTTAGTCCCTCGTTTGCATATGACCTTTTTGTTGCCAGGATCATTGCTTAGGTTGGTCTCATCGTAATTCCAGATTCTAGAAGGTGGAATGTCTTGTATGGCAACCTTCAGGTTCTCCATGTAAGATTCAATATCAGTTGCACTAACATGTGCTCGAGCCTTTTTAATATTTGCACTCATTCGGACAGATAAATTGTGATGCCGTTGTAAAAAGGATCGTGTCCACTCATACCCAGGTAGGTTGTCTTTAAATAAAGGAACTCTTACGCCTTTTTTGTCCAAGTAGCTTTTGACCGCCATACGAAAATCGGAGTGATCTACAGGGAATCCATAATCTGCTAATTTGATCAAATGTTGTTCAAAAGCTGTTTCTTCAGCCTCTGTAAATACGCGGGAGCGACCAACCTTTTTTCCATGATTTCCTTTTAATTTATTTTTGATTGTCGATCTAGAAATACCAAAATTTTCTTCTGCTTCACGCTGAGTCATTTGATGGGAACGAACTGCTTGTAAGCATGCCTGTAACGTGTCAGGGGTGTAATTGCCATAGTGTCTTGAACCGGGGCGTCTCTTATAATTTCGAACCATTGTCATCTGAAATTAACAAGTTTCAGAGCGGTAAAAATATAGTTCTTAGTTTCCATTAAACACCAAACTGCAGGGTACAAATGAATTAATTAAAATATTAATATTAAAGACACAGCTAATGAGATGGTATAATAAAAAAAAGTAGGTAAGTAGGTAGGTACCTACTGCTGCACATCTAATTGGGGTAACTTTGCCCTGGGCTAAAGTAACCCCATAAACTGGGACAAAGTTACCTCACACTAAATAACAGTTGCCATGGAAACTAGTAAGAGAGAAATTATAATTCAATGTTTATAGTCTATTTGCATATTGATGTAAGTGTTAAAACAAATACTCACTGGTATAATGGAGCATTCCAAACTTGTAACACACACAGAAGTTGACAGTCTTGAAAAATGGCGCGATCAGCTGACTTGCTATTTGAGTCGTACTGTGAAGTGGTCAAAAGATGAACCATCACAACAGCCGGCTGAAAGTAAAGCTGGTGCTGCCATCTATCGTTTCCATAAGTTATTAATAAAATTAGCTTCCTTTAATGAGGAGCTTTACCCTGATGAATATTTTTTTGCATGAGGGCCAAAGTTACCTTCAAAGGGACAATGTTACCCCAGTTGACGGTATTCCATTAAAAGTGTTTTTTGCCTAATTCTATATTATAGGGCTCATATGCAGTTTTTGTTTATAAAATATCTAAAAACATAACATCCTGTATAAAAAGATTATGTGTATTGTGTATATCGTCCTGCATTTTAGTTATAGTTACTCTAGCGTTACGCTTAATGTCTTTTATTTTTTTGTTTCTTCTTTTTATTGCAGTCATACAGTAGCAGAGGTGAAAAGATCGGCGTAATTTCTTTTGGAACGGGGCAACAACAAAGTAATAATCCGTCTTACAGGTAAGTCTCCTGGAAATCTTTGTTAAACACGTCGTGTTACCGGAATAATAATAAAAATTACTTTGTTATTACTTTAGTATAACTGACATCAATGACGTTTTAACGAACGACCTGAAGTTAGTAAGGAGACGAAAAAGACAAATTCAGAGAAGGTAAATAAACGGTTTACCTATCTACGTAGAATATTTAGAAATGATTGAATTAATTATACAAATCCAAATACTTGGAAGCACAATTTATCTTCATCAATGTAAATGAAATTGAAGCGCTCAATTTTTATGTATTCATGTTTATGTAAATTAAATATTCAGCTTCGTGATATAGAGCGTTTTAATAGCAGGGAATTACTGGATAGCAAGTAAACTAGAATAGACAAAATGAAAGAGTTTCTATGAAAGTTATACGATTATATTCTAAAAATATGTGTGTTTACACTGGCAGTTTACAAGATTAGCTTATTAAATATAATAATATCACCAATAGGATTTACTGCATTTTCTGAAATTATCAGTGAAGTTTTAACAAAAAAAAAGATAACACATTCTTTAATAATTTCTGAGATACTTTTTGAAAATATATACATTAGCATTGAGAAAAATTATTGCACATGTATTATCTTTTAGACTCATAATAATTTTACAGTGTTTGTATTTTAGTGTTTGTTTCTAAAACGCTAACATAGCCCATGTCATTCAGTTTCTATTAGGAAGGACTTCTTGAGTTATTAAGTTTAAATTATTGTTGTCTTTACCTCTTGATTTCTGGGTCGAAACCGTATCATTGTTTCTACTTCTGATGCCGCCTGATGCTGTTTCGTTCTAAAGGACATCTTCAGGGCTGTTAATTCTACTGCAATTAACTGAAACAGACAGGCGTTTTTTGCAGACGACTGGATTAATTGTATTTGAGGATACAGTTTAAAATAGTGTGTATGTTATAGTCGGGTTGAGTTTAAATAATAAATTTCCAGGAGTGGTGCAGATATAATTTTTCATCTCCCAACAACTTGAATCGAGACGAAGGATACTATCTCTAACACGTCTGGAAGTCTCTCGCTCAAACTTGAACCAACCATACCACTATCTCCACCACTCCTGTTAAGTCTCTCACTTCAAACTAAGTCTTTTTGGTTTCTGGCTTGCAACAGCGTCGTTGTTTTGTTAAGAACTTTCGTTCGGCCACGCATAAAAATGAACGAAATTCTAAATATTAAATACCATTGTTAATTTTACCTTAATAAATTCAGCATTTTTATACGAACACATTTTTCTCAAATATATATACTGCATGACATGGAAACTGCAACACCAAGAAGGGGTGCGGATTTTTTGACCAAACTTGGTAGAAACGTATAGCTAGTCAAAGGCAATAATTGATTAAAATTTCAAAGAAAAAAACAAAAGACTAACACAATTTAACATAATTTTTATTAATAATGTGTTGAACCGCCCCTATTAGTGTCACACTCCCTCATTCTTCGTGGCATTGATTCGACTAGGTGGTCGATATCCTCTTGGGGTATGGTGTCCCAAGCAACCTGTAATTCATGCCGGAGAGCTATTAGTGTCTGCGGGGGATTGGCTAAATTCATAAGTTTTCGTCCCATAATGTCCCACACATGTTCTATTGGCGAGAGGTCGGGGGATTTGGGTGGCCATGGCAACATATTGACATGAGCCTCTTCCAAGCGATTTATAGAAATTCTCGCTACGTGGGGAGGGGCATTATCCTGCTGGAAAAGTGGGTCTTCGAGCGTTTGAAGATATGGTAGAATATGGGGTTCTACCACCTCATCAATGTAACGCTGGGCGTTCATGGTGGTTTGGATGAACACCAATTGAGACCTACTCCCATATGCTATAGCACCCCATACCATAACACCCACTGCTCGATGCACATGCCTTTCAACGGAAAACTGAATATCACGACGTTCCCCACGTCTTCGTCTGACCCTCATACGGCCATCATGCATCCCTAGACAAAATCGAGATTCATCACTGAATACCACCCTGTGCCACTTCACGTTCCAGTGCAGTGGCACTCTACACCACTCCAAACGTTGCTGTCGGTGTTGAGCCGTAAGTGGTAACAGAAGATGTGGACGATAAGATTGTAAGCCGAAACCCCTAATTCGACGATAAACGGTTCGAAGGGTTACAGGACGACCAATATTACCTAACCACACGTCAGCAATTGATCTGGTACTGGAAAACCTGTCTCTTAGTGCCATTAAGCGAAGGCGGTGGTCCTGTATCTCATTAGTTCTTCTTCGGCCTCCGGTTTCTCTTTGGCGTCTTTCCTGACCTTCCCTAGTCCATGATTGATAACAGCGCATAATGGTGGATTGGTTCCGGTTAAGGCGATTTACAATTTCCCTGTATGAAAAACGACCTTCTCGCAAACCAACAATTCTACCTCAGTCGAATTCGCTTAATTGGCGATAATTTCCACGTTGCCGCACTCTAGGCATAATAAAACTCTTTAAACACGTTAAACAAAGGTATAATAAGACAAAACCGTTGAAATTAATTTCAAACAAACAATTAATACACCACACATTAATGTCAGCGAAAACTGAATGAAGTGTCAGATGTGTCATGACCACTTGATCTATCGCAACAAAATTTTAAGCAATTATTGCTTTTGACTAGTTATACGTTTCTACCAAGTTTGGTCAAAAAATTCGCACCCATTCTTGGTGTTGCACTTTCCATGTCATGCAGCATATATATATAATTTTCGGCGTATGTGACATGTAAAACTATGTATATTGTAATTATCTAATTTATAGTGAACATAGTTATAGGGGCCGCGTGACACTAAGCATGTTTTGTCTCGTACGTCTTCGAGGAGTGCATTAGCACGATATGTCCATGTGGTCAATGCGTGTTTTCTAGTCGAGAACACGATTTATTATTTATGTCGATTGGTTGCTATAAAAACCCAGGTATTTTCCATGAAATGTTAACTTGCTTAGCTGTTCTGACTTGTTCGCATGTTTACTTAATTACTGCCCTGGCCGTGCATCCACCAGCCGAATAGTAGTTAATCCCGCAACTACCTTATTACTGTGTTGGCCGTGCATTCACCAGCCGAGTAGTAATTATTTATTCCATATACCGATACTGCTTCGGCCCTGCTTTCACCAGCCGAGTAGTTATTAATTATTAAACAATTAACCAATCCGATAGTCAAATTTGAATGAGACGTCTTTCGATATAATGTTCATATATGCATATATAATATACGTTCCTTTGCGAACGCGGAGAAAAATATTTTGTTAGGCATTCGATTAGGTCATTATATGTCCGTATGAAATGAGTTGGCTTCCATAAATCGTGAACGCATAATAAATAGCGTAATATTAAGCGATAATTCTGTAAAAATAGCAATAACTTACGAGTTATCCAGGAACTTCTTATCGCCAGTGAAACAGTCTGTATGTGTATATAGAAGATATTATTATATCTTAGATTTCTATTCAGATTGTAATTTAATAACCTATTTAAAACCTGAACATAATTGTTTTACTAACACAATAACAAGCATTTTTTGTACCTTTGCGGAAACTTTTTCATTTTGATATGTGTTGTCGTAGATTACCTATTTCATATGACACTTTCTCATATCCTATCACGCGCTTATTCTTCTTCTAAAATACTAAATATATAGTTTTTTGTTCTAGTTTCCTGTATTGTTTGCTTTACAGTAAACCTAACTAAGGCTTGTCTCTTGCATTTGAAATCTGTTCGTTTTGTTTTCGTATATCTTTCAAGCTATGGTTAAAGGTATTATACTTTTATACATCGTGTGTACTGTTGCCGGTAGAGCAAACAGAATCATTCATACTCGCCAAGGCAAGATATCGCGGCGAATTTATTATATTTTCATTCTAGCTTTCTCCTGTTATATTGATGTTACTGTACAGTCCCTGGTAATTGAATATACTTACCAGAGAATTGCACCAATTTCGTAAAAAAAAAATAAGAATATTAAAACTTTAAGTAAGTCCTTTTATTATTTATTTTATTTTATTAGTATAGTATTTGCCCAACTTTAGATAGTAATAATAAAAGCAGATAACAGGATGCAGGCAAAAGCTTGATGGTGCGGGTCTATTTCAATCTCCTAGCACTGTATGTGTATGTATAGTCCTTAGCAATTCAATCTAAAACAGATGTATATTATTTTTATTGCTAATTTGACATAGAATTATTATTTATTTCAAAAATCGCCTACTTTTCCCCAGTATACAAATGTCCCAGCGAAGTGACAAATGTATCTTATAATTAGGGCGCGGACACGTACGGTTGATGACTCATCACCCATAGGCGCACTATTGAAATGTTGTATTTTTAAGGAGGTTTTAATTTTATTTATATAATTGGATAACAAGTGGCTAGTGATCTATAAAATACAAAATACCTTATTATTTGTTCATTTTCTCTTCTGTAAGACTTGTTCTCTTTGAATTAAGTACATCCTTGTAGATAGAAAACGTCCTTTCTACATCGCCACTGATTATAGGTGCGTACTGGAAATATTCTTTTATTTCAGCGTATTAAGCCTACACAATTGCCGAAATGTTATTAAATCTGGATTTCTATTAAAAACACATCCGAAGTCACTTGGAATAGTTTTGAAATTATTAATAGCTCGCGTCTAATGTGGTTAATCCATCTTTTAATTTGAGATTTCGATTTTCAAAATATGTGATTAGTTTAGGCAAATTTCCAAAGTGTTTCCTAATAACAAAATTTGGGATTTCTGTTAGTTCCTTGCACTCAGAAATACTTCGAGCATCGTCATTTAAACATTTAACGAAATTTTGTAAACTATCGAAATTCTCTGCATAAAAACTATTTCTGTGTATGTTTTAGCAAAGCTAAGTAACGAACGTGCGATATTTTGGCATTCTGTAACGATATTTTACAGACTTTGTAATAAATTTCGGAATCACTGACAATTCATTTTCATATCAGAAAAAGTAACGTAAACAACGTTCTAGATCTAAATAAATGATAACTAAGAATGTACGTGTATGTTATTGAAACTAAACGAAATCCAGTGCACACATACGTCTAAATAATTGGGAGAAGTTAGGTTCAATAAACCGGTATTAAACAGACTATTACAAAAATTACAAAGTACGTAATTAACAATAAAAGCAATGAAAACGCGAAACTAACGTAAGTATGAATGAAAATTTTATTTCTCTTACGAAATATAAGGTAAATATGATAAATTTTAAAAACACCTCACGCTCCTATCTACGCCGATGAAAAAAGGGTTTTACTCATAAATTCCTTATTTTATGGGCATTTTTTGCTCTCATTCTCGGGCACTTCTCGGGCGTAAACAGATGTTGCAGTTCACCATATGAATTAGTGCTATTCAGTAAGCGTGTGTTGTTTACATTATTTCTTTGCTCCGTTGTAACTTTGTCGTAGTTTAAACCGGTCTCGTCCGCGCCCCACTTATAATGTAGATGACAAAAAAAAATTAATACAAAATTGTAAGTAATCATGAGCTCTACAATTTAAAAATATTTTCATTTATATAAAAGGTTCAGGAACGACTGTCCAACAAAATCTTATATTTTTTTTAATAAAGGGTTATATTATTACATTTTATTATAGTCCCTTTAAGACTTGAATAAAATAACAAATCTGTAGTAGCTAGTTTTTAACTGTTTTTAAGGTAGAGTGACTTTCCTTGTGTAAGTATTGGAAAATTCCTATGAAATAACAACTAACTACCAAAAAAAGTATTGTGGGCTCAATTAGTAAATATATCATTCGATTACGTCAATCCAATGTCATAAATTCACATAACGCAGAATAACTTAAAGCAGTTGAAAAGATTTACTTATGTTTTCTAGTTGCAAGTAAGTAGTTTTCTATAAAATTTTAAACTGCAAACTTGAAAATTCATGAATTAGCAATAAATTGCCAATATCGCCGTTGTTGTGTCAAAACATAAATTTGGTGTTTGGCTCACATTTATAACCTTGGTTGGAAAAGAAAATCATCATTACACGTACATACATGAATTTACTTAATGGCAAAAATAAAATATTTAAAATTGGAATTAATAAATATGGTCTATGTTTCGCGGGAAAAGAAATGAAATTATTAACTGGCACAAAGGATATATATATTGATATATACAGCTTGTGTAATGAAACACTTGATATTACCAAGTAAATATTGTAACATCGTATTCTTTGGTCGTACTGGGAGTGCGACGAAAGACAGGAGAGGGTAGGGATAACTGCTATATTGCCAGTCGATGCTTCACCGTTAAATGTAGCGAGAGCGGGGATACAGTAGGCTACGTTGCAATTCTGATGTATTTTGGACTTGCTATATCAAGTGTTGCATTACACAACCAATATAGTCATATGCAGTTTTGACTACTAAACAAGAAATTGTAGCAAATGTTTAGAACTCGTAATGTCTATCATTCTTTATGTTAAATGTATTTGTTGTTACTTTTTATAAACTTTAAGTATTAATATACTTACGTAGTAGCAAACTAAACTAATATTATTTATGCCTTTCATCTTCTTTTACGCATTGTTTAATTGGTTAGTTGATGGCATTGATGCTTAAAAATAGTAACATATACAACGTTTTTCAAAATACTTTTCATTAAAGTAAATTTGAATACTTGTAATGTCGGTTAGTTTTTTCAACGAAAGTTATAAATGTAGGTTTGACGTTTTAACATTTTTTTGATACACTGTAACTACGATATTTTCAAACAATTCTTAATTCATGAATTATCAGGCTTGTCACTTTTTAAGTTTAAATATTTTAATGAAGATTTGCAAACAGAAAACATTATAAGTAACCATCATCGATTAACTTAATTATCCATTGTGGTAATGCAACCCACCCATATTTTGGAATCAATATGTTGTAATCAGGTTTAGATGCAAGGTAGTAGCTATTTTTAAATAATACATTTTTAGTACTTTTCACTGCCGCTGGAATACTTATTGAATTTTTCAAGTTCAACGAATGATATGTAATTCTAAAGAATCAGTGTTAAAATATGAAAACAAATATTAAATTCATATAGTCAAATGATACCTAATAACTAACTGAATCCATAACATTTTATTCATTCTTTATCGTTATTTCATAGGAATTGGCTAATAAAAATCCGTGTTAGTTTAACATGTAGAAAAACTATAACATTCCATTTAAAGAATATATAAGTTTGTGTTGGTTTGTCGTTCTCAAACACTCTATATAATTGAAAATATTTTAATTTCAAACAATTTTTAAGTGTGTATTGTTTGTTATTATCTATAATTTTTATATTAAACGTTTAACGCTAGCTAGATTATTAGATACCAATAATGGACTTTATCGCTTCACTGGGATGTTCGATAACCATCAAGTTCTTTTCTTTATTTTTCATAATTTTTTCTGTGATGTTCCCCGCTTATGATGCACGTGTATATGTATAAGTAAAGGCTTCTGTAACTTTAATACTTCAGCTTCGCTATTTGAGGGAACGAACGTTTTATTAGGCTCTCCACAGTTAAATAACAGGATTCAATCTTCAAACGAACAGATTTTTAATCAATATGTAATCCAAGCAATTCGAACACATTACGGTAATAAAGAACGCTTAAACTTTTACTTCATATACATGGCCATCTTGCCACATCTCCAAATTAATACCAATAATTATACATCAAATTCAATCTTCTTATTTTCGCTGCAAGATCAAAATAATCTAAAGGCACAATATTTGTACATTCACAGTTGCATAATTTAGCTTTTTACTAAATTTTGCTACTACCCTGTAATTTAAATAGATAGATGACTTTCCTAAAAAAAAATCAAATTTCAGTTAAAGAAAACGGAAATTTAAAGATGAAGTATATTTCTTCAAAATTAGTTGTTTTAATGCATGAACAGAGATGATTTAATATCGGTAAGGTGATTAAATTAGGCAACTTTGAAGCTTCTCATATTTCTATCGTCCTTTTTGCACGATATTCGCAATTTCAACACCTTATGCTCATAAATTTTCTTTAGGAACTTGGACGGAGATATACACAATTTTATACTCAATAGTATGTGTACTAACAAACTCTATTAAATCTCAATCAAAATACCGCAATAATTAAGATTAAGTATTTAAAATTTAGTCTATTTATTTTTAACACTAGGATACATAAACAAGGCCTTTCAATACCGAAAAGATTATTTGCTTCAATTACGATTAATTCATTTAGCCTTTTAGTATGGTCTGGACCATTGTTTATTCGTTTATATCTCAATTCAAACAGTTTTTACATGAACTGAACTTCTCTGATTCTGTTATAATAATAATAATTTTATTAGTCCAACGATAACAAACCAATTATAATAGGACGAAGAAGTAGAGTAACATTAACACAATATAAATCAACTTTTCTTATTTATCTTCTTCTTATTATTATTATTCTTCGACAAGACCTTTGAGATCTGTTAAGGGCGAAGGTTGTCTTAATTTAGTTTGCTATCCTGTGAGACGGAGCTCCAGCTGATGTTCCATCTCTTTTCGTCCAATGTACTAGATGGTCACGTGAATATCTCTTTCTTTTTCGTCCCCACCTCCACCCTCAATGTCGCTCTTATGTCGCCGTTTCTTACTTATTTATCAAATAAGTAATTTCTAACTATATACACATATATTTATTCATAAAGCAGAAAGATTATAAATGATTCGCTGTATTACAAATAGAAAGAATATCGAGAGTGTGAACTTAGCCCCCCTTTTTTCGAATATCGGAAATCTGACGGTTGTTCCAGGTTGTTCTAGGTTTGTTCTAAATTGTTTCAAAGTATTTTAAAAAAAAAAGTCAAAATCGGCCGTGATAATTGAAAAAAACGACTTTTTCACCCAGACACCCTTTTTTCGAAAATTGAATTTCTGAAGGTTGTTCCAGCTTGTTTTAGTTGTTCTAAACATTATTTCAAAGAATTTCGAAAAAAAAATCAAAATTGGGCGAGATAATCGGAAAAAACGAGTTTTTGCCAGCCCCACTTTTCTTGAAAATTGTAATTCTGACGATTGTTCTAGGTTGCTCTAGGTTTGTTCTAAATTCTTCCAAAGTATTTCATTGAAAAAATCAAAATCAGAGGAGAAAATGGGAAAAAACGAAAGCCAAAAATATGAAGTCGGACCCAATTTTTGCAAAATTAAAATTTTGACGGTTGTTCTAGGTTTGTTCTAAACATTGTTCGAATACGTCAAATGACAATAGAGCGGAATTCGATCAATAAACTAAGCAATAACTACCAAAATATTGTCAGTAGGTAAAAAAAATTCAGACAAAAGACGTTGTTAATCAAATGATTAGGCTATTTTATGTAGATTGATTCACAGTTTGACTGGACTAGTAATCTCGAAAGACAAGCACTTCAGAAATCGCCGCTGTACTCTATTAACGGCTAGTTCTCTAAATATATGTATTGATGTGATCGGATTTATGACGCATATTCCAGTTTATAGACGACAAAATCGAAATATAGAGTTTTCAGGGGCAGAGAATTTTTAAAAAACTTTCAAGTTAAAGCAGTGCATAATAAAACCTAAAGTTTAATAAGCTGAACTGCAAATGTAATCTATATGATTGAAGAAGCGCGTATGGGTGTCAAAGAACACCCGAATACCCTTTTAGTTATTCACTGGCTTGTGCTGGTTATGTTCAATAGAATACGTATATTGCGAGTACATTACATGTTAATGAATGAAACAAATCATTGGTATTTAGAATAAATAACAGAGGCCCTAAGTTAGAGCCCTGTGACACTCCGGATAAGGGAGTAAACTCAAATGACTTGAATCCATTGTAAAACATATTCCAAGTTTCTTTGTCAAATATGAATGCAGTAGTTTGAGCACTAACGGGTTGAATCCAATTACTGAGAGTTTTTCTAGAAGGATACCATGGTCTATTGTGTCAACGGCGCGACTAATGTCCATGCAGACTTCGTCTAATTGACTATGAGGCAGACTATGATGAGTAGGTTCATAAATGTAGACCGCCCACGAACAAAACCATGCTGATTTTGTATTAAAATGGAATAAATTACGTTTTCGTAAATATTCACAAAGTTTGGTAGAATGGATATATTGGTCTGTAGTTCTCAACTCTGGTTCTGTCATATTTTGTAAAGGTTGAGCTTGTTCTTGCTCGCCAAGAAAAATGAGCTGTTCTAATTCAAATTTTTATTATTATTGATAGAAGCTTAGCTAAAGCAATTCTGTATCATGAACAGATATACTTGGGATTTGCTCATTACCAGCTGTATAATCCTGATTGAAAGACGACATTATTTTTATTAATTTGTCTTCTGAAACAATGAATACTGTAAAAGGAACTTGATTAGGTGGAAAATCATCAAATGAAAAGTGAGGGCTATGTTGATATGCAGACAAAAGGCGTTAACTTTCAAATCAATTTGTTGGTTGTTATGATATAGTATGCTATGTATATGTGAAGTGCCACGCTTACTCTGTATATATTTAAAGTCTTCTTTAGGATTTTCTATGATTGATAATTCCGCCATATCTAAGTAAGATTTGTAAGAGTCCGCGATCAGTAACTTACATTAACTCCATAATCGCTTGAAATCAGTATGAAAATAGTTGTTTTTTGTTGTCTTCCGTCGCAATCTGTAGTAAACTTTTAATTTCATTTCAATTATTATAACATGAAGTGTCTATACAATGTCAGAAAAATACAGCATTTTGATCATGCGTGGACAAAACGTATATAACATACATAAAAGGTTGAGTGAAGTTTTATTCAAATTTATAATAACGGCATCAAACAGCGTAAACATTATAAAATATGATGACAAAGGGTATGAAGGAAATGTTGAAATGTGTGGATGGGTATGCCAATCTACCTCCTGGTGAAAGTTATATTTCGGAAATAAAAAGGGATGACGCCAATATTTAGAATATAAATTGTAATTCTTGTTTAAATAGTGGGATGACGACACAGAAGATGCTAATGCCGACGATAAGTCACATCTGAAATCTGGAGCCACATATTCTTATATTACTTCATGTGTCTCCAAGTTCGCATTGAAGAATGAAACTAACATCTTCTTCTTCTTTTAGCTAGGGTCATCCCCTGTTTGCTTGGCCTGTTTCTATTCAGCGGATGAGGAAAACCAACTTTGTCCCCATCTCTTGGGAGGTCGTCCGTGTTGTCTCTTTCCTTTTGGTCCCTCATGTTTGCATATATATGCTAGTCTGTTGGTTTGCATTCTCTCGACATGGTCATTCCATTCCTTCCTTCTTCGCTTACTACACTTCGCCACATCTTGCACTCCGTATCCTTCTCTTATGGATCTACTCGTCTGTCTATCTCGTAACGTGACATTCGTTATGTTTCTGATAATCTTCATTTCTACTGTTCTAATTTTTTGTTTAGTTTTCTAGTTCTCTTGTCTCCGTGGAGTATGTTAGTACTGGGCAAACCATAGCTTTGTATACTCGTACTTTACTTTCCTTAGTAAGGTATTTGTTCCGCCAGCCCATTGTGTTTAGATACCCGGTTACTTGTGTCGCCTTCATTGCCTGTTGTTGAACCTCCGCCCGCAGGTTTCTTTGACTCGTTACCTCGACACCAAGATACCTGAAGCTCATTACCTGTTGAACGACGGATCCGTCTATTTCTAGTTTACAACGAAGTGGCTGCTTACATATTACCATGCACTCAGTTTTGTCTTTGGAGATGTTCATATTATATTTTTTGCAGGTAATGTTGAATTGATGCAAAAGTCTTTGTAAGTTATCTTCGCTGTCTGCTAGGAGCACTGCATCATCGGCATAGCATACTATGTTCACGTTGTGTCTTGCCAAAAGGTAACCATCTTTTCCTCTTATTGATTCTATCATACGGTCCATTATTAAATTGAATCAGAAGGGGCTCAACGAATCCCCTTGTCGTATGCCAATGTTTATTTTGATTGGTTCCATAATTCCATCAGATGTTTTGATTCTAGTCGACGTGTTAGTGTTAATATTATTGACGAATTCCACAAGGGATTGTGGTACGTCATAGTCATGTAAAATTTTCAAGACGTCGTTTCTTCTCTCACGGCCGAAAGCCTTGCTGAAATCCACAAAGCACATAAATAGCGGGTTGTTGAAACTAACATTAAAAACCAAAACTTAGCCACATAATATTTTTCGGCGTGTATCTGGTTTACAAAGAAACATACCACTGTTACTCCAAAAGAAGCTTTTCAATGACATTTAATTCGAGGAAATTGCGAATTTAGAAGCAAAGTGTGTTCAGAAAGTGAAAAGAAAGCAATGGACTACTTAATGCAACTTACTGATTCTGTGAATTATTTATTTATGCTAGACTTGACATTAGCTGGAATGCTCCTCCAAGGAAACTAGTTTCTACTCATTCAGCTAATTCGCATCATTATTTCAATTTGATTAAATACGAAGAATTGTAAGGTTATACAATAATAGCGTGTTGACAAGTTTTCGTTTAACAGTGTTGAATAAACCGGCAAAACATGGCTTTAAGGTATTTTGGATATAAATCAAATCTGACTACGCAACTGAAAAAATAAAAAGTATAAAATTCTGGCATTCAAAGGAATGCAGGCTTTAGTGAGTATCGTTCCTAATTCTTATATAATACTCATGAACGACATTTATTTTCCATTATTAATTTGTCTTTTAGATTGAAATATCATTTTTGTTAGTACACTTCTTCAAAATAAGTGAGATACCCATTATATATATTATGTTACATAGCATATGTATTCTAAGGTTAATGAAATTTCTAGCTTGTAAAAGAGAGATGATGTTTAAATTGTGCTTGCAATAATTAGTCTTTAATTATATTGGTGTTATATATGTTGTATTATACATGTTTTAGAATTCAATCATTTCGCACATTAAAATTTACATTTCACATATTTCACTATGACTCTACAATTTTAGCGACCGTGATGTGACACCATGGCGTGGTAGTGGTTTGGATAAAAGATCATACCAACTCCACCAAAATCCCGCCACCATATTCCTCCTACAGCCACCCTCACCTACACAACACTACAACACTCATTTCCAATCGCAATTCCTACCTATGTCTGCACAAGATGAAGGTTTCAAGCCATACTTCCCGAATTATAATCAAAATACTAATTATAACACAAATCCAAGCAACTCTCAACAGAAAATTATCGAACCATATAAACCACAGACACAGAAAAGCAAAGAAAGCTATTATTTCATAAATTCTTCTCCAGGTGTAACTAAACCTGCTGTGATATCACATGGAAGACTGGTTAATAATAATAATAATAATAATAATAATAATAATAATAAAGGACAAGTTACGACTAAAGCTAGTCAGGGTAATGTTAACCACCAATCCACTAGCATTACACCAAAACAGAATAAACAGGAACCTAAAACTAGTGGTAGTATTGTTAACTTTGCCTTAGTTCATGATGAAGACAATCCATTCTCCAATAAGGGAAATAGTAAACGTTATCCTGAAATAAAATATTCAGATACATACGATAGTGGAGGATATGGATATGGATCTGATGAAAACAGTGATAATACTGATGACTACGATGAATTTGAAAAGAATTCCAAACGTTACTTTCATAGTAAAGTTCCAGATGTACTTCAATTTCAAAAGAATAATTACGAATATA
Source organism: Amphimallon solstitiale (assembly GCA_963170755.1). NCBI lineage: Eukaryota > Metazoa > Arthropoda > Insecta > Coleoptera > Scarabaeidae > Amphimallon > Amphimallon solstitiale. Next base: position 44,516,690 of record OY720684.1, on the reverse strand, counting down.
TCAATCCATTTTCGTCCTCCACCTTCAATTTCGACGATTATTTTAAAGATTTTCATAATTTCCATTTTGGTAAGGATGATGAAAATGACTATGAAAAGACATCTACGACCACAACAACTGAAGCTACGCGAATAAGTAGACCAAAGGCACATATCGAAAAGTCAACCGAAAAAGTTAAAACAACAACAGCTAGTGATTATTATTATTACGATGATTATGATGAAACTGAAAAGCCTAAAACTAAATATACTACTAAAGTTGATAAAATTGAATCGCCTAAAAGCAAATACACTACAGTAGTTAATAACATTGAAGCCTCGACTAGCAAATATGTAAAAGAGACGGTGCCTAAAGATGATCAGTATTATTATGATGATGAATATGAATACGAAAGTTTACCTGCTGAAGAACCAACAAGGGATATCCACAAAACCAAAGTACCTCCTTTCCAAATTGTTGAATCCACTACCAAGAAAAGTATCACTACCAAGCCACCTCCTACCACTACATTTAAAATTATTACATCCACTACAATACCACCACCACCTGTTTACACCGTACGCCACAGAATCAAAAATACCATCAAAACAACCATTAGACCTACGCAAACCAATAACCGACAAAAAATACTAACAACTACGGACTCTGACCTAAGACCAGATGACTTGACTACAAGGTAAAAACCTTTATTATCTAATAACTTATTAACAAATAGTTAGTTAATATGTTCATAGCATGAAAGTAGTTCAAGTTTAAATTGTAATTAATCGGTGGATATTTGTACAATTAGAATTAGAATTAAAGTTTCAGATCAATACGATAGTTGTTGTATTGAATATGCAAACTGAAAATCTATATTTTTTTGCTTTCAATGTAGTAAAAGTTACAAAAATGAATTTTATGGACAAGCATTTTAGATTTGAAAGGCCATTTCTTTATTGTGATATGGTATATTTAATTTAGTAATAACAAAAGAAACTTTTCCTACCAGAGGTATTGCAATAATATTTGAAAACGCAAGCCACTTCCTTATACTTTTTTCCGAAAACAATAGAGTAACTGTAAAATAGTTTTAATTTAACTAATGAGTATAACATACTTTATTATCTTTTATATAAATGGATGTTTTGCTTTAACACTCACAGCATAGGCTCAGAAAGTTTCCTTTATTTACTCTTTTTGCCAAGTTATTGTTATCTGTAAACTGCAACATCTTGATATTTGGGTGGTTCAAAAGTATATCTTCATCTTTCTTGGCCAATCTCCTTGTATCAGTTACAGTAACAATTAGAAAAATTCCAAGGACCTTTATGGACATTTATGTTTTTAAGGAATCGGAATTTGAACATTTTCATTATTGGATGCAGCAGCTCAGTTCTAAACCTTGACGGCCATATCTCCAAATTCATTTGAACCTGTAATTGTACAAAAACACTTTATTTTGCATGGAACAATCTGACTTACCTATAAATTTTACCAAATTTTTGTTGTTTGAGTCAACTCAAAATTTTACTGAAGAAAATATCATTTATAAATGTAATCTGTAGTAATTCTTTAACATTTTTTCCAACGGTCAAACTTGGAATACCATCATCTAATGTTGCCATCACTACTGGTTTCACAATACTGCGGTACTCCCGATTTAATTTATCTCGTCAATAAATAATGCTTATCTTCAAATTTCTAATCCTTTGGACACAACATTGATACTGTCAGAAATTGATAAAAATGCGCCTCTTCTGTCAATTCTGCCTTCATCTATTCAAAACTTTATTTTCCATGAAAATTTGGTCGTGAATTTGAAAGAAAGATAACTACTATAGGAAGCCAAGTTCAATAGGTTTAATTGTAGGGGGGGGGGCTTGTGATATAGAATGAGCACAGCATTATAGATTATATTCTAATTTAAAATGTATTATCGCAAAAAACAAAGTTTTTAGAAGGTAGTTTCTACCAGAGTAGATCTTTGAGGATCTTCGGAACTTGCTATTAACTCGAATAATCTCAAACCATTTTAAATAACATAATTAATTGAATACATTAAGTACAGATTTAAAGTGCATACACTCAGCCATGCCTCAAATGAGATCAGCTTCTGTATCAGTACTTTATTATTAATTTTGTCTATATAGAAAACATCAACCTATTCTTGAGTGTCCATGCATTACCTTCAAGTTGAGTAAAACGTCAAATCAAATCTTCCATACGCAACGTCATATTGACGTCGAGAATTAAAATTAGGCGAAAGTCATAGCAAAATTAGAACTTGTTAGGGCTTGTCAGTTTTCCTAAAAATAGGAATTAATCTACTTTACATCCTTTTATAGAGAAAAAATATGTTAGACTTGTCAGATTTCTAATTTTAACCAGCAATATAAATCTACAAGATTTTTTTCAGATGATGTATTGGCTTATTTTGAGAGGAATAGTTGCTCAAAAATTACGAAATTAAATCTGTAGTAATCTTACAAATAGGAGTTGATTATGTTAAATAATAAATGTTTTTATTTAACGATTTTTTATAGTTATCTGGAATTTTTGATGCTTTTTACGTGTAATATAATAATTAATCAACATTTCCGTCATTATAAGGGATCCAATTTCTTCGTATGAGTATTTACTGCAAAATTAAACAGACATAATTGAATATAATACCAAAAATTTGACGCCAAATTCACAAAATTGCAATTTAGGTCGCATAAAATCACTCATACTTCGTATAGACATTAAAAGGAATCATCTAATTTTATTTTGCCAGCACTGAAATTGTGATTTAAACTTGAAGGACTCAAACATATTACTTATTTATATTCATTTTTAAATAATGTAATAAAACTACGATTTTACAGGAAACTTTAAGGTCTACGAAGTATATTATTTCTTCTCTTCTTGAATAATACTATATAATTATTATGTCTTTGGCATATTTGTTTATTCATTATAAAGGTTGACACCAAGATATTTATTACATAATTTTAAAGGTCAAAGAGCCAGATGCTAAATGAACGACCTATTGAGCACCATTATATATTGCTGAAAGCTATGTTTTCATTTGTACCTATATTCGGTATTGCTATTATATAAAATAATCGTTCTTAGTAGTTCTTGCTGTATTTTATTAACTTATCATTATTTTCTTTAGGGCAAATATCTGCACTGTAATATTTCACTCTACTTACACACGCTTTGTATTGTAGTGAAAGTATTCTACATTGAAATTATGAAACCTTTGCAGGTCACACTTTGCCTCACACAATATATGGCATAATTTTAAATAAGCGTGCACGATTAGCCTGTCAAATGCATGGTTCATGAGATACAAGAAATAATACTGGCTTAAATTTGATAATTAAGTCTTGAATTATATTTCGTCGACCTTGAAGTCATTGTTGTATAAGCCTGTAATGTGAAAATGAATATAATAATTAACATTTGCATTAAAGTACCCACCAGCAAAGAATATAAATATTTGTACATTGTTTCTAAATATATTTTATACGTAAATGAGGTCGAGATAATATAGAGAATTCCAAAATGTGCTGATTACACTGATCAAAAAATTTTAACGTTAGTTTTGCTATAAAATAAATGTATATTAGTTTTTATAGAAAAGCCTAAGGTCCAAGAAAAATACTTTCCTTTAGTTTTGCTTCTGGTATTTTTATAAACTTTATTTAGTATATAAAGTCGGCAGCTTGTTAATGTAGTACTTTAACAAAGTTCTTATGAGTCCTAGTTTTAAGTGGAGGTGGTATTATTATTCTTTTTTTTTTCACAAAAGGTTGATGTCGTATATTGTCATTTTCTCGTATAAGATTCTGTTGTTATAGAGAGTTGATTAATGTAATGGTTTTTCCTATCACGACTGGTCCAAAGACATAAAAAACAACAATATATGGTGTATCATGATTGCATATGTAAAATCATTGTAAAAACATTAAAATCTGTACAAATATTACTGAAATAGTTTTTGTTCTTCATCATCTTTCAAAAATTTGAGCTTTTCGTAAGTTTCCTTCTAAACAAGCTTTAATCTGGACAAGTCTCAACCTGCTGCTTCTCTGTAACCAAAGCTAAGAAAATTACCATTTTTCGATTAATGTGTACTGTAAATTTTTCTCGTCCAATTTTTGTTTGTTTTTCAATTATCAGCTGGGTTACGAATTATTGTATTAATCTTGGGAATTTTCTCACGATACCAGGTGTGTTACATATATGTATTCTTTCTTGCAACTTGATTATAATTGTTAAAATTTGCAATCACATAATAACATCACAAACAAAAGTACTCATTACAACTCGGATTACGAAAGGAAATTATAGTAGACCTAAAAATGTACAGTTTTGATGACATACCTCCAAAGTAGGTCCAGTGATCAACGAGAAGCGACAGTATAGTCGGATCTATAGATGTTTCGTGTCCCATTTTCCTCTCGGCGTATTTGAGTGAGAAAACAACCACTAAGTACACTCAGAAAACGTATTTATATTTACGCTGCAAGAATGTTAAAATGCACAAAACAATTTGTTGTAATAATTTTAAATTTTAATTTATAGTGTGCTATATTTCAACACTTAAAATGTATCTATGTACTTCTTTATATATACGAAGAATACAGGAAGCATTCTGATCGTTTTTTAAACTTGAAAAAAGTAGTTTCTTGTGTCAAAGCAATTAATATCACAAAAAAAAATTAAAAAGTGTGCGTTTCCTTATGAAACATATTAGGTAATAACGTATAGTCCCAAAGTTTTCAGAAAAAAGTTATATGATATCTAGTTGTACTAAATGACGTTTGGTTAAGTTGTCGCTGGGAGTCACAATTAACTTTTATTATGACGGTTTAGTTTTTGTGATCTGGTTGAGCAAAAGTGTTCTATAAGCTAGATATTCATAAAAGAATTTATAACCTAGTTGGCCGAATGCTCAAGTGTGATATTGTTGCCGTTTACCGTGAACAAGATATTTATCAACAATTTATCAATCCATAAATGAATGTCGGAATACCATGCTTTAGTTTGCCAAAAGTTGTCGACCAGAAATTTTCAGTCAATTGAAGGAAAGAAGAATTCTTGAAGCCCTGAAGGAAAGGGTGAGAGTTTCACAGCAAAAAATAGATCGAAGATTCAGCGTTTCAAAGATCACTGTTTCCGAAAATTTCCCGAAATAACATGGTGTTTTGAAAACGAAGGAAATTACCAAAATATACCATGACCCAGTTAGAAAGAATACCCAGGTGTCGTCGTGCACTAAGGTGCATCCATTTTGTCAATAAACTGATTGCAATGAGATGAAGGGAAACGACGGTTTTTCACAGACAACATAGAAAACACACCAGATAATGTCAAATTCAAAGATAAATCCAAATTTGAGGACAAAATTTTAGTGTGCTGTTCCATTTCTGAGGCTGAATTTATCTTGCAGCCGTACATTAATCGTGTTCGAGAAGAAACCTTAACTGCACAAGTTTACATTCAAAAAAGCCTTTCTAAACTACTTCAGTTTTTAAATACACATCATGGCAATGATAATATCATGTTTTGGCCTGATCTAGCTTCATGCCATTACGCTAAAGTTACTAGCGACTGGTATAACGAAACAACATAAACTTTGTTCCTAAATTAAACAATCCTCCCAATGTACCTTAGGCTCGACCAATAGAAGAATTCGTGTCAATATCGGTCAGAAAAGTGTATGAAAATGGATGGGAAGCTGCAAACGAAGACCAATTACGACGTTTAATTTTTGAAAAACGCAAGGAATTGATCCTGATGTTGTCCAGAAAATGATGGGACATGTCACAAGAAAACTGAGGACCATCGAAGATAATGGCCAACTATCTATAATTTAAAGATTGTGTTTTATTGTTAATTGTTGAAATATATAGTTTATGAAGCTAAACAGTTTTGAGAAAATTATCAACATCTAAAATTTGTCCGAAAACTTAGAGACCACACTTTATCTTTCAAATCATATGCTGTTTTTCTGTAGATTATTTGAAGCTCTTAATAGTGTTAATTACACTTTATTTAATAACAACAATATCGTCTATTATATAAATTTACGATGCCAGCAAAAGCAAATGACGGAAGAAGTTTTTTACTGTTGTAAAATTTACAGAATACCAATTAATATGTTTTATGAATAAGCGATTCATATATTATAATCTTATATAAGGAAATTTATATATATCTTATATTTTAAATTTATATACATATATATTATAAATAAGATTATATACGAGAAAGAATTTTTAGTGTTTGAAAGAATCAAAAAAACAATAATTTACGAACATCTCGTCTAGGCAGACAATTGCGCAGACAGCCACGCTCGCCTCGTCCAACAACAGAACAGGGAAACGCTTTTAACGACTTTGTCGATTCTCATTGATTGTTGTTTTCTGGTAGTACAGCAGTTTTTGAACAGAGATATTGTAATCAGCACCCTAACAATAAGTCCAAACTAACAGAAAAACTTACAACTTATATCGTAAAATTTCAACTACATATGTTGAAAACTGAATAATTTCTTCTCATCTTTTAGAAGAATTGTATATGCCAAATATACAATTAAAGAAGCAGTAATAAAATTGACTGGAAGAAAAACATGGATAGAGTTTCTCGTCTACAAAAAGCCCTCATAATATCATGATCATCTCCAGGTCTAGATAGTAACATTGGGTTGGAATACTTTGCCCATTTATCCCATTGTCTTAATACCGCTTCGATAAATTTTCAATTATTCGGGTTACTAGAACAATTTAATACAAACAAATTTTGAGGTGAAGCTACGATATTTGAATTTTTACAATCTAAGCTAACCAAAACCAATATCGTGAAGATTTAGACATAATAATGAAGCATGATTTGTATGGTGCATAAAATAAAGTATGCCAGAAGATGAAAAAGTGAAAAAGATTGTAAATGAGTATACGATTAAAAGATTGGAAAAAAATAAAAGAGTTACATTACTACAGTAACAGAGGTACAAAATAACAAAAAGAATATACTGTCGCCGAAGAAGGAGGTACCAACCGTCATTAAGAAAATTGAGAACTGCATACATGATGATCTTGGCAGTAACAAAACTATTCAACGTGATACTGAAAAGATCAACATTACCAATACAGTGACATCTGGGTATTGCATGAGTTTCTTTAAATCCATCAATAACGAAAGTAATATCACAAATCACAAGACAATAAGAGACACACCAGTGTAGAAATGTAAATTAACAAACGCATTCGACCATGTTAAATGAAAAAAACATCATACTATTTCTGAACATGAAAACAGGTCCATGAAAAAAAGAGCAACTATAAAAATTAATAATAACTTCATAAAAGCAAAAATCGAATAAAGATATATCTACACCAATGACAATTGACTTATGAAATTGAAACACGACCAAAACCACAGAAGGCAAAGAATAAGAAGGTGAACAAAGGTGAAGGCACTTCGAGCAATAGAGTAATAAGGTATTGGTTTAAACAATGAAGAAATTGAGAACATATTATCACAAATTGCATGAGAAAACAAACCAAACACTGGAAGGCTTCAGCCAGATGACTCAATAAGAGAAAACTAAAACAGATCTGCGATCTATTAAAAAAATAAAGGAATCAAAACATTTGGTTTTACGTATGCAGTTGAAGTATGATTTAAAAGGTGCTAAATTCATGGGTAATAACTATAGTCATATGGTTTGCAATCACAATCGCTTAAATCACACAAAAATAACTTAGTCCAGGTCTGACTCTAATAAACATATATTATTTAAGAACGTGGTAAATGTTGCGTACAGTAATGTATACATTGCATTCAGTAACACACTTAACAGAACGAAAACGAAATATGACGTCGCAATTTCAATGTAATGATGATATTTATGTGAACAGCTCCAGGCCTAGATCACGATATTTAAAATATATATCTTCTCATAATATTGTTTCTATTAAGTCATTTAGATCGTAATTAGTGTTATATTATTTCCCCATTTACTTTTTTAAACTCTAATTAACCCTAATTTTCTCAGTAGAAATGCAACCAAAGATGATATGGTTTAACTATAACACCATTCTATGAAATCAAAAGCAAGCTGAATACGTAACTTAAATTACTGGTACATTTACAAAAATAATTCTTCTGCGTATGCTTTGTTGTAATGAATCACACTGTAGACAAAAAGTGGATTATTTTCATAGTCAAAAGTGCAGACGCTTCGTCGTCCAAATGATTCCAATTTCCGAAAAAGAAACAGGTCTCACAAGTTATAATGTTCTTCAAAGTCACTCTAGGATATTTAAATAAAATTTAGATTTCGCACTCTTTTTTGCACGTCACAATTTCAATAAGTTTCAAAAAATATTATAAGATTTATTTGTTTGAAAAGATGCATTACACTACGACCACATGAATTATAATACAAAGGGCTACTGTTACACGTAATAAAGTGTACATTCGACAATGTATTAGACATATTTTATGAGAAACAATTATCCAATCATTAGGTTTCCTAGAAAATTGGAAGAAGTCCATGCAACCATTTCTTCTGAGTTAAAACCGTAACACCGTCTATACTTCTGCTGCAGATGTTTCGTTCACTATTTTATGGGATAGCTTGAGGTCTGTTGATTCTAGTGCGGTTATCTAAAACAGAATCAACAGTCGTAAAGATGAATAGAATGGTGGAAAAGCGTCGGTGGCAGAAGTGGAAACGCCGACCCGGCTTCAAGCCAGAAACCAAGAATATATGAATAATAACCGTGGAATTCTACACCATATGTTTAGTATCAGCAGTGACCAATAACATTTTGGAATATTTCGTAAATTATCAAGATTTACAAGCAACAAAACATGTTTTAGAATACTTGATGATTTCTATTTTATTTAAAATTTTAACCTTTAACACTAATAACAAGCTGGATAGAAAAAGTTCTCTGATCTTTCATTGGAACTAGGTTAAGGGTATTCTGAAAACTGGTGCAAAAGTCACGATCCGATTTTCTTAGCCAAAAACGTATCTTTTGGTCTGAAGCTCAAGTTTTAAAGACAATAACAGCATACTTGGACTTGCATTTTCCATAGTATTTCTAAGAATGTGTAAAACTAGATTTTCAGATACATGTTGAACATTGCCCTTTCGTAGCTGTGATATCTCTAGATATTCATGTAAAGCAATGTCTTCAAATATACTTATAAACAGAAAATTGAAATCGTTAAGTCGGATAATCCATGGTCATCACCAAACCACCAGTTAGCACAAAGTGATATCAATTTGTTAGGAAAAGAGTCACGACAAAGAGGTATGTCCGTGGAAGTCTCGTTTTGTTCAAATCACAGCACTTCAGGCCCAGGTAATTTAGTTTAAGTATCAAAAACTCATCAAATACATTTTTTAGCTTTCTTCATTGACCATTAATGTGTTACTACTTTTTGCGATTGCAATGATGGCTGGTAATGAGTCTGAAGTTCATGATTCTCCAGTAACAAGAATATTATTTGCTTTACATGAGCAAACTACTGGGACAGTGTTTACGGTGCTTTGGTAGTATTTCAGTCGACAAGGCAAGTCTACTAGCAAGTTATTGCACTACATCGATATGGAACGATGTACCTCAGATTATTATTCGTTAAGAAAGTTGTCTAAGCAAACTTATGTGAGTCTCTTTTGTTGACATTTCAGTTCCATCTTATGTGGAGGCACTTAAAAATTGGGCAAATGCATGTTGTGTTAAAATCACTAACGAATTATTCCGTATAAACGTTTTAACAACAAACTCTCTTCATATCGGGTTATGACTTTTGCACCGTCTGTTAAATATATTACGTCAGGTTGTTTATGACTATCAGAACTATTAAATGAATGTATATATTTAAATACATAAGTAACTACCATTATTTATTTTCATTTAGTAAAATATTTTGTTTGTTTCATTAACAGAGTCGAAGAAGCTAGTATTATACCACAAAAACCTGTATCGACAACAACCAACAAGGCCTTATACAATGGTAGTCGCCAATATGAATCAACGCACTATGACCCCTACTACTTTTATGATGATGTTGAATTATACAGAGATGGTAAGAAATCATTATTAATTATAATTTGTAGAAATGATTATAAATTTATAGATGATTATCCACAACAATACAATACCAATAATGGCGGACGCCAAAACAACCAAAATACATACCGAGGTACACCAGCAGCTCCCACGCAGGTGTTACCAACATCAGAGGAAATACCAAAACGTAGACCTGCATTCCAAGAGCATACTTATATACCTCAAGATATTTATCAGCCTGCAGTATCTGAATATAGAGATGATGGCTACGTAAGCACTTTTTCTTTATAATACTTACAACTATATTATACAATACAATATTCTCACTAAAATATACAGGATGACACAGAGAATGTAAGAAGACACATGTTCTATGTCAGCGAATCCAAAGTTTCCATAAATGATATTGCATTGCATTTACCCTTAATTATACGATATTACTCTTTTTCATGCATGTTTGAGTAAACTAGTTTCCAAGAACATTATATATATATATATATATTAATTTAATACGTGGTTAATATACATTAAACACATATATCATGTTCTTAGCCGTATTTGTTTAATACACATGAACAGTACATACGCATATACAGGGTGAGTCATCTCCGCGGGTAAGGCCGATTATGCCTTTATGAGTAAAGATATTTCGAAACGGTTTTTTTTTGTGATAGCTGCTCATTAGGAGCACATTTTAAAAATATTTTGTATTATACAGAGTGTTCCATAACTTGGTGGCTAACCATAGTTATAGTTTTTTAAATGGAACATCCTATATAATATTGCATTTTTGTATTCCCCGTATAATTTTTAGTTAAAATGTAATAAGATAGTATAGGCCTAAAATCTAAAGTTTTTGACTTCCCATTTTCCTGAAAAATTCAATGTTTGTATAAAATTATATTTCTTGAAAACGACGTGTTAGATAGACAAATTTTTTTGCAGTATTGTTTACAATAAGAGGTCCTAGTAGAACCATGTTTTATTTTTTTAGTTACTAACTGCATGTGCAGAAAACTGGATTAAAATTACATGACAGGTTTTTGTATAAAAGTCAATTTTTTAAACACGCTATATATCACTTCATTTTTGAATTGTTTATTAAATTTCATGTCAGAAACATGTAAGACGTTAATACTTTGAAAGAGACTATTACTGAGCTACTATCGTTTTTTGAAATACTTTGGTTAGTTTTTGTATAAAAGTCAATTTTTTCAAATGGCACACCCTGTATATAGTTCATTTTTGAATTTTTTATTAAATTTCACATCAAAAACATATAAGACCTTAATACCTTAAAAGTGACCATTACTGAGTTATTCTCATTTTTTGATATAATTTTGTCAGTACTATAATATATTAATTAAAACCATAAAACTGACAAATTTAGCTCAGTAATAGTCACTTTTAAAGTATTAACGTCTTACATGTTTTTGATGTGAAATTTAATAAGAAATTCAGAAATGAACTGATATACAGGGTGTTCCATTTGAAAAAATTGACTTTTATACAAAAACTAACAAAATTATATCAAAAAACGACAGTAGCTCAGTAATAGTCACTTTTAAAGTATTAACGTCTTACATATTTCTGACATGAAATTTAATAAACAATTCAAAAATGAAGTGATATATAGGCTGTTTCATTTAAAAAAATTGACTTTTATACAAAAACGTGTCATGTAATTTTAATCCAGTTTTCTGCACATGCAGTTAGTAACTGTAAAACAATAAAACATGCTTCTATTAGGACCTCTTATTGTAAACAATACTGCAAAAAAATGTTGTCCATCTAGCACGTCGTTTTCGAGAAATATAATTTTATACAAACATTGAATTTTTCAGAAAAATGGGAATAAGTCAAAAACTTTAGATTTTAGGCCTATACTGTCTTATTACTTTTTGACTAAAAATTATACGGGGAATACAAAAATGCAATAATATATAGGGTGTTCCATTTAAAAACTATAACTATGGTTAGCCACCAACTTATGGAACACTCTGTATAATACAAAATATTTTTAAAATGTGCTCCTAATGAGTAGCTATCACAAGAAAAAAACCGCTTTGAAATATCTTTACTCATAAAGGCATAATCGGCCTTACCCGCGGAGATGACTCACCCTCTATATATATATACATAGGTACGAATTTCTTGAATTAGCGCCTTATATGAAAATTGAAAATTACTCGCTTTTTAAATTTATTTAATTAATGAAATCAAGGAAAAGATTAAAGCCACCGCCGAAGACTAACTGTTAGTTTCGCACTCGCTCATCAGTTCGACTAATGAGTTTTGCCTTCCTTGTATTTTTCGAATTTGTGTATTTATACAAACTGAAACGGTCTTTGCAAGTATGAGATATTAATTTCTTAATTATCTCTTTTGAGATGAAGGAAACATGATTTATATGTTTATCCTTCTACCGACTCCAAACACATATTGTGAAAGAAACGCCAGTAACAATGGAAAATTCTTATTTCATTCAGGATAACTGTATTAATGTAATACGTGGTTAATATACATTAAACACATATATCATGTTCTTAGCCGTATTTGTTTAATACACATGAACAGTACATACGCATATATAATATACATATTTACGGATTTCTTGAATTAGCGGCTTATTAATAATATAACATTTAAGGCGTTATTACCTTAAAAGTAACAATTGCTGAGCTATTGTCATTTGTCGATATAATTTTGCAACTTTATGTTTTTTTATTTGAATAGAGTATAGTGGGCCATAATTTTTGCTGCGAAATTGACAATCAAGTGAATTAAATTTAATAAGTTGCTTGCTAGCTATAGAGTTTGAATTACATTACAAGTTACGGTTACAGTGTCTCATGTCTATACCTACCTGATGGATATATTTTATTCACAATATAGTCAATATATTTCATAAAATACGTAGAATGTGGTACAATAAACAAATTTTCAAAACAAGCACATTAAGGGGGCTTACGCAGAACTGCCTGCGGTAGGACATAAGAGGGGTGGCGCCATATACGCTAATGTAAATTCTGGACTTTACAAGGTTTCGTTAAAACAATAGTACCGCTTTTATTTACGAAATATCAAAACGAAATTTAAAACACACATAAACAAAGGGTCAATGCATGCTCGACTGGAATTAGTTTTTAAAATAAAGGTTCTGAAACTGTGTTATGATGTTGGAAATTTTGCCAAAGTGTTGAAATGTTGGCGTAAATAATTTGAATTATAAGAAAGTATCCTTTGTATTCAATTTAATGTAAAAATAATAATATATAAGAAAAACAAAAATTTCTGCTGCTTGTTTTATTTTAACGAATACCTTACATCGGCGGAATTTACATTAGCGCATATGGCGCCACCCCTTTACGTCCTACCTCAGGGCAGTTAGTCGGCACCTCTGCGTAAGCCCCCTTAATAACCTGGTTATAGTCAGCGCAGAAACAGGAACTGTTACATGAATGGATGAGGAGTTTGCGAAACAGGAGCTATAAAATAACAGTAAATATAAACATTAAAATAGCTAAAAATTATTACAACTAGTGCTCAAATGAATGTTCATTCAGTTCTAAATATTTTTGAATACGCTTCCAAAAAGATAAATCGACATCAATAAGGACTTGAGTGCGTATATTTCCAAGTATTTGTTGAATATGTTCCCGCACATCTTGTTTCGTGTTTACAGGTATACTGTATATTTGCTCTTTTACGTATTCTTATAAAAAACCTAGCAAGTTAGTAATAGACCTTCTACAAGCTAGCCACTTCCCTGGAAACATTTCATTTAAAATATATTGTGGGGGCCTATCATCCAATTAGCAAGAATGCCTCTCCATAGATTTATGCTCCACCTATGCTGATGATCTATTTACTAGTGAAGTAAGGCTTTGTTTGAATAATAATGAAAATTTCTTCTGCCAACTATTCCATTGCTATGTAAAGTAGCTTCACAAGTAAATAAAAGTTTATCAAAAGTAATTGTCTGGACATTAATTTTAGTTATTACCCAATTGCAGAACACTTTTCTAGCATTAAAATAGTATTGTTTAACAACACTACCAAAAATTGTAGCCATCTGGTACGTCGTTTTTGAGATATATAATTTTTTTAAAACGTAGAATTTTTCATAAAAACGGTAATAAATCAAAAGCTTTATATTTTAGGCCTTTACTATCTTATTATTTTTTGACTAAGGATAATACGGGGAATACAATAATGTAATAATACACAGGATATTCCATTTAAAAAAGTATCACACAAAAAAGTAAGCGTAAGAATATTATATTATATATACATATATATATACAAAATAAAATATATTACAATTCTTTGCCAATTATACAAATGTATTGAAAAATTGAAAATCTTCTTGGTAGTAGTGGCATAAAATGAATTAAAAGTAATAACAATATGACAACTGGTTGTCAATTAGAAAACAATGACAAATATAAAATGTAAATCAAAATGTATAAATGAAAATGTAATCAATAAGCATAGGACAGTCGAGATTATTTCTATAATCACATTAAAAGGCTTGGGGTCTACCACAAACTGTTCAGTCAATCCAAATATACAAATAACAACGACGCAACTATGTAAAGAAAAATTAAGAGTAGAACTGTTGATAATATAACAATATAGAATGTAAAATAGTCAAGTATAAATGTAAATGAAAGCCAATAATTAATAATTATCGATTGTCCTATGCTTATTTGCTTTCATTTACATTTATACTTGACTATTTTACATTCTATATTGTTATATTATCAGCAGTTCTACTCTTAATTTTTCTTTAAATAGTTGCGTCGTTGTTATTTGTATATTTGGATTGACTGAACAGTTTGTGGTAGACCCCAAGCCTTTTAATGTGATTATAGAAATAATCTCGACTGTCCTATGCTTATTGATTACATTTTCATTTATACATTTTGATTTACATTTTATATTTGTCATTGTTTTCTAATTGACAACCAGTTGTCATATTGTTATTACTTTTAATTCATTTTATGCCACTACTACCAAGAAGATTTTCAATTTTTCAATACATATATATATATACATATATATATTATTGAAAATATGTATTGAAAAATGAACTAGTTTGTTGGTAGTAGCGGCAAATGATTAGTAAATAATAATAAAATAACAAATTGGTGGTCACTTAAAAATTTACAATAACCAACATAGAAAGAATGTAAAATCGAATATGTATAAGTGAAATTGTAAACAAATAAACATAGGACAGCCAGTATTTTTGTTTTACAATTTCACTTATACATATTCGATTTTACATTCTTTCTATGTTTGTCAGTGTAATTTTTTAAACGACAACCAATTTGTCATTTTATTATTATTTACTAATCAATTGCCGCTACTGCCAAGAAAACTAATTCATATTTCAATACATTTGTATATTCGGCAAATAATTTTAGTATATTTTTAAGGTATATTAAGGTGCTAGAAAAAGGTGACACTAGAATTAAGAATTGAGTAATGCTCATCAAAACAAGCAAAAAGTCTTAGTAATCACTAGGGAGCGGACACGAGCGGCCGATGACTCATCGCCCATGCACTATTGAAATTTTCTAATTTTAAAGAGGTTTTAATTTTATTTATATAATTGGATAACAAGTGGCTGGTGATCTATAAAATACAAAATACCTTATTATTTGTTCATTTTCTCTTCTGTAAGACTTGTTCTGTTTGAATTAAGTACATCCTTGTAGATACAAAACGTCCTTCCTACATCGCAATTGGTTATAGGTGCGAACTGGAAATATTCTTTTATTTCAGCGTATTTAGCATACACAATTGCCGTAATGTTATTAAATCTGGATTTTTATTAAAAACTGCGTCTAACTTTTGCCGAAGGCCACATCCGAAGTCACTTGGAATACTTTCGAAATTATTAATAGCCACATCTAATGTGGTTAATCCATCTTTTAGTTTGAGATTTCGATTTTCATAATATGTAATTATTAAAGTGTTCCTGAATGAATAACAACTGATTTTTTAAATTTAGGATTTGTGTTAGTTCCTTGCACTCAGAAATACTTCTAGCATCGTCATTTAAACATGTAACGAAATTTTGTAAACTATCGAAATTCTCTGCATAAAAACTAATAGCTTCCAGCCATGTTCCCCATCTAGTTATTACTGGCGAGGGTGGCAGTGACAAAGATGGAAGTTTTTCCCTGTAAAGGGCCACTCTCGATGGCGCTTTTCTGAAAACTTTTTTTAAAAGCGGATACAAGTCTATCAACTTGCGGATAATTGTCTCTGATATATTCACAGGGGAGAGGAGAGCATGTGTTACACAAGTAATATGCAGCATATAAGGATATGTTTTCTTTAATAGTCTGCCTGTTTTAAACATATATGCGGCACTGTCACTAACAAATAAAAGTATTTTTTCCCTGTACCTGTCGTCCGAATGAAGCATGTTGTTTCTCGTCAATGGTTTTAGCAATTGTTTCCCCATCAACTAACTGTATTTATAACTTTAGATGCTATTACATATGCGTTATATGGAATAGTTGGATGTAGTACACCAGGTACAACATTTACCACACAGCGTCCTAATATATCTACAGTTTCGTTGGCACTTATCCATAGGTACTGATTTGAAAGATGTCTTCTAATGCATTCTACTGTTTTCGTGAGGCACTTAGAAACACAATATTTGCGTAAGGTGGATTCATCAGGAACATTTCGATCAGTATATTCTTGAAGAAATGTTTTGAAAGTGGGATTGCCAAGTTTCTTTAATGGGATATTAGCCGCCATTAAAGCTTCACAGAGTTCTTCGTTAAAATTGTCAGCTTTCAACGGGTCCAATTTCCGTGTATGTTTTATCGATGCTAAGTGACGTTGTACGTGCGATTTTTGGGCATACTGTAACGATATTTTACAGACTTTGCAATAAATATCGGAATCACTGACAATAGACATACAATCAGTATGACCCTCAATCCAACTCGCCATTGCTTCACGATGTATTTCTCGACGTTCTTCCATATCATATCTGAAAAAGTAACATAAACAATGTTCTGGATCTAAATAAATAACTAACAATGTACGCGTATGTTATTGAAACTAAACGAAATCCAGTGCACACTTACGTCTAGATAATTGGGAGAAATCGATTCAATGAAACGGGATTAAACAGGAACTATTACATAAATTACGAAGTACGTAATTAACAGTCAAAACAATGAAAAAACGAAACTAACGTAAGTATGAATAGGTATACACATATATAACTTTATTTATCATGCCAAATATAAGGTAAATATAATAAATTTTAAAAACCTCTGACGCTCCTATATCTACGCCGATGAAAATAGGATATTTACGAGTTAAGTGGACTTGATTTGTGTCATTTTCCCGTCAACATATGAGTCAATAACAGATGTTGCAGTTCACCATATGAATAATGCTTGAATAATGCTATTCAGTAAATGTGTGTTGTTTACATTATATCTTTGCTCCATTGTAACTCCGTCGTAGTTTAAACCGGGTACGTCCGACTCCTAGTAATGACATGTATGAGTCAACAACAAATATTTACAGTACTGAGGAAATTTAATATAAGTATGTATTTTAAATATCACTATTATTTGGCCAAAAACGAGGTGCACTTAAATTAACGTTGATTTAGGAATTACAACTATTTTTATATATATTTTTTACCTAATTTAAAAAGGAAATACGCAACATACTTTATTATAGCTTAGTTTTCAAGAGAATACAAATGTCCTAATAAACAACATTTTACGTGTCTTCCTGTATATATCAATATTATTTACGATATTTCTTAGAACATTATTAATATATCTTTTAGGTCGACGATCAATCTAGTTACATTAGACAGCCCAATCGACAAACATCTAAGTAAGTAATTGAATACATAAAATGAAACATTATGTTTGTATGTATATACAGTTATTGAATATCTTTGTACATATTTAAGTCTTAGGGGTGACAGAAACGATATCAATTATATAGAGGAGCCAAGTACTACGAAAAGAACAACTACAACAATTAGAACTACAACAACTACTACAACAACTACGACACCACGTCCAATTCCCATACAAAAGAGCACCGCCCCGTCAAGGTACTACAAAAAGCTCAAACGAAATACATTGAAAAACAATCACATCGAGAATTTTCCATCTTTCATTTCATGCGTCATCTCGTTCTAGCGACATTTTAGTTGTTTATGCCTAGCCGCTTTATCACACTACCAATATCCTTTTTTTGTAGTATCTTTACTGTTATGTACTTAATAGTGTATAATCCGTAAAAATTAGATTCTGCTTTTATCACTCGATCATCCTCCTTAAATCATACTACATGTTTTATGTTGTGTATGAAGAAATGGTACATATTATGTACATTCTTGTATAGGACATGTTGCCTAATATTTATTTTTTTAATCTATGGACAGAGTGGGAGTATTTTCCTAACAGCTTATTCAAAAATCTATTAAAAAATAAATTCAGTCTGTATTTTCATTAATTTAAAGGAAATCCTAATATGATTAGGAAACAATTCTACTCTGTATATTACGCACTTCACACAAAAATTAAGGAAATACTTCCTGTTTATATTATATCACAGTTAATATAAATCAGGTTTAGAACAAAAACAAACTATACAGGATGATATGTAAATATACTTGAATAAAGTAAATTAAAGAAGTTGACATCATAATATATATATAATTATTATATTAATTCTTGGGTATAGCGGCCTGTTTTATTAACAATTATAAAGTATAATAAAACTCATTTTCTTTTCTGCTCTTAACGTTTCGACGTCATGTATAACGTCTTTATCAAAAGTACTATAATAAAAAAAAAAGGAGTACAGTCATATATATAAAATAATCAGACTTACATTGTATCTTTGAATAAAACTTATAACTAGGTATTTGTTGGTTTTTCTTAAAAATAGTTTTTCTTTTTATGATTTCTCTTCTTCATTTCGGTTTTTTTCCTTTGAGGGTAACAAAATATATTTATTTTTCATGTTCACTAACTTTAATCATTTACTATTTAAAATGTTCTTAACAATTGCTTGTGTATCAATAGCTGTGCTTAGTATGTATGTGTATCTGTACAAACTTGCATTTTTAGATTCGTGTGTGTGTTTTTCGTGATTATTTTTTGTTTGTATTTTATTTATGCTCGAGGAAACATCGTGTTATAAGCCAGTGCTGTCCCATTGTTTATTCTAAAATTGAGAAATAAATATTTGATAAATTGTTAATACCAGTCCTGTCATTAATAGACGTTTTATGTTTTTGAATGTGGATGCTTTCTAGTATACTTCGGGCCTTATTATTTGTTTCGGTTGCTAAAATTGTAGTATTTGTATAATTGAACGTGTGATTTGTTGTTTGAATATGTTTTTTAAGTGCAGTACTATTATTAGAAAATTTATGTCCGTTTATTCTGTCTTTTAAATATTGTGTGGTTTGGCCTATGTATACTCCTTTACAGTTGTTGCATGGAATTTTGTATATTACATGGGTTTTCTTTGGGGTGGGTATTTATGTTTTTAGCGGGGTGTAAAGGTTGTTAAGATTATTATAAGTTTTATGTGCCACTTTTATATTGTATGGCAACATTATTTTATTTATCCTTTCTGAGAGGTTCTTGATGTATGGTAGTGGTGCAAATTTATAAATAGTGTTTTTATTTTTATCTGTAGGTGTATCATGATTATAATGTTTGTGTAGCTATTATTTGAGAATTTTGTTTATTTGTGTAAGTGGGTAATTGTTCTTTATTAGTGATGTTTTTATTTTTGTTAAAATTTCCGGTCTATATTTTGGGGTGGTTAAAATTATTGCTCTATTAATTAAATTTGCTATTGTATTTTTTTTGAAAGATGTTGGTTGGCAAGAATTGTAGTTAAGGTATCTATCTGAAGAAGTCGGTTTGTGATATAAGTTTGTGTGTATGCTACTTTTGGCATGTATTAATGTCAAATCCAAAAAATTAATTGTATTATTTGATTCTTTTTCTAGTTCAAATTGTACCTTTGGGTGTATTGAATTGAATGTATTTAATGTGTATTCAGCTTTATCCATGGGTATGCAAGTGATGCAATCATCTACATATCTCTTGTAAAATACTGGCACGAAATCAAGATCTGATATTATTTCTTGTTCTATTTGTTCCATTACTAGTTGTGCAATTACACTAGATATGGGAGATCCCATCGCACAGCCATGGATTTGTTTAAAAAAAATATCATTATATTGAAAATATGTACCTTCAAGTGTTAATTCTAATCCTTTTATAAATTCCTGTAGTGTTAGAGTTGTGTAATTTTTAAGTTTCTCCCACTGTTTTCTTACTGCGTCTATTGCTAAAGGGGTGGGTATATTTGTATACATTGATATGACGTCGAGAGATATTAGAATGTGATTTTAACCACCCCAAAATATAGACCGGAAATTTTAACAAAAATAAAAACATCACTAATAAAGAACAATTACCCACTTACACAAATAAACAAAATTCTCAAACAACAGCTACACAAACATTATAATCATGATACACCTACAGATAAAAATAAAAACACTATTTATAAATTTGCACCACTACCATACATCAAGAACCTCTCAAAAAGGATAAATAAAATAATGTTGCCATACAATATAAAAGTGGCACATAAAACTTATAATAATCTTAACAACCTTTACACCCCGCTAAAAACAAAAATACCCACCCCAAAGAAAACCCATGTAATATACAAAATTCCATGCAACAACTGTAAAGGAGTATACATAGGCCAAACCACACAATATTTAAAATTACTGTGACTTACATATATACCTTTATACGTAAAACGTATATGTATATATGCATGTGTTTGAGATACACACATACATTAAGTGCCATTGCCGATAATCGAACGCACAGACACCGGTGTTTCGACCTATGAAGTCTCATCAGTGTACGTGGAGATTCTCGACAATAGCTTCAAGACTTAAATCGCTGCCTATGTCATTTTCGCATGTTAAATGTAGTGAGAGTATCACAGCGACATCTAACACCCAAAAGATGACACGGAAAAAAGCGATGGCTTCTGACAGCATGTTCTGCTATACAGAGGCCTGTATGTTAACATGCGAAAATGACATAGGCAGCGATTTAAGTCTTGAAGCTATTGTCGAGAATCTCCACGTACACTGATGAGACCTCATAGGTCAAAACACCGGTGTCTGTGCGTTCGATTATCGGCAATGGCACTTAATGTATGTGTGTATCTCAAACACATGCATATATATATATACGTTTTACGTATAAAGGTATATATGTAAGTCACAGTAATTATTTACTGCTTGATGTTAGTTTTAACATCCATGTGTTCACACTTTTCATTTTCGTTTTGATTGGTGACGCCACCTAAGGCTCTATTACACGAGATACACTATTAACATACAGGCCTCTGTATAGCAGAACATGCTGTCAGAAGCCATCGCTTTTTTCCGTGTCATCTTTTGGGTGTTAGATGTCGCTATGATACTCGCACTACATTTAACATGCGAAAATGACATAGGCAGCGATTTAAGTCTTGAAGCTATTGTCGAGAATCTCCACGTACACTGATGAGACCTCATAGGTCGAAACACCGGTGTCTTTGCGTTCGATTATCGGCAATGGCACTTAATGTATGTGTGTATCTCAAACACATGCATATATACATATACGTTTTACGTATAAAGGTATATATGTAAGTCACAGTAATTATTTACTGCTTGATGTTAGTTTTAACATCCATGTGTTCACACTTTTCATTTTCAATATTTAAAAGACAGAATAAACGGACATAAATTTTCTAATAATAGTAGGTACTGCACTTAAAAAACATATTCAAACAACAAATTACACGTTCAATTATACAAATACTACAATTTTAGCAACCGAAACAAATAATAAGGCCCGAAGTATACTAGAAAGCTTCCACATTCAAAAACATAAAACGTCTATTAATGACAGGACTGATATTAACAATTTATCAAATATTTATTTCTCAATTTTAGAATAAACAATGGGACAGCACTGGCTTATAACACGATGTTTCCTCGAGCATAAATAAAATACAAACAAAAAATAATCACGAAAGACACACATGAATCTAAAAATGCAAGTTTGTACAGATACACATACATACTAAGCACAGCTATTGATACACAAGCAATTGTTAAGAACATTTTAAATAGTAAATGATTAAAGTTAGTGAACATGAAAAATAAATATATTTTGTTACACTCAAAGGAAAAAAACCGAAATGAAGAAGAGAAATCATAAAAAGAAAAACTATTTTTAAGAAAAACCAACAAATAGTTATAAGTTTTATTCAAAGATACAATGTAAGTCTGATTATTTTATATTTTTAATTACTCAATTTATATGACTGTACTCCTTTTTTTTTTATTATAGTACTTTTGATAAAGACGTTATACATGACGTCGAATCGTTAAGAGCAGAAAAGAAAATGAGTTTTATTATACCTTATAATTGTTAATGAAACAGGCCGCTACACCCAAGAATTAATATAATAATTATAAAATATTACGGCCTAAAAAATAAAGAAAAACATTTTTTCTTTTTAAAAATACTATATATATATATGTAGAGAGAGAGAGAGAGAGAGAGAATGTTAACATGCTGTCGACCGTACAATACAAAAAAAAGGAATAACAGGAATACCGTCTATATTAAAATAAAACTCAATTACTAAATTCCATATTTCTTCATTTATCCGATGTCATCCTCAGGAGTATCTGCAATGAAATGTTGCAACAAGTATTACAACAAATCCCTTGTTTTTTAAAAATGTTTTTAAAAACTACAAAAGTCACTGGATACTATATATGTATATATATAATGTTTCACGAAATTCAGTATATGTTGACTGAGGATGTATGTCACTATGTGCCATATTACTACCGGAAAAAGGTAGAATTTTCGTTTATCTTCAAAAAGAAGATAACTACTTTTTGGTGGCTTGTTTGACGTTTTGGTTCAAATTATTTCGTACCTTTGTCAAACTTATTTTATGGTGTATAACCGAAAAACATATTACATGATGTCACAATTCAATTATGCTAATGGTTGTAAGTTATTTTACAAAACGAAAACAGTATTTAATTTACCTACCATGGATCGGTCTTTCCTTTAATAATGGAACCCACAAATTCCCCACAATTCAAAACCATACCGCTCCAACACAGCCCTGCATTCAGTTGAATGATCAGCATAGACCTTATCAATTTTGTAAAACAAACATTTTAAACATTCTTCTGAATACGCTCAATAACATCAATTTGAACACAGTAGAATGGATACCAAACCACGGAAGCGTATTCTATTTTGCTTACAACATACGCAAAATACAATGATCGAAAAGCAGCAATACGTAAACAGTCTGCCCACTCGCATAATGAAACCCAGTGATTTAAATGCTGACTATGTAATATCCAAAATATGATTAGACGAGCTTTTCATCAAAGTTCTTCATCAAAAGCCACACGCAGATCCTTCACGGCAGTTAAGTAGGCTATGCGAGTACCGCTAATAACGTAGTCAGAACCGATTCTATTGCATCTACGAGGGTAAGATGCATAACAACACTTACTTATATTCAGTTGTAGTTTATCAGTAATACACCATTCGCGAATTATATCCGAGTTTGACTGCAGGTGGCAAATATCAGAGCAGTCCGTTATTCTTGATACATCTTGCAATCGTTATCATAGGCCAGTATCGAACAAGGAAATAATCAAATTATTTAAAAATATGTTAAATAGAAGTGGACCAAGATTTGACCCCTGAGGCACACCAGACGCAGCGTCATAAGACTCAGACTTATAGCTATTGCAGTATACATAATTCATTCTGTTCGATAAATACGATTCGAATAACTTAATCAGAGAAAAACTGAATCGAAAGCAAAACAGTTTCACCAAAAGAAGCTTCTGATCAATATTGTGAAACGCACGTAAAAGGTCTGTGTAGATCACACCCAGGTGCTTTCGATCATCAATAGTTAAAAATCTTAGGCTAAATTTGAACAAGATTGGTAACTATAGATGTCCGTGATATGAAACCATGTTGATTCGGCAAGATGAATGATTCTGTAGGCTGATAAATCGCGCGATAGAGTACTGCCTCATGGATCTTGGAAAATCTCGGAATAATTGCTATAGGCCTGTAGTTTACCACGTTAGCTCTGTCACCCTCTTTAAAAATTGGCGAAATCCTTAAAACCTTCAACACATCCGCGAACAGACCAATGCGGAAAGATGAACTAAAGAGCTTATGTAAAGGTGCATAGAATACAGGAGCACAATCTCGGACTAAATGGTATGGAGTTTGTCATACCCTTTTTATATTTTTATACTTTTCATAAAATCATTCTCAGTAATTGAAAAGACGCATAAAGGAGGTGCAGCAGAATTGGATTGAGGGTTAAGGTTATCAGCGAATTCTTGTTGGACATTATTACAGTAACTGCGATATGTGACATCTCAGTTTTCATTTCTTTCCGTACATGCCGAAAATAATTTCTAAAGAAGAGGCTATTAGTTACCTTCCACTTGCGATGATAAGAATGTTTTAACTTAAGTTTCGGCTAGAATTTGCGCATTCCGTAGGTACAAACTTGTCCATAATTGACTAGATATATAGATAAAATACATCAACAGCTTCGTTGGTATTAGAGAAGTCGTCAAGAAAAGACCAATCAATCTATAGACAGAAAATCAGAAAATCTGAATACAATTTTAAGTAATTAGCCTTACTGAAATTATACTTTCTATTGCTATTATATAACATGTACATATAATCTGAGTTGACGGACGTAGCTAAACTGCTGCATTTGATCAAAAACATTTAAATTCTTTTTTGTTAATTTTATTTAGCATCAATTCAAAATGAGAACGTCGGCTGCATTATTTTCAGTGTGTTTACGTATTTACCGATTACCTTGTATGGTATGTAAAAAACCATGCAATTTAAATTAATAGCCCTCTTTTCAATTTAAAAATTACAAAATTAAAAAAAAATGTTAGAAAATCATTGATATAGATAATAAAGTGAAGGTATTACCGTTGATTGAAGAAATATATAAAGATGCGCAACGCTATAGTAAAATAGCGTGTCTTTCCGTTAAGTCGTCCCGCAAACCCAAAACTGGATCCGAGATCATACCGACTGCATCAATCGTTTGGATCCGAGATTCGAAACAGCCCGAGACAGCGATGATGTTTCTCGGCAAGGGGTTTGCGGGACGACTTAACAGAAAGACACGCTATTTTACGTCTTTCCGTTAAGTCGTCCCGCAAACCCCTTGCCGAGAAACATCATCGCTGTCTCGGGCTGTTTCGAATCTCGGATCCAAACGATTGATGCAGTCGGTATGATCTCGAATCCAGTTTTGGCTACGCTCAGTGCTATGTAGTGGCGCATCTTTATGTATTCCTTCAATCAACGGTATTACTATGATTCTGAATAAAATATCGATATTATTATTTTGGCTATGACTAGAATACCATAATTATTCTCAAGCCAAACATGGAAGTTCTATTAACAAAATTATCGAAATCGCTTTCGTCATGATATTGCATTGCCTCAAATGGTAACGATACTATAAATAAAAGGAATTTATTTCCAATATGATGTTATCAGTTACAAAGATTCATAGCAACTATTAAGCAATTTTTTTGAAATTCTGATTTTTCTTGATAGACCATTATGTCAATAGTTGGGCAAAGGTTATACGATTCTAAAGTATAAATACGTTAATGAAATGGTCTTTATGCCAAATATCAAACTTAACTGGCAGACGTTTTAGCTTTCGTAAACAATCTTGAGTTGCTGTGAATTTTCAGCATTTGCAATATCATTGAAATTGTAACTTGAAGCATCCTTTACACTAACTTTACGGAATCTTTGCCCTTCTCATCATTTAAGTGGCTCATTATTTTAGTAAACTAAGACACATATGTCTAATTCTTTATTCCATATTTGTGAAACAAAAAAAAATCGGAATATTATTAGGTAAAAATAATTGTATTCTTGTCTTTTCGTAGAAAATGAGTTTGTATTTTTTTCTGCTCTAATCCTAGTGTAAATCAAAATCGATTTTAATTTATTCAATTTAAAACAGTAAGTATATAAAAAAAAAAATTATTAAATTAAAAAAAGTTTTCCTTAATTTTCGTCTGCGGTGTATATATTTTTTTAGAATGGCCTTATTAGCTATTTTTTCACATCAGTAGTAATTTTATTCGCAATATAAGGTTGTATCTTTTTTCAATCTGTATAAAAATAATGTTACATAACATCTTATTCAGCCTTATATTGCTTAGTCTGTAATAGATTCAGTCATTACAATAGATATCATTTATTTTAGCAGATCGCCAGTTAGTTCCAAAGCCAATCAAACACGAGCACTGTTATACCCTAATATATTACCAGAAGACAGGAGACAAGTTTTATCTAATGATACCATATCCCCTCTTCCTGAAGTCCCTTCAAATATAGGACTTGATAGTTCGACTAAACAGACGAACTTACGACGAAAACCTACTGACTTAGTAACTAACTTTGGGATACTTCAAAATATTATCAATAACGGATCTGTGAAAGATATTAACCAAACTCTAAATGTTACTGAAAAGCCTTATTCCTTTCATTATATAACGAAAGCGTCCAGATCAACTCCGGTTAAGCACACAACAAAACAACCACTCGACATTACCACTGAGACCTATAAAATCACTCATAGACAAAGAAATAGGGCGCATACCATTACTGATCAGGTTATTACACCGACAACCTATGCACCACCTAAATTCTTTCTCAAAAATATCCTGCCAAAATCTGTCGCTTCAAGCACTACTTCTTCTCCTGATACACTAATTTCGAATGCAAAATTCACAACTTCCACTAATAATACATCACATTCAGGTGATTATGTTGATGAGCCTCATGAGGAAAGTGCGACAATCAGAAATCATCGCATTATTAAAACGATAAGAAAGTTTATAAATCCTATAGTGATAAATAATGAATTTGCCAGTATAAATAATGATGAGAATGATGCAAGCGCTGATGATATTTTCGTTGAAAATTATTTTAAAAATAAAACTCATGGAAAGGGGTATACCAGAGGACAGGGGATTAGAAATAGATTAATAAATACTGTACCAACTATTTCTTCCACTACACCTATTACTACAACTATTCAAATAACTACACCAATTGCATCTACTACACCAATTACACAAAAGACTAAAATAACTACACCGACCACCACTAGTACGACTACAACTACTACTACTTTAACAACGACGTCTCAAAAACCATCAACTACAACATCAGCATTTAGTGTGGACAATGACCAAATAGAGATTACACCAAGTTTACCAAATCTAAATTACGACGAACCCAACTTATACGTGGCACCAAATCAGAAACGCTTCCGAACAACTGTAGAAATACCCAGACCTGAGGATTTATTGGATAGGGACGATCAACCAAAACAAAAACCTGATGTATATCCACCTTACAAACCAAAACCAATAGCTAAAATTACGCAATCAGACTTGTTGACAAACAAAACAACCTCAATCCCAGCCCGTATATCCCGGGTAAACACCGCTATAAAGTCTTTAATAGCACTTGGGGGACCGCGCAGGCCAAATGGCAAAAGTCTCGACAACCAAACACCAAATGTCAATTACAACGATATAAAACAGAGGTATTTATTCCTCCTACATAAAACAATGTTTTTTTTGCAAAGAAAAGTAATTTGCATGAATCACCAAAAATCTATTTATTTATATTTGCACCACTTTCCAATTTAACCGATTTTGTTGTTGCTTCTTTATAATTATGATAGATAAACGAGCTGAATACATGAAAAAACAAACAAAGCCTTTTTTAAATTGATAGCAACTCCTAAAATGACCGGAAGTTGACTGGACTATTTCATTTTAGACTTTGTATATACCTAATTATTAGCACACACTATATAACACACCCTACGATAAGTCTAATAACACAAAATATCACCATATGTTATCTAATACAGACAGAAATCGGACATGGATTTGTAACAAATGCTATAGATAGAAACAGTTGGAACAGTTGCTGCTGCATGGTAGTAGTTTGTTTGGTGGATGTTATTAGTATTTTGAACATTAAAATCAATATTTTTTTATGAAATTTGCTTACATTAAATAATTTTAGGTCCAATACTCGTGGTAGAGGAAGCCTTCACTATAGTACTGGAAATGCTGACAGTATACCTGTCAATAGAGGAACGCCCCCACCGTAAGTATTTCAATGCTTACTGTAGCGTTTCTTCACGTACTATCATTGATTAAAATACAGGTTAGTTTAACTTTGCGTTTTTTCAACAGCGTTTAGCGCTAATCATTGATTGAGAGCGTCATTAATTTAACCGGTGTTTCGAGTACCTGATAAAGTATTAAACAGTGATTAGGGTTACTTACACATGCGCATAACCCAATAAATTTGAATTTTTATTATTATTGAAAGCGCTTATGCATTTGTTTGTTATATGAATGTATTTCTTGGAATTAGTTAATAATTATTTTCATCAGTGACTTAGTAATTGTATTGCTTCTTCTATAAATGAAATGAATTCCTCCAGAACATAACAATTCTTAAGTCGAAATCGTGTAAACCAATTTGGAAACAAGGTTTTCTCAATCTTTTTTTTAAAGGACATAAAATTAGTTAGAATGTATTGTTATTAATAAATAGCTGATATATGATTTTTATGCATCCTACAGAAATTTAGTGCAAGCTAAATGGTCTCAGGCATGGCAATGAAAAGTGTAATATCTTATACCGTTAGAATTTGATTGATAATCCAGTTTATGACCCTAAATGCAGACTTTTCTTTTTCAACAAACTATCCTACTTTTATGATTTTGTTACAAGTCATATTGTTAAGGAAACTTCCTATTTTGAAAGTACCGTAAAATAAAACTAAATTTCAGTTCAAATACACATTTATTTATTTTCGGTGTGCGCCGAGATTTCGGGGTCGCTCTACATCGAACATAAGGTATACAGCATATATACATATATGAATCGCTCGACAAGCTATGTATGTGCAGAGGTCTTGCATCGCCTTCGGTGTACGGTCCTGTACTCGGGCCGACAGACAATAAACTCGGTCGCTAAGACTGTATACGCCCGAAGGTCGCTCCGCATCAGTATGCTCACAATATTTGTAAGTAAAAAATACATTAACTGACAATATAATTAAAAGTTAAAAAAATTAAATATATATTACAAAAATATAATAACACATAAAAATAAAGACAAACATTCATATATAAAGCAAGAAACAATAATAAAAATAAAATAAAAGATGTTAAGTTCTTAACACATATATTTTACATATTTTTGTTATTTTCATAAGAAGATATGTATGTATATTGTATTAGTTTTGTCATTTTCCACATTTTATATTTCTCAATAGCAGTAAGTAATCAATAAATTTGTTTCAATATCACTCAAGTTTGTTGCACGTTGTTATTTATTTCATAATGGAAATTATAAATATGTGCTATGTAGATAGAAATTCTCTTACGCAACATTCACAAAACAAATGCCTACAGTTTATTTACTAAAATCAAATTTGTAATTTTATAGAATACAATCTTCAGAAAATAAGGGAAAAAACACAAAAAACAAATTCAAATGTAGAAAATGGCGCCAATATTATTAGAGCAAAATATACTAATTTAGATCAAATGCACTAGCAAATGTGTTGCCAACTTTGTACAATAAATCCTTAAACACTCTTTAGATAAACGGCGTATTTCTTTGCATTGCAAAACCCCGGTGAGAGATAATCAGTGATTAGGCTTAATTAAGGATTAGTTAACCGAGCATTTTATTCGGTGTTGGAAAAACAGGCCCATAATGTTAAATGTTAAAAAATAATTTGCTTTGTCATGTTATTATGCCTTTTGTTAGTGTTAAACTTCAACGAGGTGTATATATTGTAATAAGTTTATGGACATATATCCAATATGGCAGCAACGTTTAGATAAAACAGAGAAAAAAGCAAAATATTAGTAAAAGTAATACCAAAAATGAGGTGTGGCCACCATATGACTTTCATATAAGTGCATTTCAAATTACACAGAAGTTGTCCTAAATTAGTTTCAAATACTTTTATCTTAAAAAAAAAAACTGAGTAAATGGTCCGAATTTTGAGAACCTTTATATACAAAAAATATTCAAAATCCTATTCTAAGTACTTCTGTTTTCTTAATAAATCTCATACTTTCTTATACTAAGTATAATAAAGTAAAAATGTTAGATTCATTATTTTATTCCTTTTATTACTATTACTTGTATATGATATGCATAATGATGATATGCATGTGACGTGGTACGCAAACTAAAGGCAAACAAGGTTTTTACTTAAAAGAATAAAATAAATTTCTCAAAAACACTATGATAGCATCCGTAAATATTATCCATAGCATATGAAAATGATCTCTACGTTTGAAATATTCAAGATTCAGTCTACAACAAAAGGATATATACGCCATAAAATGTTTATATTTATTTGATATAATAAGATATAAAAAGTTTGCTACTTAGAGTTGCTGATACAAGCTAAGGTAAATCGGCTATAGAAAAATGTATTGAAACGTAATAATAAAGGCTCAAATTGGTTTTGGTTTAAATACGTTTTAAATCACTAAAACTATTGAATTACAAAATGTTATCTTTCATTTAATTGTTTTACATTGTACATTTGTCTATTTATTTATGCTTCATGGATTCTGTTCTAGTTATTTCTATGTAATTATTTGTTTATATGGAAGTATGTAATGTGCTTAATTGTATGACATACGCAAATAAAATTATTATTATTGTTTATAAAGAATGTTAATAGAGTAGAATCTTACATTTGCAATATATTTGAATTCACATAAAATAATTTCGGTAGCTGAATTTATAAATCCATCAATTATCTTAATTTTTAGGAGACAGTAGAATCTTAACAAAACTACTTAATTAGCATGCGTTATAGGTTATATCAAATGTACAACCTATAATCGTTAAATGTAGATTACTACATTTCAAGGTTCCTTAACAAGATAATGGTCGGTTATTCACAATAAGTTAGACACAATGATATAAAATGTATTAACATAGATGCTACATCTAGCCAGGACTGAGCGATGGAAAAGAATTACAAAGAATATTAAAAACTTGTGAAACCCTCCTTCTATATTGACCCGTAAAGAGTAATGAATGTAATTAATTTGTATATGCATCCTATGTCGTCATCGTTTGATGAGCTAACAAATGCGACTAATAATTGAGTATTTTTGGATCAAAGTAAATATAACAGTTTTCTAATTAATAATACGTGTAAACGAGGTCCATGTAATCCAAATCCGTTTTCTGAACATGTGGCGACAATAGTTTGCCAGCATCCTAGATACTTTTGCGTTAGATATATTCTAAATGTGTATATTATTTATAGGCGAACCCGTTCAACTCTAAAACCTTCAACGTCTATAATATCTAAAGCGGCAGAATTCGTAGACATTTATAAATACCCGCCAAGAAGACCCGATACAATCTATCCTCAACCTGTTCCCGATAAAGCAGCTGCCAAATGCCGTAGAGACGTTTGCTTACTTCCTGATTGTAGTTGCGGTGGCAAAGAAATTCCTGGTAAGTAAGAATCTATTAGGAGTAGGAGTAGCCATTTACAGATTACCATCGCCCAACCATGCCTAGGGCATAATAGAGAATACCAAGGCTGTTTTTCTTTTTCTTTAATGATTAGGTGATGTGCCTGTAGAAGAGGTGCCACAAATTATTCTACTTACATTTGATGATGCTGTTAACGACTTAAACAAAGAATTCTATAGGGAAATACTGACAGGAAGGGTAAATCCGAATGGGTGTCCAATATCAGCGACATTTTATGTCTCTCACGAATGGACTGATTATAGCCAAGTCCAAAACCTATATGCCGATGGTCACGAGCTGGCATCTCACACTGTTTCGTAAGTGGCCTCTGTTGGCCCAATCCTTGGAGAAGGGAAATCTTTGACTTGCTTTATTTTAAAATATGTCTTACTCTATTTTTATGCCTACTATTTTATTTTCTTATCTCTGTTATTCTTAACTTCATGCCGTGCTTTTACTAACAACAGGGGATCTACCAGCTGAACAATTACCCCAGATTGTGCTGCTCACATTCGACGATTCCGTGAATGATTTAAATAAAGGACTGTACAGCGATTTATTCGAAAGAGGCAGAGTAAATCCGAATGGCTGTCCAATAGCGGCCACCTTTTATGTATCTCACGAATGGACTGACTACAGTCAAGTGCAGAATTTATATTCTGATGGCCATGAAATTGCCTCACATACTGTATCGTAAGTGAGATCATCCAATCATTGTATATGAACTTGCACTAAAGCATGATTACTAACTTGATACGTGCTTGGCACGTCTAATGTTGAACTATATTAAATTTTATCTTATTATGCTCTAACTTTCACAAAAAGGGAATTTTCCTTGCTTTTAAATTATTCTTATTGTTTATGTAGCATTACAAAAGTTAATTTTTATTCCTAAAACTATGAGAATCAAAATTAACATGTTGATTGTAAGAACTGCTGGTGTACAGATTGCACTTTAATAAATACAAATTGTTTTTGCGCCCTATTGATTTTACTATCCTATGCCTATGTCGCCAGACAAATTCGCCTCTTCTAATGATAGAATTTAATTCGAAAACAAAGTACCTGCTTATAGAAAATGTTAGGACCATTTATATCATCACCTGAGAATGTATTTGCATGCCATAAATCCTTTTTGCTGGAAAGAGCTATTTCAATTTCTGCACTTTGTTTACTGGAGTAAGCATACAGTGCTAAACTAAATGATTTTGGATACCGATATGGTGCAAAAACAATGTGTTTTTATTAAAAAGCAAATATTAAAGAAATTAAATTTTGACCTAAAATATTTCTTAATGATAATTTTCAAATTTAGGCACAGTTTCGGTGAACAATTCTCACAAAAGAAATGGACCAAAGAAGTAGCAGGTCAACGTGAAATTTTGGCAGCATATGGTGGAGTTAAACTTGAGGACGTTAGAGGAATGAGAGCACCATTTTTATCAGTATGTTCAATCGTGCATATGCCTAGGAATTGTTTCTAATATTACAAAATAATAATTTTAGGTTGGCGGTAACAAGATGTTTAAGATGTTATACGATTCTAACTTCACATACGATTCCTCCATGCCCATATATGAGAATAAACCTCCAAGTTGGCCTTATACATTAGATTATAAGTTGTTCCACGATTGTATGATACCACCATGCCCGACAAGGTCTTATCCAGGTGTTTGGGAAGTTCCTATGGTTATGTGGCAAGACTTAAATGGTGGACGTTGTTCCATGGGTGATGCGTGCAGTCATCCGGCTGATGCAGAAGGTGTCGTTAAATTGTTGAAGAAGAATTTCCAAAGACATTACACTACTAATAGGTAATACAAAAACTAATAGCAAGTGTTTCTTTTTGAACACTAATATTTACAATTTTAGAGCACCATTCGGTCTTTTCTACCATGCGGCATATTTCACCAAAGATCACCACAAGGAAGGATTTATACAATTTTTGGATTACATTAATTCTATGAAAGATGTTTATTTAGTGACGAATTGGCAAGCCATCCAGTGGGTTAGAGATCCAACACCTTTATCTAGATTGTCAACTTTCCAACCGTTCCAATGTAACTACAGCGTAAGTTATCTTAAAAATAATTATATGAGTGCAAAATATTAACACATATACAATTCAATTCTACAGGATCGTCCAAAAAGATGCAACAATCCTAAAGTTTGCAATCTATGGCATAAATCTGGTGTTAGATACATGAGAACTTGTCAACCCTGCCCAGATATATACCCGTGGACAGGAAACACTGGAATACGTAGCAGCAGAATAGATAACGACATTGAAGATTAAAACTGTCAACTGAAAAAGAAGATGTTCCCGCCAAATTTAAATTATTTATAAGAAGCAATCGGTACCATTATTATTTAATGTTACCTTTTGCAAATAGATATATGTATGTATATGTTGTAATTTGTGGCAAAAATAATCAACACTCGTTGATGTTGCTAAGGTAGACTAAGTATCTAAATTATATATGACTACATCTAAATGCCACATAACCTTAGCAATATCGCCATTATAATTGTACATATTAAATCGTATGAATTTAGTTAAAATTATGTATAATAATTTAATATATTAATGCCAATTTCACGATACAATGTTTTAATTGAAACTTTATCAAATATAGATTACTATCTATCTATATACATATATATATATATATATATATATATATGGTATCGCAGGTTTTCGCGGGTGTAATGTGTAATCGCGTTGTTTCGGGTTTCTTCCTACGTGGAAGTTCTGGCGTCCTGAGAAGGACCGGTGCAACGTTTCGATAAAATCTCATTTATCATCTTCAGGCGTATGTTACTCTCTAACGTGTCAGACGAAGATCGTTAGAGAGTAACATACGCCTGAAGATGATAAATGAGATTTTATCGAAACGTTGCACCGGTCCTTCTCAGGACGCCAGAACTTCCACGCGGGAAGAAACCCGAAACAACGCGATTACATATATATATATATATATATATATGTACGTACGTAGATCAGGGCAGTATCGAACTTGTATATTTCCAAATAATAATTAATTTATTATGTGCTTTCTCAAGATAGACTCTACATTAAATTAAAAATAATAATCTAAATAGCGAACCAGTGAGTAAATTACATATATATAAAATGTCAGATGAAACTAAATAATATATTTTTGCCTTTTTTGGTTTCAGTTATAATATAGTACAGATATAGATCATTAGTGAAAGCTGTAAATTTGTGGCATATTACTTTTTTTTTATAAAATAAAACATTCTGAAAAATGCTTGTTTTTATTTCATATATACAGGCTGTCCCAAAAATAAAAAGACGGAGTAGCAGGTATGTAAAGTGCGAACAGAAACAGGCCCAAATATACCGCAATAACGAAGAAATTAAAAATCTAATTTTCTACGTTGTTTTTTAGATAAAAAAATTACATTACGGACCTGGCTCAGAATGTATGTTTATAAAGACATGTAAGAATGTTTATTTGTAAATAGAAATGAACACGCATTCATAGAAAAATACGCTTTCATTTGTATAAAACGGGAAAAAACGTTAAATCGTACTCATTCATATAAAACATATTTTTTGCCCGATGCGCCTAGATAACGCAGCTATATAGTCGGTTGTTGACCCAGATGGGCACCCACTTTATTGCAGACAATAAAAGATTGTTTTTATTTTTAAAATAGGAAGGTTGTTGCTCTTTAATGTGTTTGTAGTCGGAAACAGCTGATAATTATTATTTTAGAATATTCAATAAATCGTAGTTTTGCTAGCCTTTATTACAGTAAATATCAAGAATGTAATTATTTTTTTCTAGCAGGTGTAAAATTAAAGTAATTAATGGTTTGATATTTAGTATGAGGTATCTATTCCTCCTCCTTTTTTTTAACACAAGTAATATGGTGGTCCTGAAAAGGACCGATTGTGAAAGTGAAGCAGGTGGATATTTATCGTCCAGGGTCGGCGTAAGGCCAATTGAATTCTTTATTATTTTTTTTCTGCCGTCTGCGCACGAATAAAGACATGTTATTTCAGGGTACGTTTTTACACAATCTAGCTTCCGATTTCTGCTACTCCGTCTTTTTATTTCTGGGACACCGTGTATATAAGAAACATAATTAAATTAATCTGTCATCTTGATGTAGCAGCTACATTGAATAGCAAGTAACATA
Organism: Amphimallon solstitiale; assembly: GCA_963170755.1. Taxonomy (NCBI): domain Eukaryota; kingdom Metazoa; phylum Arthropoda; class Insecta; order Coleoptera; family Scarabaeidae; genus Amphimallon; species Amphimallon solstitiale. The sequence continues at coordinate 44,480,659 of OY720684.1, read as the reverse complement.
AATGACAATAGGAAAGCAAGCTGCCATCCAAACAGTTTCATTGTATTAATATTGATTAAAAATAGCAAATAATAACAAGTAATTACAATTAGGAAAGTAAAGCAATTATATAGAATCTCCGGAAAATCTTTGCTTTATCAAAAACAACATCAACAAACATTACAAGGCAAATGCCAACCTATGTGTTGAATGTCAAAGAAAAACGATGTAAACGAAAAATCTGTAATTAAAAGTGAAAATGTTAACATTTAATCATAGAACGGCCGGTATTATATATGCAGTCATCAAAAGGTCTTGATTTATCATTGACAGCATTTAATTGCACTACACAAATAATATCGACATGAATTGTGTAATTAAAATGTAAATGTGAAATATTTAGGAGTATAGATAGCTGCTGCATATCATTCATGTAGATTGATCAGAAGATCTAGATTGATCATAGACAGCATCTAATCTCACCACACAAATAATACTGACATGTGTCAATGAGTATTGTGTAAATCAAAAGATGAACAGGTAAACTAACAGGTGTTAGTTGTAGGTAGTCATAGACATATATATGTTTCTAACGTCTTTCTTTTCTTCAATATGACATTACCAAGAAAGTGTGTGTTAATCAAACAAATGAGTAGTATTACCTTAGAAATGTCGCTTTAGGTAAGTGAAGTTCTGATATTATTTTTAACATAACAATAAACTGAAATCGAAGAATAATCAATAATTATTATATGAACTTGAAAAGAAATTTTATCCGATATTAATATAAACTCTACAATAATGTCATCTCTAATATCAAAATAGATTTTTTAAACGGTATTAACTTCTATTAATGTGGAATACGTCGTTGTATAACAGATAAATGAAAGTTAGGATAAGAAAGTAATTTTACAAATTAATCATTTTTACTAATCAAGGTTTTGATGTATATTTAATGAAAATATACCTTTTGATATTATATATTGAATTTATATGTAAAATATTATGACACTTATCAAATATGCGACTACAGTGTCCCTACACGTTGGAGTCACCTTTGGATATATTACTGCAAGTTAAATTTGGATGAGTAATTTATAGAACATAATGATCCAAACTGTCACTCTAGGTAGGAAATAATGTATTTTTCTTTATGATTCAATTTTCTAACAGATTTAATTTGAATTATTCTTCTTGTGGCAAAAGTCAAGGAATTAGTTTTATCTTCTTCAAAATTTATAAATAGTTCTTTATTTCTTCTAAAACTGAATGTTTTAAAAGTTCAGAAGACAACGACATTGAGACAATATATTGACTTTTTTCTGGATGGAAACCATTTTTTATCTTTATATTCTTGAACATTCAATGTTAACGGCCTTTTATTTGGGACCTTTCTCAACCATTCCAAAAATAGTTATTCATTATTTAAAAATTCTAGATTTAATTTTGATTAGTTCATTATGAACATATCTATGGATGACATGCAAAATTTTCTTATAATTTATTGCTATTTTAGGCAAATTTTATAAACATTTGTATTATTAATAAATAATACACAGGAATATGAGTTATATTCCTTTTTTAATATCAATTGCTAACCTCTAATAAATTCAATTACATACACATATAGAGAAATAATTTACGACGTTTATCATAAGACTTATCAAAAATTCTATTAAGCTTATGGTCGATAGATTGAACACCTGCATGAACATAACATATTTAAAAAGCTTGACATATGCATACGCTTGTGCATATATATTTAAAAACACGACCAGTACACTACAGGAGTTCGAAGTGATCATGAAAATTATAATCTTTATAATAAGAACGTCTACAATTATCGCTGTTTTCCTAGCAAATGTTTTGTGTAAAAATGAACAAAAAAGAGCATTACAAAAATCACACGAAATTGGTAGAACAGAAAGACTCTTGCAAACATTTGTTATAGAAGAAGTTAACGAAGATTTAATGGATTTAGCCGACTTATTAGTGACGGTTTACAACAATTATCTTTACAAATGCATTCCTATCGTTATATACGATGAAAAGAGATATGAATACTTCGTTGTTTTGGAACATTTATTTAAGAAAATTAACACAACATTGATCCATGGGCATGCCTCTGAATATGTCATTGATAATAAAATAAAATTTCAAGCAAACCCTATGGACACTCATTGCATAAATTATATAGTTTTTATGTACGATGTACTTAATTCCAAATACATCATGGGAAAACAAAATGTCGAAAAAGTTGTTTTGGTAACGTATTCTTCACAGTGGAAGATAAATGAATTTTTGTGGAACGAATCTTCGAGGAATTTAATTAATCTGTTGATAATAGCACCTTCAGATTATAGTATTTTGAACGATAGTGTAAGTTTCTTATATAGAAAAGGGAGAAAGAATATGACAATCAAATACAGGTTTAGTATATTTAAAATGTTTGGTTAATTTGGTAAATGCTTTGTCTTAAGCCTTTATTAATGTCTCATGACGCGTAATTGTTAACGATAAATTATAATTTGATATGTTTTTTGTGCTATTTCCATCGTTTGGATTTTCAATAACCGACGTTTCGGTGGACATTCCATCTGCCGTCTTCAGGATGGCCCTATAAAGAGCTGTTTCTTGTCAAAACTAAACTAAACCTGTATTTTTAAAGAGAAATTATGACACTCCTAAATGTCAATGTGACGAATTATGTGATACCTACTTGATTTGAATCCGACCTATAATGTAGCATTAGATAATGTGTTTTTCGATTTGCCCTGGTACTATGTCTTAGTGAAGGTCTTCGCCGTGCGCATCGCTAACGTCGCCCATATTATCTGAACAAAAGTTCAAGTGAGAATGTAGAATGTGCACTTAAGCGACCTATTTCATCCAGCACTGTAAAACTAATGTTTTGTAATTTTCTTCTCAAAAAGTTGGCAAAAACTTGTGCCATCAACAGCTACGTCGCTTTTACCAATGTTGTTTTTTAATATTCCTTTTATTTTTGAGAACTTTTCACGAAGGTATTTAAAACCGCCATCTTCTTGATACAGTGTCTTGACAAAGTTTTACATGAGTCCTAGATTTACGTGGGGAGATGATATTATGATTTTTTCATTTTCCATCATTGAAACAAAGCATCTATACGTAAATTATCCTGACAAAAAAATCTTAAAATAATATAAGGAATAACTTCTGAATTTGTCTCACAGTGAACATCCTATATATACCTACGTTGGTGGCAAATATCGAATTGCCTCAATATCTGTATTCTCTGTTATACCTAACTAGAACAGGAACTGTCGATAATCAATGAAACCATTTTAGAGTTTAATTAGGGGTTTCGCTATTCCCAGTAATTTGTGGACAACATGGCTAGCGCGTTTCAGTTTCTGTGTTTGACTAAATCAGTCATTCTTGTTTATAATAAAAAGTAAACTCAAGTGCACCACATAACCTTCTTACATGTATGTACAAAATTAATTTTAGTATAGATTTTTTTGTCTTTATAAATTTACTGATATACATACATAATTTCAGAGATATTCGCAAAAAAATATTTTTTGTAGAAAGTGTTCTATAGGTACAGGTGCCTATTTTCTAATTCCCTATATTGGTAACTTTCTTAATATTGTTTATTTTTAGATTATAGTTCTTATCAAGTTCACGTTATCAGCGACTTGGCATTAAAATAGTTTTTCAAGGCTTACTTGCTAATTGTTTCTCAAAAATTGGCTGTAATTGAATTGCTCTCTTGCAATTACTCCAAAACATAAAAATGTGACATAACCACTTTTGCAGTGTCCCCTTCAGTTGCAATATACCTATGTTGACCAGACGTCCCGCTTTTGGCAGGACAGTCCCGATTTTTAACAATTTGTCCCGCGTCCCGCGGCGTTTTAAAAAAGTCCCGATTTTTAGAAAGAATGCACGGAAAGCTAGTGAACGGCGGGAGAACGGGACAGGAATATATATTTTTAATGAGATATTATTAAAAAAATATACTGATAAGGAAAAGGTTAATTCTTGGGCATCAGCAAAAACCACAATACAGAACAATGGTTAGAAATATTTCAACATTTTGAAACAAGCCATATTCCATACAATAAAGGTGCACGCACACTGAGGCGAGGCGAAGCGAAGAGAAGAGAAGATCATTTATTACGCCTGATAAAAATGCACGTAATCAAATGGGTGCCCACACACTGGGCGTCGCGTGTGGAAGCGAAGCTTAAGTACATTTCTATAGGCGTAATAAATGCGCTTCTCTTCGCTTCGCTTCGCCTCGCCTCAGTGTGCGTGGACCTTAATAATGCACTAAAAATTGTGGAATACGCGCTGCCCTTAGCAAGAAAAAATGCTGCGACTGAATGCGTGTTTCCTACGGTAAATAGTGTGCGGACATCAGAAAAATTACAATTAAGTGTTGAGACTTTAAAGAGCATTTTATGTGTGAAATATAATGTAACAAATTCTTGTGAAAAATTTCATGACCATTTAAACAACGACAACAATCTACTAAAGAAAAATCACTCAAATGAGAAATATGCCAAAGAATAAAATAATAATATACGTAACTTTTTTTTTGCGTTCTATAAAATTTTTTGATGCTCCATATAGACCAAACTTTTAAACAAGATTCCCCTCCCCCCTGCCCGGTCAATGGTGCCCGCTTTACCAATGTTAAAATCTGATCAGCTTAAATATACCTAATTATTATTTCAACTTATAATTTTTAAATTTAATATCAGACAAGATATAGGCATCTTCCCAATTATAACAACGACGTTAAGAACGTTAATAAAGTTCTTTTGCGTCAGCGACATCGTTTAATACTTGACTTGCCAAGAAAATATCCTAATCATCCTATCCTATCCTACTAAACAAAATAATGCGATATGAGCATACTTCTCTTAAATTTTAAATGTTCTCTTGATTTAAACCGACAGGTTGAGTTCTCCCAACTTTCGAGAGAAGGTATCTATATCTCGAGTTCAAGAATACACATTTCAAGAATAAGCTCTCCACGTTCTCTCGTCTTAAGGATCGGGGCCCTGGGTTATACCAATTTACTAGTTTTAAATTTACTACGTGATATACGAGGGCGTATTTTTATATTATCTACCTAGCCATGAAAAAAAGCACATAAGAGAACAAAAAAAAATATTTTTCTACATAACTCCCTTCAACACTAATACACTTATTCTATCTTTTTTCCAGTTGTCCCATACCCTCAGAAAAAAATTGCTTCGGTAACCCCGCAAAATATTCTTCAACAGCTTCTTTGAGTTCTTCATCAGAAGTAAAACGCTTTAATACGAGACGCTTTTTTAAATTTTTGAATAAGAAGAAGTCTGACGGAGCTTGGTCGGGGCTATAAGGTGGATGCTTTAACTCTATAAACCCACAGTCATTGATTATCTGCTGAACATCGTTTGCCCTATGAACCCGACAATTATCGTGCAGCAACAAGTCTTTTTGTGGATAAGAATGCGGGCGTTTTTCCTCCAGAGCAGTTTTTAAATTTTTAATTGTGTTTCTGCAGGCCTCTTCATTTATGGTAGACCCTCTCGGCATATATTCAATAAGCAAAACTCCTTCAGCATCCCAGAAAACATTTACCATCACTTTTTTTCCAGAAAATTGTCTCTTGGCTTTTTTGGTGGTGGTGAGCCCTTATGAACCCATTGCATGGATCCTTGTTTAGTAGGAGGGTCCCAGTGATATACCCAAATCTCATCCCCGATAATAATTCGAGATGAAAATGTTTTGTCCCTCTCCAACTTGACCAAATTTTCTTGAGAAACTTCTTTTCTGCACAGTTTTTGTTCAGGTGTAAGCAATCTGGGTATCCACCGTGCAGACACCTTCTTCATACCCAAATCGTCATGCAAAATTTTGAGAACACTTGTTTTGGATATACAGACTTCATTGGCAATGACAGAGATCTTTACACGCCGATCTTTCAGTACCAAATTTTCGACTTTTCGCACAATGTTTTCAGTTCGAGCTTCAACGGGTCGTCCGGACTTTGGGCATGATTGATTGACTCTCGGCCCCATCGAAAGAGTTTAGACCAATAATTTTCTTGGAAATAAGATGGTGTATCTTCCCCATATACAACAACCATTCTTTCATGAATTGCTTTTGGACCATTGCCTTCCTTTGTCAGGAACTTTATTACGCTGGGATGTTCAACTATAGTTTCACTCATTTTATCGAGAAATGGACTGTCTCAAATGTCTATACACAGCATAAACTAAACACAACTTAGCACATGTACTTCTAACAGTGACAGCAATTTTTCATTAATTTGTTTGACATCGTTACTCTTTTGTTTCATGGCTAGGTAGATAACATAAAAGTACGCCCTCGTATTTGATAACAATTATTATCCGAGCTATGTTAATCCTGTGATAACAATTTTACTAATTGCCTGAAATATTACAGGAATTCTATTATGTTTTATATACACACGAGCTCTATGTAGATGGATTAGGAGCAAGCGCACCAAAAATTTTAACATCTTGGCGTAATGGATCGTTGGCACAACCTGAAGTATTATTATTCTCCCAAAAAATGCATACTGGTTTTTCAGGTCATAGATTTATTACTTCCGTAGCACATCAACCACCATATGTAATTAACCGGTATTAAAATAATAAGACAACCGTACATTTTTGTGAAATAAACAAATTTTCTTTAGAGGTGTCGATAAGAACGATGATATAGTATGGGATGGAATTGAAATTAGAATATTAAAGATATTATCGCAACTGTATAACTTTACAATAGAGATTAAACCAGCCAGTGAGGACTTGTATAAAAGGTATGTAAATAATAGAGTGCTTAAATATAACTAACTATTCCTGACGGCATTCTTGCTATGCTCGTGATCATAATTCCGATTAATTAATGACGTGTAATTCTTATCGATGGAGTAGAATTTTGTATGTTATTTGTACATTTCCATCGTTTGGATTCTGAAGAACCGACGTTTCAGTGCATATTACGTCTGTCATGTTCAGGTAGCCTTAAAAGGAATGTTTCTTGCCAAGAACTAAAAACAATTTGTTTTTTTTTTTGGATGAAATTCGTGTAAAACACTTATCACAATTCTAAACGTCAATGTTATAAGTTATAATAATAATAATAATAATATGTATTTATTGACCAACAGAGTACTCCATTTACAGGACAATTATACAAAATAATTCGGAGCAGCTGCTCTATACAATGTAGAAATGAAAAACATAAAATAAATAAATAAAAAAGAATAACAAATGCGCTGAAGAACACAATAACAAAAAGAGAGTCTGTCATTAATCAGTCATAGTGCAGTAAATCTTGCAACCCAACCGCACAGCTACCTGAACGGATCCGGACAAACACCCATAATATTAGTCATCATGTGCGTCAGAGGTGCTTTACAAAGAATGTTTGTTCTACGCCTGGGTAAAACGAAAGACTCAGAAGATCGCGTCAAATGCGAGTGAATAGCAAAGTCAACTTGCGAGAGCAAGGCAGATGAGTCTATTTTGTTGTTAATTAAATTAAAAAGAAAGTTGGCACTACTGATCCTTCTTCTGTCAGATAAAGACTGGAAGGAATGTCTTTCTAGAAGAGCAACGTAATCGACGCCCCTAGGAGGATAAGCGCCATCAATTCTGAAAGTAATAAATTTCAGGAAACGTCTTTGCACCCGCTCCAAGATTAATTCTTGGTATAAATAGTGCGGATACCAAATGATAGCACCATACTCCAGTGTACTCCGAACGAAGGCGTAATATAATGACCTTACAGCCAGTAAACCACTGAAACCCCTGCAAGAACGGATAAGGAAGCCCAATGATTTAGTAGCCGCACTGCAAATTGAATAAATATGGTCCGTAAAGCGGAGAGCGGGGTCGAACAGGACTCCTAAATCCTTGAACCGCGCATGCCTGGGTATTGCAATTTGATCTACATGGTAATCAAAGAAGATAGGGTTCGCGACTTTAGTGTACGTTACTATTGCGCATTTTTCTACATTTAAGAACATTTTATTTTGGAGGCACCAATCATTAACTGTCTGCAAATTGTCCTGAAGTAAGTGACAGTTTTCAACACTTCCAATCTCCATAAAGATCTTCAAGTCATCGGCATATGCCAGGACAGAGCAATTCAGAGAATTTAAGAGGTCATTAATGAATATATTGAATAGCAAGGGACCAAGGTTGGATCCCTGGGGAACACCTGATGTCGGTGTAAAGTGACCAGAACGGAATCCGTTGTAGCATACGTAACAGGACCGATGACAAAGGTATGAAGGCAAGAGCTTGAGCAAGCCAATCGAAAAACCGAAGGCATCAAGTTTTTGGAGAAGCAACGAATGATCAATGCTATCAAAGGCTTTAGCAAAGTCAGTGTAAATGACGTCAACTTGAAGGCGTTGATCCAAAGCTTTGCTAATATACTGTGTTATTTCGGCTAGATTAGTGATGGTAGATCGCGCAGGCACGAAGCCGTGTTGTCGGGGTGAAAGTAACAATTTAGATTCAAAAATTATCTGCTGATATATGACAAACTCAAACAACTTGGCAAAATTACTTAAAATACTAATGGGTCTATAACTAGTGATATCACAACGGTTACCCTTTTTGTAAACTGGCATAATTCTACTAATTTTCCAAACGTCAGGAAAAGAACTAGTTTTAATAATCAAATTAAACAGAATTTTTAATGGTTCACTTAGCATAGACCCGCAGTCCCGCACAAAGAAACTAGGTAAACCATCATGTCCAGCTGTTAGATTGGGTTTGAGTTTCTTAATAGAACGTAACACATCATCATTGGTGACGGAGCAGATTGAAATAGAGTGCATACTACAGCCATCTGGCGAATAAAAAGTTGAACTGGGTTGGAAGACGTTGGAAAATGCACTAGCAAAAGCATCAACTATAGATTGAGGAGTACGACACTCATCATTGTTGTACGACATATACCCTGGAATTCTCGTGCTGCCACTCTTACTCCTAACGAATCTCCAAAAAATCGCAGGATCTGCCGTGATTTGAGATTCTATATAAGCTTGATAGTTATTGTAAGCTGTGGACACTGCATATTTGACTTTGGATCTTAGTTTATCAAATTCATTTCGATCTGATGGACGCCCGCTTCTTTTCCATTTCTTGAAGTAGTATTCTTTTGTCCTAATAAGTTGCTTGATCGAGGCGTTATACCACGGTGGAAAGTGACGTTTAGAAGACCGAAACTTCGGCACAGTATCATCTATGATGGAATACAATTTAGCGTAAAACGCCGAAACAGCTACATTTACATCTGTATAAGACTCAAGGAACAACCATTCTGCACAGGTAATTTCATTATATAATTTTAGAAAGTTCGCCCGACGAAAATTATATCTGTAGTTTGCATTCGAAGAAAAATTCATACTTGAGGAACCCGACATACACTTAAAAGTTATATCAAGTGCCGGGTGGTATAAATCCTCAGAGATCAAAGGAGAAGCATCATGCACAAGTTCAATTTGAACGTCAAGATTTGTAAAAATTAGATCCAACAACCTGCCACGAGCATTGGTAACGTGGTTGAGTTGACGTAGATTCAAAGATGAAATCAAATGCGAAAGTGATTGAAACTTTCGGTCAGAATTTTTATTAGCTGAATTGAATGAAGGGCAATTAAAATCGCCACAAATAAAAACGTGTTTGTTCAAGAGCTTAAGTGTCAGACAATTCGTGAAGATCTCATAGTCATCACAAGAGATACTGGGGGGGATATAAATATTAACAAAGAGAACTCTGTGGGTCAAAAACTCGCACTGTGAAATATTAACGTCAATAATTGGCACTAAAGATGAAATAGAAGAAATATCAACTGGCTTTATAGACAAACGGTTGGAAAATGCTGACAGCACACCCCCACCAGTAGATAAACCAACGCTCCTCAGTCGCCTATCAGATCTGCAAACCAGATAAGAAGGACTGAAAACTTCAGCATCATTTATTTCAGAGGTAAGCCACGTTTCTGTAAGGAATACAGCGTCAGCATCCAATGAGTCAGTATGCATTTTTATTGTATGAAGTTTGGATCGTAAACCACGAACATTTTGGTAAAGAAGTCTGAGATTGACACAGCTGGAGTTATTATTGTTGGATGTAGTCAGTTTACCTGATTTGGGTTCTTCGTAATCCTCTCTAAAAAACGGCTAATTCTTGTTCCCGAAGGCCATAGCTCAGGATTCTTCGCCTTTTCCAGCATTTCGAAAGCTACTGACACTTTAAACGATGCGTATTCGTCCGGCCGTTTCGCGTTCAGCTTCATGCACTTAACGTGAGAGAAGTCATTATCTTTTAAATGAGTCTCAACATCCGCTGTTGTAGTATTTGGATCAAATCCAAAGATATGAAGATGCGCGTAATGCACAGTGCCTTTTAATCTAATATTAGTAGCTGTACCAAGAGAGGCGTTAATTCTCCTTCTGTTCTTTTGCCGTCGCTGTACGAGTGTGTGTAATGTAGTATTAGATAACGTGTTTATACTCTCATGAATAATTGGCATTCAAATCCCTTTAATCTCCAGGCTTGGTGTACTTATAGGATTAGTTACTGCAGCCATATATACCACTTCTTTTATCCCTCCTTCTTTCGTCAGAATTTCGTGTCATGCCAAGTTGTTTTGATGGCCTGTTTCCCAAGCGTGTTGTGCCGTATGCGAACCAATTTCTTGTGTTCTTCGATTCTTACTTCTGTTTTCTCCTATGTATGAACATCCACAGTCACACGATACTTTATATACGCAGGCTTTTCTTATTTGGTTATGATGCATGGCTTAGTTCTTGTTAAGATCGATCTAACTGTAGGTTTGTTCGAACCTCCAGTTCTGAACAGTTCCGGAACCGTTCTAGAATTAGTAGTTCTGCTAATAATGCGCATCTCTGGCCAAATCCTTGTTCTGAAATGGTTCGAAATCCTGAAGATCCGAACAGTTTTAAAATTGGAATTTTAGGGGAACTAGAATACTATCAACATTAGTAATAGAATTAGTAAAAAACAACAAACTAATGTAAACAAATATCAATCGTAATGAACATTTATATGTTACTGCATCTGCATCTAACCTCCAAAATTGCGACAGGATTTATAAAGTAGGTAATGAAGAATTGTTTAGAAGAAATACATTCTTCTAAATTTTGTAATGGATATTTCCGGATATTTCTGATAAGCCGGGTAAATAGAACAAGGGTTCTTAATACAAGCTGTTATTAATAATTGGCACGTACATCAAATGCACACACAAAATAAATATCTATTACATAACTATAAAATCAATATGGATTTTAACAAATATATTACAATGCATTTTCAATGTTCAAAGTCAGCTCATTTTCATTTCGTTTACTTATTCATTTAAAGAAAAAGATTATGCCCACGATATTTTTTTAAGATTATTTTTAATCTGTGATGTAGTACACTCTTTTAATCCCTTTTGGGCGTATTAAGAATTGATGCCTTTTTGGTGATTTGAATTGTGATACCTACATGATTTTGTACTTATACATCAATCAGACTCTGAATGTTTTCTGTCATACAAATCTGGGGGTCACATTAACTTGCAACTTATTATAATTTTCATGACGTAACATGCTGGTACAAATACATACATATAATAGGTTCTTCGGATATCTATTATAATATATTGATATCACAGAATTCCTTTATTTTTCTTAAACCTCAAGGACACATCGAATCAAAAATTATATGTTTAGTTTACATAATATTAAATACTAGATTGTCTAAGTTTAACAAATACCTATGTCAGTTTGTCTATGAATATGTGATAATTATAAATTAACTTTTTACATGTTCGCAAGTTCCTATAATTGTACCATTACATGCACTTTATTCTTAGAGAAAGAATCACTTTCTAGACTCAAGAACATGGTAGTAACTGAAGTAATTTGTAAATCAATAAACCACGATTTGAAGAAAGTTGAATGTTTAATCACGTACTTATAGCTGTTTACTTTGGCTATAGTATAAAAAAAAATTAAAAATAAGTTTCATGAACCGAATCACATCAATACTCTAATAATATCACAAACTAAAATAAAAAACAAAAATAAATGGATACTTGAACGACAACCTAAAAACTAACCTACAACAACTCCAAACTCTGAAGTTCAACATAAATACGATAAACATAAACAGAAAAATGGGAAAGCTGATACGAATGACAATTACGCATGCTCCGGATTTATCAGAATTTCAAATACTAGCCCACCATCCAGAACTCTAAGAACTGTTCTGAACGGTTCATGAATTACGAGTTCTGAAGGACCGAACATTGAACTAATAGTTCTCAGAATTTGTAATTCCAGAACTTCATGGTCCGAACAGTCTCTTTTTCAAATGACATGCGCACTAGTTCTGGAACCGTTCAGAACTGCAGGTGTGAACAAACTTTGTATTGTTTGTCCTAATTGCTGTTCTTATATTATATTTGTTGCCTGTTCTCCGGATTTTCTCTGATAGTCCTCTTATGTACGGAACGACCGCAGTCCATGCTATACCTTGCTTTGGCCAAAATGTGTTCAAGATACCCATTCAATTTTAAGATGTTAGTTATATTTCTCTCTTCCTCTTTCCTATCCCGTACTTTCGAGCATATTACTCTGACTCTATAATATAACCACCCAGCCACTCCAACTTTCACATTACGTGCGTGGTTGGAATGAGTGTGTCCTGTATTCGTGCGCTTTCTGTACACTGAGGTTTTTAGTAAGTTACTATCAATTTTTCGTACTAGTACATAAATAAATGGAACGACGCGATAATTTTGACCGAAGAAGAACATGGTATCACAAGAAAGATCAAAGAAGCGGCATATATGTCTACAGTAACTATTTCTATAAGAACACCAAGCATGGAGATTAAAGGGATCTGGATGCCAATTATTCGTAAGACTATAAACACATTATCTAATACTACATTCAGATCCAGATCCAGTACGACATGACTCGTCAAAAACACAATTTCTTTTTAGTTCTTGGTAATAGGAACAGTCCTTTATAGGGCTACCCTGAAGACGGCAAATTAATGTCCGCCGAAACGTCGGTTGTTCAGAATCCAAACGATGGAAATAGCACAAATAACATACAAAATTTAAATTATACATATGTAGCAGTAATGGTAAATATCAATCAACTGAGGTACGATTTCCATCTCCAACGAGAACTAACTTCTCTATAAGAAACGAATTCCGCCATACACTCCAAATGATCAGCTATATTTGATTCAAGCAGACTGCAGGACCACTTAGGTTTGAGAATGTTAGTGATCATGACAATGGTCGATTTCGTCGTCCGTTTAGTTTTAACAGAAACCACCAGTGTTGGGTGGCAAAGTCACTATACAAATCAAAAGAACCACAGACACACAAAATCACAACGTTTTTAAACACGACAGAGTGCCTCCACTAAGTTGTTGAAAAATGTCTCCATGCAGTCGTCTGGATATCGATATACCAATAATATCCCATACGAAAATCTAGAGTCTTTAAACACGCATCCACAACACTCAAAGTCTAGCTAAATGCATAAGCCACTTAACTCAATCTTATTGTATTGTTTAACATCCGAGCCAATACCATTATTCCACCACGAATGCGTTCTGTTTCACATAAACAAGTGATCAAGCAAACATTGTGAAATATCATCTCTTGCGGAATATTTGTAGAGAACAAATGCTCCGAAAAACATGCAACATCATACCTTTGTTCATACACTGCTCAAAAAAATTATGGGAACACTTTTTTCAAAACCTGTAACTTTTTAAATAATTTTTCTAGGCAAATAAAATTTAGTATATTTCAACGGCATATACTTAACTTTAAAAAAATACTAAAACAATTTTACAATTCTAAGTTACACTTAAAAATGTAAATTAATAACGCAAAACAAAATGGAAAAAATTTCAAGTATGCTTTGAATTGACGTATGAAAGCTTACTAAAGATGACAGATGAATTCAGTTATCAATCTTCGTTAATTAGACATGTTAGCAGGGTCCTTGGAGTTTCCCCTTCTGTTATTCAGCGTTTATGGAATTGGTTTCGGGAGACTGGCCAATATGTCAAAAGAGCTGGACAAGGTCGAAATCAAAAGACTACTCAAAATCAAGACCGATTTCTTGTCCTTTCCTCCCTACGTAAGCGTATTGTCACAGCAAGAGACCTCCTAAACGACCTAATACGAGCACATGGAATAGAAATTTCTGATCAAACTGTTAGAAACAGATTAAAAGAAGCGAATTTAAAACCAAGAAGACCTGTTCGCACACTACGCCTTACCCAACATCACAAAAAAGTGCGAATGAGGTTTGCCCTGGATGATAGAGATTGGCAACTTCATCACTGGATGCCTGTACTATTGACAGATGAGTCCAGATTTCGTTTAACTTCTTGCGACGGTCGAGTACGTGTATAATAATATGTAATAATAATAATAATAATAATTTATTCACTATAAGACCACAATATTAGGGTATAAGTTTCGTCATCAAATTCAAACATTACTTACATAACAATAAATCACAATAGATAAACAAATTAATTAAAATAGTCCTTTACATCATAATAGCATTTGTTCACAAGATATTGTTTCAGTTTCTCCTTAAAGGTTTTCTTAGAATTGAGGGTTTTCAGATCTTCCGGACGACGGTCGTACACCCGAATGCATGAATACCGAGGAGACTTCTCATATGCGGCTGTTCGATGCAAGGGAACACACAAACACCTCCGATTGCGAGTCTCATAATCATGATAGTGAGAGTTTGTAATCAAAGTTTGACGTCTGTCGTAAGCAAGAATTGCGCACTTATATAGATATATACTGGGCAATATACTATATCGGCGAAAAGTATCACAACAAGTTTCTCTATGTTCCAAGTTAAAAATCAATCGGATCACTCTTTTTTGCACTATAAAAAGTTTGTTGATCAGTTGCCCTGCCCCACACAACAATGTGATAAGACAGATGACAGTATACCATGGCATAATAAATATGCAATAGGCCACTAGTATCAAGACAGTTTTTTAATTTCATTATTGCGTAAAAACTTTTATTAATTTTAGAGATTATGTTTTGAACTTGAATGGACCAATTCATATTCGAATCCAAACATGTTCCCAGAAAGTTAGCACACTCAGCCTCACCTGGAATTTTAATAGAGATATTGTCCCAAACAGGAAATTTCACAATTACAGTCTTTTTACTATTTAATATTATTCTGTTCTGCCTACACCATGTTTCTAATGTGCGCACTACACTTTCTATCTTCAGCTGAAGGTCTTTGTCATTGTCACCCACAACTACAATGGATGTGTCGTCTGCATAATTGATTAGGTGGCCATCCTTTATATACGATCTCATGTCGTTAATGAAAAGTATGAATAATTGGGGTCCCAGGATAAAGCCCTGAGCCACACCGAGATTCACCTCATACAGTTCAGATTTTGAACCATTCACATCCTCAACTATATGCCTGTGTTCCAAAAATGACAAAATTAACCTCAGCACATTGCCCCTGATGCCAATCGCGTTCAATTTTTCCTCCACAAAGCTGCTCCGTACCGAGTCAAACGCAGCAGTGAAGTCAAAAAGCAACCCAATTACACATTTTTTGTCATCTTGATTCCTTCTAATATATTCCACAAACTCGATGCACGCCGTCTCTGTGGATCTTCCTGGACGAAATCCATGCTGACAGTCACTGATAATATCGTTCTTCTCCAAGTAGTCAAGGATGCGTTCATACATGATCGACTCATAAATCTTGGAGAATGCGCTCAACACTGAGATGGGTCGATAATCATCTAGCAGATTTCCGGCGTTCTTTTTAGGCACAGGTATCACTCGCGCAGTCATCAGTGCTGCTGGAAAAATCCCTATTTCTATCGACATATTTATGAGGTTGGCCAATGGGACACTAATAATGTCAACTCTTTCTTTCAGTACTGTCACATGTACTCCATCCAAACCACACGACCGTCGATTCTTCAGACGAATGAGGGTATTTATAATGTCGGTTTCGTTCACAGGATGGAAAAACATACTCTCACTAAGAGGCGCACTCACTGTACAGGTGATACTTTCATCACTTCCAAACTCCTCAATTAATTTGGCTTGAGTGGCGAGGGAGATATGTTTGCCAAAATGATTCGCAGTATCGATGTCATCGATCTCGCTTCCATCGGAATTTTTAAATTTAATTTGATTGGCTGATACTGTTTTAACCTTTTCTCCCTTGATAATTCCCCATACTGTCTTGCATTTATTTACACTTGCCATAATCTTTCTATCATAAAACAAAAGCTTTTGTTCATTGATAATTTGTTTGTGTTGACGCTTGTGCCTCCTGTAGAGGTTAATAATGTGTTCGTTAGAGTCAGTATACTTTAGTATCGCCTGAAGGTCTCTTAACTGCATACTTGATTCTCTAATACTACAGTTCATCCATTCAGGTGACCTTATATTATATTTTTTGACAATTCTTCTCAGTCATAATAATACAAAAAATGTTCTAAGAATTGTTCGAATGCACTATCGATATCCCCCGTATTCATAATATTCCAAGGGTTACTAAGCAGGGCATATCTTAGATATTCTATATTAGTACAGTACAGCTCACGAGAGCAGTATTCAACACGTTAGTTGCCTGTACCGGCAAACTTCTCATTGACACTGTTAAACGTTGTGCTGTATGATCGGATATTGCAGGGTATAATATATCCACTTGAGTGTCTCTTCCTGAAAAATTACTCACAGCGTAATTTATCTCCGTTTTCGATGTACGCCCACTTCTATTCGTAAAAATTCTTGTTGGTTTATTATTATTATTAGTTAAACCATAAGATTGGAACAAATCACGAAGTAGTTTAGAAGAATTCGTATTGATCTGGCCATCTATATTGATATCACCACATAATATCACGTGATCACATGCAAGTCAAGATATCGGAGAGTCTCTCCATAAACATTTCCACATTGCACAACATATTGCATATTGCACAACACTCAATCTGCAGCTCTACATTGTATTTCTGTATATATGACACTTCTTTATAAACTACATCCACTCTTACAAAAATAATACAGCCGCCATGCAAATGCTGTACTCGTGTCATATGTGCTCCTCTATGATAACCTTCCAGATTTGCTACTAAATTGCTATCAGAATTCATCCAGGATTCCGTAATATACAAAACATGTGGTCGATGTTCCGTCAAACAAACATCCATTACATCTAGTTTACTAATTAACATTTACATTTAAATAAATTATTTGTAGTAGTTGAGAATTGTGATGCTTGTCAAATTTATAAGTTGAGCGTATTTGTTGGCTGGGGCTGAGCATCTTTGTTTCTCTTTACTCTAAAGTTGCCTAAAGTCCCTTCGACTGCCTCGAAAAAGCCTATATCGCCTCACAATTATTCCTCTATATAGACGTCCTGGTGGATAAGTGGATAGATTTGGTCTTGGATCTGTGATGGTTTCGGCTGGAATCGGTGTAGACAACAGAACTGATCTTATTGTGGCTCCTAATAGACTAAATGCAATGAATTACATCTAAAATGTCTTGCAGGGCCATGTGGTGCCTGCTGCATATGATCCCAATTTCATCCTAATCCAGGACAATGCAAAGCTACATACCGCCGGCATCATCAAAAATTTTTTTACAAGAACGTGAAATTCAGGTTATTGAACACGTGTGGGATCTGCTTCAGCGACGTGTTCGCAAGCGCTCTAATCCACCACTAACCATACAGGAACTGACATAAACCCTAATTGAGGAATGGAAAGCATACCCCAAGAATATCTTCGCCGACTAGTGCGAAGCATTCCACGCAGGTGTAAGGAAGTGAGTAGTGTACTTACGCCGATTCTGGGACCTCCTCCCCCTCTCACCCAGCTACCCCTCACCCCCCTCGCCCTAGTGGCGCCCTCTGCCAACCCAACTGATGTGGCGCCCCCTCGCGGTCGCTAACCCAACTAAAAATTGCAGATTTCATCATTACCAACCCAACTAAAATTGCAGATTTCATCATTACCAACCCAACTAAAAATTGCAGATTTCATCATTACCAACCCAACTAAAAATTGCAGATTTCATCATTACCAACCCAACTAAAAATTGCAGATTTCATCATTACTATTGGGAATAGGTATTAAAATAAAACGCAGTGTATTTGAATATGTGTGTATTCGATATTAACGTGTCTGTAGAACTAACACAAGAGAAAAATAATATAGTACATATACCTATCGCATTTCTCCAGTGCATCTTATATAAAGAAATATACTGATACATAATAGAGTGCTGACAATTTAATGAGCATAACATATACACACAACTCGAGCGGGTATGGTCTGTGGACACATATATTTGTGATTTATATTTTTGTATAGGAAATGCCCATGATGCATTTCTAACACCACCACCCAAAAAAATAAACAATGGCCTATGGTGTTCGTTCCTTTTTTTTATAAAATAGATACATAAACATGATTCATAGATATTGATATATATCTATATAGACAGTATAATTCATTGTAATTGCATTTTTTCTCTTAGTTCCTTGAACTTTGTTGTTGGCAGTCCTTTTATGAACGCGTTTGCAATTTGTCTGCTGATGAAATATATTTAAGAATTATTACAGAATTATTACATTGCATTCAATTTGTTCTCTAATAAAATGAAATTTTATATCAATGTGCTTTGTTCTTTTATGATGGACTGGATCATTAGCTATACTAAAGCATTTGTTATTATTTTCAAGAATGGAAATTGGGGTATCCAATTTTATATTTATGCTATTTAAAAGAGATTAACCACATAGCTTTTCCACGCTTTCAAAAAGAGCCATATATTCAGCTTCAGTGGATGATGCTACTTACGGTATTTTGATTTCGTGTATTCCAGGTAATATTACACTAATGAAAAACTACCCGTTGTACTCTTTCTATCATTTTAATCAGTTCCCCAATCTGCATCTCTATAGCCAATAATGATATTATATTTACCTCTTTTATATATTAACTTGAGATTAATTGTGCGCTTTATATATCTTAATACCCTTTTAAAATATCTCCAAAATTCCATATTATTTTTCTTTTGGTAACGGCTTAATATATTAATAGCAACATAAAGATCTGGACGTGTGCATAACATCAAACATCCAATTAAATTTTTACAGAATGCATCAAAATGAATATCTGAGTTTAATGCATGATAATTTAATTTAGCTGCAAGAGGTGTATCTACTAGATTACACTCTAACATATTAAATTTATTTAGAATCCTTTTTAAATATAAACGTTGATCTAAGCTTATTTTTGTTTCAGTTCTCGTAAATTTTATTCCTAAGAATATATTTACTTCTTCTGAATCTACCACTGAAAAGTGTTGCTTAAGATAACGTTTAAAGCTTTTCATAGTATGTATTTACATTTTGTGTTGCTCTCAACACATCACCTACATATAATATAATATATGTAATATTTTTTACATATCCCTTATCCAACAATGTAAACAATGATCTACTTGCGTTTTTATTTTTTTTATTAGATTTACTTCTTTTAGCATTTTGTCAAAACGGTCAATCAGCACCTTGAAGATTGTTTTAAACCATATAATGACTTATGTAGTTTACATACTACTTCTTTTTTTATTCTTTCAGGTACTTTCATATAAATTTCCTCATTTAATATACCGTTTAAAAATGCAATTTTTTACATCTATATGATGAACTAACAATTTAGATTGATTAGCAAAAGCTAAGAAGAATCTAAAAGTTTCAATCTTTGTTACAGGGGCAAAAGTTTCTTTATAGTCTGATAGATATTGCTTGCTGCTATCAACCGAGCTTTCTATTTGACTATATTACCATGTTCATCAGATCTAGTTGTAAAAATCAATTTATTATCAATAATATTTTATTTTCTGGCCTTTTTACTAATGACCAATTAATATAAGTGATTGAATTTCATCCTGTATCGCTTTTTTTACTGTTTTCTGTCTTTCCTTGTTTTAATTTCATGATTTGTTGTAGGAAGATCAGTGAGTACATTTGAATATAATATGAGACTGCGTAAATGTCATCATATTGATTTTTATTATAGCAGGGTGCAGGATGTTTTTGAATTCCTTCACTTCTTCTAATTTTAGTATTTTGTGACTCAAAAGTATCTGCACTTTCAGTAGTTCTTTTTTTTTTTTGTTTTTTTTTTGTTTCTGTCCCAGATTTATCAGGTTTAAGAATAGTTTCATCTGGTTGTGTGCCAGATTAATCAGCTGAAATACTACTATTATCTGGTTTTGTTCCAGATTTATCAGCTGTAGTACTACTAGTATCTGGTTTTGTTCTAGATTTATCAGCCATAGTACTACTAGTATCTGGTTTTGTTCCAGATTTATCAGCTGTAGTACTATTAGTATCTAGATTTGTTCCAGATTTATCAACTGTAGGACTATTCTCTGATATATCTGTATTTTGTGGACGAGTTATTTGGAATGTGATTTCGTCAAAAATGACTTTCCATGCTGTGAAAAATTTAGCTAAAACAACACTCCATATTTTATATTCATTTGGTTCATATCCAACTAATATACCTTTCATAAATTTTTTATCAAATTTATTTGTTTCTGTTTTATTATGTATGTAATGTGGTTGAACCAAAGACTTTTAAGTGATTTAATTTTGGTTTCTTATTATTCCACAATTCATATGGTGTTTTGTTAATTTTTAGAGCTTTTGTAGGTGACAAATTAATTTAAAAAAATGTTCAGTCAAAACTGCTTCACCCCAAAAAGTTTTCTGTAAATGTGCAGAAGCTATTATACTACGTGTTTTACTGTTATAGTACGATTCATTCTTTCTGCTACAACATTTTGTTGTGGTGTACTTGGAACCGTCAAATGATATGTGATACCTTTTTGGGTACAAAAATCTTTAAAATCATTTGACAAGTATTCACAACCATTATCACAATACAGGTTTACTACTTTTAAATTAAAAAGTGCTACACTTCTAGTCACAAAATCTTTAAACATATTAGGTAATTGAGATCGAAAAGTTAGTAAGTATGTAACGGTATAATGACTATAATCGTCTATAAATGTTAATAGTATTTTTTATTGTCTATTGTTGTAGGTGTAATTGGACTGCATATATTTATATAAACAATAAATAATGCCGTTTTTAAAGATTCTTATTTTTTATGTGCAAAAGGTAATCTTGCTTGTTTTCCATATATACAAGCTTCACATAAAATCTTAGAGGGTTTTATGTGTTTTAAATGGTCAATATCTTCGGCTAAATGATAATTTTTAATTTTCGCAAATTTATCGTTACTGATATGACCTAAACGTTCATGCCATATTATAAATGTATTTATTTGAGCGGTATTTAAATTATGTCTCAAGTTAATTAAATTTTGAGGTATAGTGAAATTAACAAAGATTAAATTATTCAAGGACATACCTGATAAGATTTTTTTTTTTTTTTTTTTATGCTGTTTCACCTGTACTCCATCTGGGTGAATAATTATCGTCATTCCTTTGTTCTGCATGCGGATGACTGATAATATGTTGTAGGGAACTTCAGAGCAGTATAAAACATCCTCCAAGCAGCTTTGAATTTCATAATTTGTTGTAATATTGGTGGTACCCTTTTTCGTTGTTGCAACTGTTGCACCAAATTTTGCCACTCCAATATTTACAGTTGTAGGTAAATCGCAGCATGTTGTAAAAATACCATGCTTGTTTACTATATGATCCGTAACACCAGAATCAAGAAGAAAAGTTATTTCGTTTGGAATGAGATTTTTGCAATTTTAATTTTGTAACTTGAAAACAAAACTATTATTAATCTTGGCTTGTTGAATTGTCTGTAGTATAGTGGGCGATCATTATTTATGCCTATCACTTCCTTATAATAATAGCAATCCTTCTTAGGAAGATTACGTCGACCACAATGTTCACATTTCATATGTAAAACTTTGTATCTGGCCTGGGATACCTTTTCTTGATTTTACAATTAGAAAAAGGTTTGTTTTTCTTTCCTGATACATGGTTTCTTTCAAACTTATTTCCTTCACGATGATGAATGTTTTTCAAATTTGCAAACTTATTGAAGCATGACTTATGTCAGTATTAGTTTTAAGTTTAACTTCATGATCTAGAAGACTTGTTTTTACAAAACACATATTTTAATCATCATTTAATGTCTCATGCACTGTTATTACTCCATCATAGGGTGGAGGCAAGGTTAATAATAGATGGGATACTTTATCCATTTCATCCAATTTTGCTCCAGCGAAATAATTTCAGTAATGGTGTCCTCAAAAATGGTGAAATGATGGATTAAGCTTACATCATCTTTTAATTTCAATATTAGGAGCTTCTTTCATAGTGCAAGTTGTGTATATAAGTAAACTACGTCTTTCATAAATTTTATCAAGATTTGACAAAATCTGTTCGCAAAATTTTCTTTGACAAGACCTATTTCAATTTTGCAGGTTGTTCATCTGGCATTTCTTCTTCGATCACATTTAAAACATTTAATTCCGCAAGCAATGTCTTGACACGGAATTTCCATACACTATAACGTTCACCACTAAATTGTTCAATATTCCGTTTGTAGTAATGTTTTCAATTTTAAACACAATATATATAGTATACACAACTGATAGTTAATTAAAAAAAATTGAGATAGATATCACACAATGTGTATTGAAATTAATTACAGGTTTAATCGCGTAAACTGTGCCCATAACCTATTGGGAATAGGTATTAAAATAAAACGCAGTGTATTTGAATATGTGTGTATTCGATATTAACGTGTCTGTAGAACTAACACAAGAGAAAAATAATATAGTACATATACCTATCGCATTTCTCCAGTGCATCTTATATAAAGAAATATACTGATACATAATAGAGTGCTGACAATTTAATGAGCATAACATATACACACAACTCGAGCGGGTATGGTCTGTGGACACATATATTTGTGATTTATATTTTTGTATAGGAAATGCCCATGATGCATTTCTAACAATTACCAACCCAATGTGGCGCCCTCTGACGGCCACTAACCAAACTAAGAAATGGCAGATTTCATCATTACCAACCCAATGTGACGCCCTCTCACAGCCACTAACCAAGAAATGGCATCTCTCATGATTACCATAATGCAGTATCCTCTCACGGTCACTAGCCAAACTAAGGTGACGTCAGACAAAATGGCGGACCATCAAGATGGTCGTTGTTTCTAGAGAATTCCTGAATAAATTACCAGGCTTGCTATCGCGCTTCTCAATGTACTTCAAACAGGTCTAAACATGTTTCCAGCGGAAACCGCGACGGCTGTCTGCTTCTGTGATAGCAGCATGCTTGAAATGTATATCTCACTTATAAAATAAAATAAAACAAACAATATATTTTTAAGAAAACAATTTATTTATTATTATTAATTAACAATATGACCAAGTTTCATACCATCAAGATGGTCGATAAAAATATAAACTTTACATCTAAGATCGGCATACCATTTCAAAATTATAAAATAAATATACAGTATGCTACTGGACGAGATAGCAACCAAGTATGAATATACAGGACGTTTCAAAGGTAGGGACTTTTAGAAAAGCAAGATGGCGAATCCAAGATGGCCGCCAAAAATCTAATAAACTAAGGTGACGTCAGGCATCCAATCTATCAAAACCATGCATTCAAACTCCTATGAAACATCATTTCAAAACCATCGCTAGAATCAGCTCACAACCGGGTCATGAAGCGGTTCTGAAACCCCTATATTAAAACCACACATTCAAACCACTATCAAATCCCTCTTTTCTCAAAAGCCATCCAACCATCCATCCATCCATCCATCCATCCATCCAACCATCCATCCATCCATCCATCCATCCATCTTCAAAACAATACTTTCAAGTCCATTAATCCATCCATCCATCTGGACGAGATAGCAACCAAGTATGAATATACAGGACGTTTCAAAGGTAGGGATTTTTAGAAAAGCAAGATGGCGAATCCAAGATGGCCGCCAAAATCTAATAAACTAATGCCACGTCAAGCATCCAATATATCAAAACCATGCACTCGAACTCCTATGAAACATCATCTCAAAACCATCGCTAGAATCAGCTCACAACAGGGTCATGAAGCGGTTCTGAAACCCCTATATTAAAACCACACATTCAAACCACTATCAAATCCCTCTTTTCTCAAAAACCTATCCAACCATTCATCATTCCATCCATCCATCCATCCATCCATCCATCCGTCCATCCATCCATCCATCCATCCATCTGGATAACATAGCAACCAAATATTAATATACAGGACGTTTCAAAGTAGGGATTTTTAGAAAAGCAAGATGGCGAATCCAAGATGGCCGCCAAAAATCTAATAAACTAAGGTGACGTCAGGCGAAATAGCCGACTATCAATATGATCGATCAAAATATAAACTCAACTTCTAGAAAATACCCAACTCCGTATCACGCATCACAACAACAACCACCCAACATAGTTTCAAAACGCCACAACACCAGATCAACTTAGGAAGATACATCTAGGTCAAACCCAACATACTTTCAAACACCACCACCGAGCATTTATATCTGACATCAGCATACCATCTCAAAATCATAAAATAAATATACAGTATGATACTGGATAACATAGCAACCAAGTATGAATATACAGGACGTTTTCAAAGGTAGGGATTTTTAGAAAAGCAAGATGACGAATCCAAGATGGCCGCCAAAAATCTAATAAACTAATGCCACGTCAAGCATCCAATATATCAAAACCATGCACTCGAACTCCTATGAAACATCATCTCAAAACCATCGCTAGAATCAGCTCACAACCGGGTCATGAAGCGATTCTGAAACCCCTATATTAAAACCACACATTCAAACCACTATCAAATCCCTCTTTTCTCAAAAAACTATCCAACCATCCATCCTTCCATCCATCCATCCATCTGGATAACATAGCAACCAAATATTAATATACAGGACGCTTCAAAAGTAGGGATTTTTTAGAAAAGCAAGATGGAGAATCCAAGATGGCCGCCAAAAATCTAATAAACTAAGGTGACATCAGGCATCAATCTATTAAAACCACTATCAAATCATTCTCTTAAAAACCATCATCCCAAACAATACATTCAAATCATACATTCAGTGATAGATGCATAAATGAAATGTATTTGTGCAGCCTAACAGTTCAAAAAGCTTGATATCGAGCTTACCAGTATATTTCTAACAGATCTAAACACGTTTCTAATGGAAACCACAACGTTTGATCACTATCAACACCTCTATGATAGTCACATTATTTAATATATCTATATCATAAAATAAAAAGGAATAACATATTTTAAGAAAAAACAATTTATTAAAAAATAAAACAACTACACACATCAAACAAACCTCAACCATACTTTCAATTTCACAAATATCAAAATTTAAACAAAACAATCAAATGCAAAGGCAAGGAATGTTCTCGAGATGACCCATATAGTGCAATATAACAATGCAGTAAAACGATAGAGGTGAGATACATGCTCTATCAAAAATTTTTATTACCCACTTTTTTCAGCAATCAAAACTTCTTTGACAAAACACTATACATATGAAAAATAGACATAGCATTAAATATTTCCATTTTAGAGATACCCCAGTTTAATCCCAATTTTAAATAACATAAATTCTTAAATTGATTTAGTTAACTTTCTTATAAAAAAAGGTTGAAAAAGAAAACATACTAAGTCCCACAACAGATAAAATATGTACTATCTTTTTACACTTCATGTTTAGTACTATCATTAGAAGAAATATGCCTGAGGTACAGCTTTTAATATGAAATTTAGAGGTTTTTATGCAAAAACATAGTTTATGCCTAATAAAAACTAATTTTGAAACACATTGTCCACATAGCAAATACCACTTCCTATACATTTTAAAAAATAGCAATTTTTATATATCATAAAAGAACCAAACAAAAAACCAATATAAAGGCAGCATTAACGTTATAACCAAAAGATTTGCAAAAATATTAAATATATACTTGTTCTAAAAATGCTTCTATCTCTCTTTTTACAGTTTATGTTTTGTACAGCAGCGAATGTATTACATTTCTCTTAAAAGCATTTTATAATTTGAGAAAAAAAATGGTGAAATGTATCTCGAAACATTATTATAAATACATTTTAAAACATGGAATTCTATTTTATTTGGATGACATTGTATTTACAAATAGTTTTTATATTATATCATTACAAGAAATATGTTTCACATTAAATTTTACGCACGGAACAACAGTAGTATACACACACCAAACGGCACGCAAAAACTAGTATAAAGACCGCATTAACGCTATAACCAAAAAGAATTGAAGTC
Organism: Amphimallon solstitiale; assembly: GCA_963170755.1. Taxonomy (NCBI): domain Eukaryota; kingdom Metazoa; phylum Arthropoda; class Insecta; order Coleoptera; family Scarabaeidae; genus Amphimallon; species Amphimallon solstitiale. The sequence goes on along the minus strand of OY720684.1, from coordinate 44,454,189 downwards.
ATATTAAATTATGGACGCAAAAACTAGTATAAAGGCCGCATTAACGCTATAACCAAAAAGAATTGAGGTCATATTAAATTATGGAGGAAAATAATAAATACTCGCTCTCAATTATTTAATATTGAAATTACATAAAAATCCACGCAATACACTTAAAACATTTGAAAAATCATGTTTGGTAAGCCCACTATATATCAATATTTAAGACAAAAAATTATTATTAATTTTCCATCTACAGATACCCCTGCTTAATATCAATTTGAATTAACATAAATTCATAAAATGAGTCTATCTTTTACAATTCGTGGGTTGTACTATCATTAGAAGAAATATGATTGACGAGCGGCTTTTAATATGAAATTTAGAGGTTTTTACACAAAAACATAGTTTATGCCTAATAAAAACTAATTTTGAAACACATTGTACACATAGCAAATACCACTTCCTATACATTTAAAAAATAACAATGTTTATACATCATAAAAGAACGAAACAAAAAAACTAATATAAAGACAGCATTAACGTTCTAACCAAAAGATTTGAGAATCAGCTCACAACCGGGTCATGAAGCGGTTCTGAAACCCCTCTATCAAAAACATGCATTCAAGTCAATGAAATTACATAAAAATCTAAGAAATAGTAGCACTTAAAACATTTGAAAAATCATGTTTGGTAAGCCTACTATTTAAGACAAAAATTATTATTTATTTCCATTTACAACAGATAGCCCACTATTTATCAATATTTAAGGGCAAAAAATTATTATTAATTTCCCCATTTACAACAGATTTCCTTGTTTAATCTCAATTTTTAAATAACATAAATTCTTAAATTGATTTAGTTAACTTTCTTATAATATTTAAAAAAGGGCGAGAATGAAAACATACTAAGTCTCACAACAGATAAAATATATACTATCTTTTTACAGTTCATGTTTTTGTACTATCATTACAAGAAATAAGCCTCGCGATTAGCTTTTAATCTGAAATTTAGATGCTTCATAAAACCACCTCAGAGACACTAAAAAATTATGATTTTCAGCTCAACCAACCATTCAAAAAGTTGATACATCAAATTCGTGAATATTAATATCACTCCACACTCTTAATAAAAAATTTAGCAGAAGTCTCACATTAAATGAATACAAAATTTATATATGCACTACATTAAATGAAGATTGAATTTTATACACTGCTTATATCACCAGAAATTTTGTTACAAGATTATATGATTAGATAGACTCATGACTAAGCCTAAACGGACACCAGGCTTTCAATATGTAGTAAAGTTTTTTTCTTCATACATTTAATATAAACTAATGATCTATCTTTAGAAAGCATCCACAGGTCCATTAGAACTTGTGGGTGGTGGAACATCTACTTTAACCCTCTTCTTAGGCGGTCCGGCAACATGCTCACATGTATCCACACCCTCCCTACAAATACCGCAAACAAAATTGCGGTGGAGGGTATTCACATGCCGCTTCAAACTATCCCGCCGGCCGAAGGAGTTGCCACATATGATGCAATTCATTCTATGAAAAAGCGAATTAAAAATAATTAATATAATAAATTTAAAAGAACAAAAAGCTATTGAAACCTAATTTTTAATATATCTAAATTGCTAATTTATTTGAAAAGCTCCTCGTATATGAATTGCTATAAAATACTAATTATAGACCTACATATATAAAAATAATATTTTAATACATAAACTTTGACTGATACCCGTATATTTAACTAAAAATACTCTTATTGTTCAGAATTTATTTAAATTATTGAGAAAAACCTTTAAAGAACCGTATGAAATAATCAACTTAATTATATAAATTTACACACTTAAACATTAAAAAACAATTTAAAGAAAGCACTAAATGCAAAAAATACTTTGAAGCACCCCTGGATTAATTGTATATAAAAATAATATTCAATAAAATTTACACCATTAAATTATTAAAAATAACCTTATAATTGAGAAAAAACAATTTTTAAAAGTCCTATAAAATTTTAGAGTAGTAGAAAAACTATGATCAGCGTATATTTAACTAAAAAATACTTGTATTATTGAAAATTTATTGATAAAACCCTTTAAAACCTTATAAAATAATCAATTTAATAATATAAATTTACGCACCTAAAAATTAAAAAAGAAAGAAAAACAATATAAAGAAGCTACTAAATGCGTATAAAATACTTTGAAGCACCCTGGATTAATTGTATATAAAAATAAAATATTAATAAAATATTAATAAAATATATACCATTAAATTATTTAAAAAATAACCTTATAATTGAGAAAAAACAATTTTTAAAAAGTCCTATAAAATTTTAAAACTAATGTAAAATATTGCAAGTTAATATTATATAAATTAGGCTTTCTAAATACCTTGTAGTAAAACACAAACAAGCACTAAAAACGATGTTGACTGTTCGAAGATACTGATTATAATGAAATTAAAGATGCCGATCTACGTATATATAGATACACATCTGCGTCAGATTCCCACGCAAATGGAGTGATGCATAAAGAGAAAGACCTTTTTTTTCCCGCGCATACATATATATACATATATACGTATGCAGCCAGAGGCAATTAGCGGCGGGCACATTCCGTTCCCATGGTCGGGCTGTGTTTTAAGGAATGCACTTAATTTTTTTCGGTCGCATACCTGCATCCAATGAGGGTTTCGAGTCCGGGAATTTCGTCTTTCTACCTGTACAGATAGATCTGTCTTTATATAAAATTCGTATATATTATCTATGATTTTAGTTTTAAAATAAAAAATAATAAGAAGGTTAAAATAATTCGTTATTTTGTAGATAGTTGCATAGAGCTAAAACATTATTTTGCATGCATATACATTCTCCATTAGTTTTATTATTATGATAAAAACAATGATTGACATTTTTAATAAGCTTTGGTACATCATTAAAATATTCCAGTAAATTAAATGCTAATGATGTAAAAATACCTAAAAATATTTCGTAAAACAAGAGTATTTTAGTTAAATATACGGAGATCCATATGAAAAACTACGAAAGTTATATTAATGTTAAATATTAAATAATTTAATTAAATGAAAACACATCGTTTCACAAAAATTATGTTTTATTAAACACTAGATGTACATTTCATTTACCATAACAGTACATTATAAACCTTTCTTAATATTGATGATGCAGGATCAGTTAAATTAGTATGGTTGTTAAGAAATTGGAGGAGCATTTGATAGTATTTTCTTCATAAAAGTAGTATGTATTATAATATAAGATAGTGTTATAAACTATACAATAAATATTATTCAGTATTAGAATACACAATGAATAACACAAATTTGAGTAGAGAAAGATAAATATTTCTAATTGCACATGTGTGAATTTGAATTTATCGGGAATATACAGAGTAATTATTTACATCTGATGGTGAAACATGGTCGCGTATTTTATATCATTCAGTAATTTAATTTGCTCTATAGCTAGACAATGAGGTGGATGCTAAGCATTAATTTGTACACACGTAATGTTATGATCGTCAGTGTAACATACCGTGTGGCCGCCGTTCATAGCGCGATGCATGTATTAGTAACTACTGGTCGACTATAAATGGGCGTGCCAACTTGAATTGCCACACCGACAGCGGGCGTATAAGTTATACGTATAAATGTATTCGTTGGCAAATCAAGTGAAGAGCAGTGTAATAGGTATTGCGTTCCCGTTGTAAGTAATTATTTGTAGTTGTTTGAAGCATCAGATAATCACTGATAATATGTCAGTGAATTAACTCATCACAGCTTCATAAACAACATAAAAGAGCAAAAATAAATAACAAATAACTCCTTGACTTTAAAATAAAAAAAACTTCTTAACTAAAATAATATTTTTCAACAAATATTATAATCTAAAAACTCAACTATAATAAATTACTGAAACATAAAATATTTACTTCTTAAAACAGAATTGTAATTCAACATTGCAATTAACCTGTAATTAGCTAAAAAAATGTTATTCTTAAGCAATAATAAAACTCGAACTGACGCCCATATGTGGAAGCGACTGCCCGACATGCCCGACTACACCGTATAAATCTGGATTTTTTGGACAAATACGAGTGCATCATAGGCATATGCGAATACTAGCTCTGTTGTAATCCAGTATAACACTGCGTCTACTTGTTTACCGTTCTAATACACAGACATCTCTATCTGTTTCGCTTACTCTACAGTTATCGCGATAATGCAGACGCACGCGGCCTTATGGTATATATTCAAGTCTAACACAAACTTTTTGATTTATTGAAACCCCAATGGAAATTATCACTATTTCGAGAAGAATAGTCATGTACCTGTACATATTCAAAGCCGCTGAAGTATGAGTACATTAACAGCTGTATACGCGTGTCTTTATCATCCACTTTAATGTGTTACTGTAATTCCAGTTACTTTTTTTTATTTATACGTACATATATTGTGAATTATTACACTAATTATAAAACAAAATTAATTATAGATAGACAAACATTATACAGGTATATTGCAAACATGTAATGCTAAGATAATCAGAGTGATATATACATACATGTGAAGAAATTTATAGTTTATTCAATCTCTTATTAAAAGAGTTATTAATATTTTTCAAATGAATACCTGGCAGTGGTGGAAAACTGTTGAAATTTGGATAGATTAATAGTTACATATGGAGCTTCAGAATAGCTTCTGAACGTGTTGGGGAGAGGTTTAAACTGCTTTCTATTCAACTTGAACTCCGGTGAACTTGTTAAAAAAACCGGTTCTGTATCGGTTCAGTTTGACAGGAGCGGCTTTTAGAATACTAAGTCATGAATGGCGCACCACAGATAGGTATTTTTTTATTAAACTGTATTATCACACCCTCTTCCGATGCCGATGCTTCACCAATTATCTTAAGGATATAATCACGGCTGGTGCTGGTTCTGCAATTCTTGCTGATCCAGCTATAGCCCTGAGATAGCCCTAAGATAAATGGTGACGCATCAGCTTCGGAAGAGGGTGTGATAATACAGTTTAATAAAAAAATACCTATCTGTGGTGCGCCATTCATGACTTAGTATTCTAAAAGCCGCTCCTGTCAAACTGAACCGATACAGAACCGGTTTTTTTAACAAGTTCACCGGAGTTCAAGTTGAATAGAAAGCAGTTTAAACCTCTCCCCAACACGTTCAGAAGCTATTCTGAAGCTCCATATGTAACTATTAATCTATCCAAATTTCAACAGTTTTCCACCACTGCCAGGTATTCATTTGAAAAATATTAATAACTCTTTTAATAAGAGATTGAATAAACTATAAATTTCTTCACATGTATGTATATATCACTCTGATTATCTTAGCATTACATGTTTGCAATATACCTGTATAATGTTTGTCTATCTATAATTAATTTTGTTTTATAATTAGTGTAATAATTCACAATATATGTACGTATAAATAAAAAAAAGTAACTGGAATTACAGTAACACATTAAAGTGGATGATAAAGACACGCGTATACAGCTGTTAATGTACTCATACTTCAGCGGCTTTGAATATGTACAGGTACATGACTATTCTTCTCGAAATAGTGATAATTTCCATTGGGGTTTCAATAAATCAAAAAGTTTGTGTTAGACTTGAATATATATGTTACACTGACGATCATAACATTACGTGTGTACAAATTAATGCTTAGCATCCACCTCATTGTCTAGCTATAGAGCAAATTAAATTACTGAATGATATAAAATACGCGACCATGTTTCACCATCAGATGTAAATAATTACTCTGTATATTCCCGATAAATTCAAATTCACACATGTGCAATTAGAAATATTTATCTTTCTCTACTCAAATTTGTGTTATTCATTGTGTATTCTAATACTGAATAATATTTATTGTATAGTTTATAACACTATCTTATATTATAATACATACTACTTTTATGAAGAAAATACTATCAAATGCTCCTCCAATTTCTTAACAACCATACTAATTTAACTGATCCTGCATCATCAATATTAAGAAAGGTTTATAATGTACTGTTATGGTAAATGAAATGTACATCTAGTGTTTAATAAAACATAATTTTTGTGAAACGATGTGTTTTCATTTAATTAAATTATTTAATATTTAACATTAATATAACTTTCGTAGTTTTTCATATGGATCTCCGTATATTTAACTAAAATACTCTTGTTTTACGAAATATTTTTAGGTATTTTTACATCATTAGCATTTAATTTACTGGAATATTTTAATGATGTACCAAAGCTTATTAAAAATGTCAATCATTGTTTTTATCATAATAATAAAACTAATGGAGAATGTATATGCATGCAAAATAATGTTTTAGCTCTATGCAACTATCTACAAAATAACGAATTATTTTAACCTTCTTATTATTTTTTATTTTAAAACTAAAATCATAGATAATATATACGAATTTTATATAAAGACAGATCTATCTGTACAGGTAGAAAGACGAAATTCCCGGACTCGAAACCCTCATTGGATGCAGGTATGCGACCGAAAAAAATTAAGTGCATTCCTTAAAACACAGCCCGACCATGGGAACGGAATGTGCCCGCCGCTAATTGCCTCTGGCTGCATACGTATATATGTATATATATGTATGCGCGGGAAAAAAAAGGTCTTTCTCTTTATGCATCACTCCATTTGCGTGGGAATCTGACGCAGATGTGTATCTATATATACGTAGATCGGCATCTTTAATTTCATTATAATCAGTATCTTCGAACAGTCAACATCGTTTTTAGTGCTTGTTTGTGTTTTACTACAAGGTATTTAGAAAGCCTAATTTATATAATATTAACTTGCAATATTTTACATTAGTTTTAAAATTTTATAGGACTTTTTAAAAATTGTTTTTTCTCAATTATAAGGTTATTTTTTAAATAATTTAATGGTATATATTTTATTAATATTTTATTAATATTTTATTTTTATATACAATTAATCCAGGGTGCTTCAAAGTATTTTATACGCATTTAGTAGCTTCTTTATATTGTTTTTCTTTCTTTTTTAATTTTTAGGTGCGTAAATTTATATTATTAAATTGATTATTTTATAAGGTTTTAAAGGGTTTTATCAATAAATTTTCAATAATACAAGTATTTTTTAGTTAAATATACGCTGATCATAGTTTTTCTACTACTCTAAAATTTTATAGGACTTTTAAAAATTGTTTTTTCTCAATTATAAGGTTATTTTTAATAATTTAATGGTGTAAATTTTATTGAATATTATTTTTATATACAATTAATCCAGGGGTGCTTCAAAGTATTTTTTGCATTTAGTGCTTTCTTTAAATTGTTTTTTAATGTTTAAGTGTGTAAATTTATATAATTAAGTTGATTATTTCATACGGTTCTTTAAAGGTTTTTCTCAATAATTTAAATAAATTCTGAACAATAAGAGTATTTTTAGTTAAATATACGGGTATCAGTCAAAGTTTATGTATTAAAATATTATTTTTATATATGTAGGTCTATAATTAGTATTTTATAGCAATTCATATACGAGGAGCTTTTCAAATAAATTAGCAATTTAGATATATTAAAAATTAGGTTTCAATAGCTTTTTGTTCTTTTAAATTTATTATATTAATTATTTTTAATTCGCTTTTTCATAGAATGAATTGCATCATATGTGGCAACTCCTTCGGCCGGCGGGATAGTTTGAAGCGGCATGTGAATACCCTCCACCGCAATTTTGTTTGCGGTATTTGTAGGGAGGGTGTGGATACATGTGAGCATGTTGCCGGACCGCCTAAGAAGAGGGTTAAAGTAGATGTTCCACCACCCACAAGTTCTAATGGACCTGTGGATGCTTTCTAAAGATAGATCATTAGTTTATATTAAATGTATGAAGAAAAAAACTTTACTACATATTGAAAGCCTGGTGTCCGTTTAGGCTTAGTCATGAGTCTATCTAATCATATAATCTTGTAACAAAATTTCTGGTGATATAAGCAGTGTATAAAATTCAATCTTCATTTAATGTAGTGCATATATAAATTTTGTATTCATTTAATGTGAGACTTCTGCTAAATTTTTTATTAAGAGTGTGGAGTGATATTAATATTCACGAATTTGATGTATCAACTTTTTGAATGGTTGGTTGAGCTGAAAATCATAATTTTTTAGTGTCTCTGAGGTGGTTTTATGAAGCATCTAAATTTCAGATTAAAAGCTAATCGCGAGGCTTATTTCTTGTAATGATAGTACAAAAACATGAACTGTAAAAAGATAGTATATATTTTATCTGTTGTGAGACTTAGTATGTTTTCATTCTCGCCCTTTTTTAAATATTATAAGAAAGTTAACTAAATCAATTTAAGAATTTATGTTATTTAAAAATTGAGATTAAACAAGGAAATCTGTTGTAAATGGGGAAATTAATAATAATTTTTTGCCCTTAAATATTGATAAATAGTGGGCTATCTGTTGTAAATGGAAATAAATAATAATTTTTGTCTTAAATAGTAGGCTTACCAAACATGATTTTTCAAATGTTTTAAGTGCTACTATTTCTTAGATTTTTATGTAATTTCATTGACTTGAATGCATGTTTTTGATAGAGGGGTTTCAGAACCGCTTCATGACCCGGTTGTGAGCTGATTCTCAAATCTTTTGGTTAGAACGTTAATGCTGTCTTTATATTAGTTTTTTTGTTTCGTTCTTTTATGATGTATAAACATTGTTATTTTTTAAATGTATAGGAAGTGGTATTTGCTATGTGTACAATGTGTTTCAAAATTAGTTTTTATTAGGCATAAACTATGTTTTTGTGTAAAAACCTCTAAATTTCATATTAAAAGCCGCTCGTCAATCATATTTCTTCTAATGATAGTACAACCCACGAATTGTAAAAGATAGACTCATTTTATGAATTTATGTTAATTCAAATTGATATTAAGCAGGGGTATCTGTAGATGGAAAATTAATAATAATTTTTTGTCTTAAATATTGATATATAGTGGGCTTACCAAACATGATTTTTCAAATGTTTTAAGTGTATTGCGTGGATTTTTATGTAATTTCAATATTAAATAATTGAGAGCGAGTATTTATTATTTTCCTCCATAATTTAATATGACCTCAATTCTTTTTGGTTATAGCGTTAATGCGGCCTTTATACTAGTTTTTGCGTCCATAATTTAATATGACTTCAATTCTTTTTGGTTATAGCGTTAATGCGGTCTTTATACTAGTTTTTGCGTGCCGTTTGGTGTGTGTATACTACTGTTGTTCCGTGCGTAAAATTTAATGTGAAACATATTTCTTGTAATGATATAATATAAAAACTATTTGTAAATACAATGTCATCCAAATAAAATAGAATTCCATGTTTTAAAATGTATTTATAATAATGTTTCGAGATACATTTCACCATTTTTTTTCTCAAATTATAAAATGCTTTTAAGAGAAATGTAATACATTCGCTGCTGTACAAAACATAAACTGTAAAAAGAGAGATAGAAGCATTTTTAGAACAAGTATATATTTAATATTTTTGCAAATCTTTTGGTTATAACGTTAATGCTGCCTTTATATTGGTTTTTTGTTTGGTTCTTTTATGATATATAAAAATTGCTATTTTTTAAAATGTATAGGAAGTGGTATTTGCTATGTGGACAATGTGTTTCAAAATTAGTTTTTATTAGGCATAAACTATGTTTTTGCATAAAAACCTCTAAATTTCATATTAAAAGCTGTACCTCAGGCATATTTCTTCTAATGATAGTACTAAACATGAAGTGTAAAAAGATAGTACATATTTTATCTGTTGTGGGACTTAGTATGTTTTCTTTTTCAACCTTTTTTTATAAGAAAGTTAACTAAATCAATTTAAGAATTTATGTTATTTAAAATTGGGATTAAACTGGGGTATCTCTAAAATGGAAATATTTAATGCTATGTCTATTTTTCATATGTATAGTGTTTTGTCAAAGAAGTTTTGATTGCTGAAAAAAGTGGGTAATAAAAATTTTTGATAGAGCATGTATCTCACCTCTATCGTTTTACTGCATTGTTATATTGCACTATATGGGTCATCTCGAGAACATTCCTTGCCTTTGCATTTGATTGTTTTGTTTAAATTTTGATATTTGTGAAATTGAAAGTATGGTTGAGGTTTGTTTGATGTGTGTAGTTGTTTTATTTTTTAATAAATTGTTTTTTCTTAAAATATGTTATTCCTTTTTATTTTATGATATAGATATATTAAATAATGTGACTATCATAGAGGTGTTGATAGTGATCAAACGTTGTGGTTTCCATTAGAAACGTGTTTAGATCTGTTAGAAATATACTGGTAAGCTCGATATCAAGCTTTTTGAACTGTTAGGCTGCACAAATACATTTCATTTATGCATCTATCACTGAATGTATGATTTGAATGTATTGTTTGGGATGATGGTTTTTAAGAGAATGATTTGATAGTGGTTTTAATAGATTGATGCCTGATGTCACCTTAGTTTATTAGATTTTTGGCGGCCATCTTGGATTCTCCATCTTGCTTTTCTAAAAAATCCCTACTTTTGAAGCGTCCTGTATATTAATATTTGGTTGCTATGTTATCCAGATGGATGGATGGATGGAAGGATGGATGGTTGGATAGTTTTTTGAGAAAAGAGGGATTTGATAGTGGTTTGAATGTGTGGTTTTAATATAGGGGTTTCAGAATCGCTTCATGACCCGGTTGTGAGCTGATTCTAGCGATGGTTTTGAGATGATGTTTCATAGGAGTTCGAGTGCATGGTTTTGATATATTGGATGCTTGACGTGGCATTAGTTTATTAGATTTTTGGCGGCCATCTTGGATTCGTCATCTTGCTTTTCTAAAAATCCCTACCTTTGAAAACGTCCTGTATATTCATACTTGGTTGCTATGTTATCCAGTATCATACTGTATATTTATTTTATGATTTTGAGATGGTATGCTGATGTCAGATATAAATGCTCGGTGGTGGTGTTTGAAAGTATGTTGGGTTTGACCTAGATGTATCTTCCTAAGTTGATCTGGTGTTGTGGCGTTTTGAAACTATGTTGGGTGGTTGTTGTTGTGATGCGTGATACGGAGTTGGGTATTTTCTAGAAGTTGAGTTTATATTTTGATCGATCATATTGATAGTCGGCTATTTAGCCTGACGTCACCTTAGTTTATTAGATTTTTGGCGGCCATCTTGGATTCGCCATCTTGCTTTTCTAAAAATCCCTACTTTGAAACGTCCTGTATATTAATATTTGGTTGCTATGTTATCCAGATGGATGGATGGATGGATGGATGGATGGATGGATGGATGGAATGATGAATGGTTGGATAGGTTTTTGAGAAAAGAGGGATTTGATAGTGGTTTGAATGTGTGGTTTTAATATAGGGGTTTCAGAACCGCTTCATGACCCTGTTGTGAGCTGATTCTAGCGATGGTTTTGAGATGATGTTTCATAGGAGTTCGAGTGCATGGTTTTGATATATTGGATGCTTGACGTGGCATTAGTTTATTAGATTTTGGCGGCCATCTTGGATTCGCCATCTTGCTTTTCTAAAAATCCCTACCTTTGAAACGTCCTGTATATTCATACTTGGTTGCTATCTCGTCCAGATGGATGGATGGATTAATGGACTTGAAAGTATTGTTTTGAAGATGGATGGATGGATGGATGGTTGGATGGATGGATGGATGGATGGATGGATGGTTGGATGGCTTTTGAGAAAAGAGGGATTTGATAGTGGTTTGAATGTGTGGTTTTAATATAGGGGTTTCAGAACCGCTTCATGACCCGGTTGTGAGCTGATTCTAGCGATGGTTTTGAAATGATGTTTCATAGGAGTTTGAGTGCATGGTTTTGATAGATTGGATGCCTGACGTCACCTTAGTTTATTAGATTTTTGGCGGCCATCTTGGATTCGCCATCTTGCTTTTCTAAAAGTCCCTACCTTTGAAACGTCCTGTATATTCATACTTGGTTGCTATCTCGTCCAGTAGCATACTGTATATTTATTTTATAATTTTGAAATGGTATGCCGATCTTAGATGTAAAGTTTATATTTTTATCGACCATCTTGATGGTATGAAACTTGGTCATATTGTTAATTAATAATAATAAATAAATTGTTTTCTTAAAAATATATTGTTTGTTTTATTTTATTTTATAAGTGAGATATACATTTCAAGCATGCTGCTATCACAGAAGCAGACAGCCGTTGCGGTTTCCGCTGGAAACATGTTTAGACCTGTTTGAAGTACATTGAGAAGCGCGATAGCAAGCCTGGTAATTTATTCAGGAATTCTCTAGAAACAACGACCATCTTGATGGTCCGCCATTTTGTCTGACGTCACCTTAGTTTGGCTAGTGACCGTGAGAGGATGCTGCATTATGGTAATCATGAGAGATGCCATTTCTTGGTTAGTGGCTGTGAGAGGGCGTCACATTGGGTTGGTAATGATGAAATCTGCCATTTCTTAGTTTGGTTAGTGGCCGTCAGAGGGCGCCACATTGGGTTGGTAATGATGAAATCTGCAATTTTTAGTTGGGTTGGTAATGATGAAATCTGCAATTTTTAGTTGGGTTGGTAATGATGAAATCTGCAATTTTTAGTTGGGTTGGTAATGATGAAATCTGCAATTTTAGTTGGGTTGGTAATGATGAAATCTGCAATTTTTAGTTGGGTTGGCGACCGCGAGGGGGCGCCACATCAGTTGGGTTGGCAGAGGGCGCCACTAGGGCGAGGGGGGTGAGGGGTAGCTGGGTGAGAGGGGGAGGAGGTCCCAGAATCGGCGTAAGTACCCTACTGAAGTGATTCGTCCTCGTCGAGGGCATGCACGGTATTAACCTCACCAATCCACAGAGAACTACTCTCGTCGATACCATGACAGTTGTTTCTATTTTGTTTTGCGTTATAATTTACATTTTTAAGTGTAACTTAGAAGTAACTAAGAGTAGTAAAATTGTTTTTGTAATTTTCTTTAGTTAAATATATGCCATTGAAGTATACCAAATTTGATTTTCTTGACCTCTTATTTAAAAAGTTAGGTACAGGTTTTGAAAGAAGTGTTCCCCCAATTTTTTTGTGCAGTGTATAATACATTCGCCGCGCCTTCAAAATCCTACCTCATTAAAGTAGGCTGTTAAGTAATTAAGTAGGTAATCAATGTTGGCGCTTATGAAAACTTCAAATTCTGACAGTTGTTGTGTTGTGTTTGACTACGTGCACTGTCACCAACCATTAAACAAAAGCATAGCCGTCTCTAACGAGGAAAGTATTTGAAGGCACGGTATGTTCCTACTGTATTCCGCTCTGTCTTAACTCTGGTCAAAAACATAGCATTAATTCAATAATAGAACTAGTTGTTGTTTCATTATTGTTTCCACAAAAAGTTTTAATCGTCTATGTTTTATTCACATCCCTTCATCCATTTTAAAATGGATCAATGTTAAATGTATTTTTTATAATACTTTTCTACCACTTGTAACTTGTAATAGATATAAATAATACATATTAACATATTATATTACAGCCCTGCCGATAAAGTTATAGGTAATGTAAATGGAGGTATAGCAACCGTTGGCCTATCTGGAATATATCTGACACAAGAACGTTTAGAAAAACTGGATGCGGGTTATCCACATTCATATGATTGCGCATCGTTCATCTCATTAACTTCAATCGCTTTGCCTAGGTTCTATATAACTCAGGTAGTTGCATTATTCTAAATAAATATATTTTTTTCAGATATCGAGCGATCATGGGACCGTTTCAATGGACGGTATGGTTAGCTTTAATAATAATTTACCTGTTTGCAATTATTCCTTTAGTTTTCGCTGACAAACATACATTAAAACACTTGCTTACTACACCAGCAGAAATGGAAAATATGTTTTGGTATGTTTTTGGTACATTTACCAATTGTTTCACTTTTGGAAAAGAGACATGGACTAAATCACCAAAAGTGACTCCAAGGCTACTAATGGGTAATATTATTAAATAAGTTCTAAGTCAAAAAATTAAGTGTAAGCATTACACAACTTTCTTTTGCGTAGGGGAGAGTGGGGTAAGATGGCGACAGTAAGGGAAAAAAATCATAGAGTATAAGTACAAGTCTAATATTAAGTAAGAAACGTAACAGTATCTTCACCAGTGTCTAAGGAACAAAATACAGTATTCGCTTATCTAAAAACAAAATCCAAAATCTTAAAAAAAAAAGTTTTTGGGAAATATTTAGTTTCGTCATCTTATCTGAGGGTAAGATGGGAAAGTTAACGAGCATAATGGGGTAAGAAGGCGAACTTAACATAAATCACACTTAAAGCCTCCTTTACCGGAATAGTCAGAACAGGCCTCATGCCACCAACTGGAACATGTGCCACACTGAAACCACTCCTCTGTTGGAGGGTCAACATACGCTTCTTCACATCCAGGACATGATACATCCTGTACATGACTTCCAACATTTGCACATTTTCTTTTGTACATTGTTGACGTTAATTCCTTTGATATAGAAACTTTTCGTTTTTTGTATTGGGATGCTGGTTAAAACCGATGAAACCATTTTACGGCTTTTACGTTTCTCATTTCTTTCGGCTTTGGGAAGTGGTCTGATACTGTACGGAAAAACTGCGTAACTACAGCTAGCTTTTGGAGAATCCTGATTCATCTGGGTCACTTTATTTAGAGTTGACGGAGGCTCAAAAATTGTATTCGAGTAACATAAATTGGCCACTGGAGCATCATCATCATCATCATCGGACGAGTCATCCTTTGAAGCATGTTGAGAAGTTGTAGGATTTTGTTTTTCTGACACCAATTCTCTATTTGTTGTTTCTGCCGGTGCAAAGCCGTTGTCAGTAAATGGATCATACGGTTCAATGCCGCACTTCTGAAAAGCTTTAACATCTGTTCCTACAGTTGCCGCTTTGAGATATGCCTGATAGAAGAGCTGGCCATTATTTTTATCACCAATTTGTTTTCCAGGATTGTTGACCAAAAAAGAATCACAGGCCTGGCTCATGTAGGTTTTTAGTGGACCGAAGAGTCCAACATCAAGAGGTTGTAAACGGTGTGAGGTGTGGGGTGGTAAACCCAACATCACAATTCCATTTTCTCGACAAAAGTTAATACCTTCTAGAGAAATATGAGAGGAGTGATTGTCTACAATAAGTAGAATTGGTTCTTCAGGTGAAGGTTTGGCATGTTTAGCAAAATGTTGCAAATATTTTAGAAAAGTTTCACTGGATATCCACCCATTTTTTTGAGCTGTCCCGTCAGAACCTCGAGGAGTTTTATATAACAGTTCCTCTCTCATACGAACACGACCAAACACAAAAAAAGGTGAAATGAATTGACCAGTGATACTCATAGCCAGGCTGTATTTTTCCCTCGTTCAGCATTGACAATTTTTGAGACACGCCTGTTTCCAGTTGGACTTAGGAGCTTTGGCAGTTTGCTAGGGACTGTTGATATGCCCCATTCATCGGCATTATAAATTCTGTTGGGTGTGAATCCATACTTTAATCGAACTTCCTTTAAATTTTCGAAAAACTTGGAAACGGAGACACGATTAAATCCCATAAGACGACCTACAGCTGTTGCTTCAGGGGTTCTCAAGCTGAGCTTGTACTTTGACATAGACGAGACCAGCCAGTCTTTGCCAGCCATTTTCGAAATTCTGGAAAATCTATGCTCTATGTGATCAAATGAAATCATGAGCAAGTTTTCTTAGGCTGATTCCAGGAAGACCGAATCCTCTTTTGTCCACTTCTTTTATATATTCCAATAGAATTTTAGACTGTTCTTCATTAAATGTATGCTTAAATCGACCTCCGTGGGGAGGAATTACTTCACCATTGTCTATTTTTTTAACATAACGCCGCAGTGTAGCTTCAGGTATGTTGTATTGGACAGACACACTGTAACATGACCTACCATCCCTGATTTCTTGAATTGCTGCAATAAGTGCATCTTCATTCCAAGAGCGTCTTGTAGTTTTTCTTTCGTATTTACGCGGCATTCTGTAAAAATGTAGAAAAGAGTAAAAGCCGTCACAGTGGGGTAAGATGACGAACTCGTCAACTTATCCCCGTCATCTTACCATTTGAGGTTAGGGAAATGATCTTCATTCAAATTTGAGTTGCTTAGCAATGCCAGTTCAAATCAGTGCAACATATATGTTCAGTACAGTATCCAATATACAAATAATGCAGAAATGTTCTTCACCTTACCTTTTATTCTCCAGAAACTGCTATTTCCGTTACACTGAAACTTGCAAGAAACACTCGCTATTCGAAAAACATCTACAGCATGCTTTAAAACCTACCATTTCCAAACAAATCTTTGTGAGTTACTTTGTCCGTGGCAGTGTAGTAAATTAAAGCAGACATCCACGTATACCACTAAACTGTGGTTGTTTGTCATCTTACCCACTTCGTTATCTTACCCCACTCTCCCCTATGTGTGGTCCGAATATTTTATACAACAGTTGTTCCAAATTAAGTTCTAAACAATTGTATTCTCTTAATAAATATGTGAGAAATGCGTCATTTGCAAGGTATGTGCAAAAAACTGCTTGTTGATAAAAGTGAAAGGTTTTGAAAATGTTAGTATACAAAAGTTGTCCCAAACTAATATCTATCTAGACACTTTTATTCCATTAATAAATCTGTACAGAATGCATAATAATTGACGAGATATTCGCAAAAAACTGTTTTTTGTTAAGATGAAAAATCCAACTTTTGATAGGCAGTATGAAAGTTGATTCCAAACTTACATTTCAGTACTTTCTTTATAAATTGGTCTAAATTTAGTACTTGACGAGATCTTAGCAAAATTTAATAATTTTATGATTTGGTATTTATAGCTCTAACCATTTGGCCGCAATTATTGTTTGTGCGTGTGAGAGAGATGTTTGCAAAAAGACGCTTTTTCGTTATCTGACATCAAAGATAAGTGAACATTTGCAGATATCTCGGAATTAAAGATGTTTATCGTCACAATACTTTCTTATACTACGTATGTATAAGAAAGAAAAAATTACAAAATTAAGTTCAACAAGTTATAATATTTATAATGCTATATATTTTAGGATTTTATTGGATATTTACAACAATAATAACGGCCTGCTATACAGGTTCGATAATCGCTTTCATAACCATACCAGTATTTCCTACAACTGTAGATACAGTTCAACAACTGCTTTCTGGACGATATCAAATAGGAACTTTAGACAGAGGTGGTTGGGAGTTCTGGTTTAAAAATTCTTCAGATGTACTTTCACAAAAATTACTTAAAAACGTAGAATTGCTTCCTAATGTGGAATCTGGTTTAAAAAATATCACCAAAGCTTTCTTTTGGCCATATGCTTTCCTCGGATCAAAATCTCAGTTAGACTATATTGTTCAAACAAATTTTACAACGACGTAAATTAGAACAAACACATAAATCGTATGCATATATTAACTTTTCGTATTTTTAGTAAGAAAAAATCTTTATTTCATATTAGTTCTAATTGCTTCGCACCATTTGGTATTAGTATAGTTTTCGGGAAAAAATCCATTTATAGAGATGTCATCGACAAAGGAATATCTTACATGTCGCAGAGTGGTCTTATTTCTAAGTTTGAACATGACATAAAATGGGATATTATGAGGAGTTCTACAGGAAAATTGCTGCAGGTATGAAGTATTGACTTAAAAATCAACGATGTCTTATTTTCTAAATTTTGTTTAGGCAACTGGCACAAACACTTTAAAATTAGTATCTGCAGATGACAGATCTTTAACACTAGAAGACACTCAGGGAACATTTCTGCTTCTGCTTGCTGGATTTATAGGTGGTCTTTTGTCTCTTATTTTTGAAAGAGTTGGCGGTTGTTTCAACTGTTGTAAACAAAAGAATTTTAACACAAGCAGTACCATATCTAGTAATCCTCGATTGCACGATAAACCAACACCAAGAGAAATACTTGACTCATATTGCTACGATGAATTCCCAATATCACCTAATTTCGAAGAGGATATAAGGGATAATGTAGAAATTTGTGCAGATCAATGTCTCCGTTTTAATGAAATCGAAAATATGAATCGCAACACAAATAATGTAAGACAACGTATTAGTTCATCGAAATGTTACAAGTTTGACAACCTTTTTGGAGATATAGATTTGAAGAGTCAAAATTGAACTGTAACTTAAAACAGACATAAATTGGATGTATTAAAATGGTGTTTCAGAATATCGAAAAGTCGACTCCCTTCAAATATCTCTAAACGTACACAAAATAATACGTGAATTCGATTTAAGTTAACCTTAAATCACACCGCAAAAGTAATGGTTCGAAAACAAAACTTTTGTTTACATTGCACAGACTGGGCAAATTTCGATAACTATAAGTGATACAGCAAAATTTACCTCACTTTTATTGAAAAAATTCAATAATGAAAATCAAAATTGGCTATTCGCTTTCGAGTTATTCCCAAAAATTCGATTTTCACATTTTGGTTTTTCAGCTATATATTATCCTTGGCAAAATAGTGGAAAATAATTTTTACGTTTTTCAGATACTTTTCTGATACAAAGGCGCCTAACGGACGTAAACATTATTTTTCTCTAATTTGCCAAATAAGGGAGATAGAAATGAAACCATTCCATTTATCTCAAACAAAAAACAATCGAGGATTGGAGTACATTTTTTTCTCTATCTCTTATTATTAAAATTCCTCATACAAGAATGGAAATTTGCCCAACCACAAAGCAAAAAAAAATTATAGCGCAAGTTTTACTAGGAATCACAAAAAAGTTGGCCAATTTGTCGACAAAAACAGAACATATTCTAAGCCAGGAAGAACTTCTTAAAAAATTTGTTGGTCAGGAAAGTGATGTCTGTAAACAGCTATGAGATATTTTTTGTCTATGTATTGTATTCTATACAAAAAGTATATGCTTTTTTTGTGTAGGCTTATTTCATAGAAGTAGGTACAGTTCTAAAATTTAAATGAATGGTAGAGCGCATTTGATGTACTCAAAAATAATTAAAGAACGCGGACTTGTAATATATGTAATACTCTCAGTTAATTAATTAATAAATTATGTAAATGTACTTCATCCTTGTAACAAGATTTTTGAACTGTTGGAGGTGTTATACATAACTACAAATATGTTAAGCAGTTGCATTAAGTTTTTATTATAGTGTGCAAAGAAAATCATTTACATAATTAAATCATAATAATAAGACCTAAACAAACTGCAACGGTTATAAAATCGATGTTTGGAAAAATATAAAAAAAATTGTTGGATATTACTTTATATTTCTTCATAGAATAAAATAAGCCGTCGCACAGTGGGACAAAATCCAAGTATTGAAGTATTTACACAAAATTATGGATATGAGAGTTTTTGGGGTCGATGATAACCTTCAAAATTCAAAATGGTGGACCTTTTTCCGAAAAAATATATTTAAGAGGGGCGTTTACCTATCGAAAACTAAGGCATCGCCGTTTCGTGTTTTTTGAATTTATTTTGTAATTCTAGAATCTCAAATTGGGGTTTGTGGTGCAAAAGGCATCAATTTATAATGTCAAGGTCCCTTTTTGTATTAATTTATTTTCTTAAGAAAGTTATGTGTTTTAGAAATAACCACAAAATTGCATGAATTTGATTAGTGTCTACTAGCTAAGGTTGGTACACAAAAGAAAAAAAACGACCTCTACGCGCCAGCTGCACATTTGATGTACGTTATAAAGAAAAAATCAAATTTATGTACTTATTTTTAAAGATAAAAAACATTAAACAGTAAACCTTGTCACACACATTTCACACAACGTTTTACGCGTCGTCTATCCCCACTTTACGGTATCTCTACCGGTCCCAACGAAGACGAAAATCTATCGGAATCGGTCAGCCATTGCACACTTAAATGCGAGTGACAGTTTAATTACAAACTGTGAATGGCATTTAAATGTCATATACAGTGGCGGCTGGTGAGCGCCTTTTGGCGGTGCAGTTGCGTGGGCGGGACTGGTTCGTTTGTTGTCGGTGATATGCTCGACATCTGGGAGTACATCGCCGATAATGGGCGAGTCGGTCTTGTCTGTGTGGTTGCTCACTCCCGGAGCCGCCACTGGTCATATATATCTATAATATTCGAGTGTATAATAATATAACAGTTATGGGCAAGCGAAAATTGGCTTATAAAACATCAACAACATCAACAGTTCCGTAAGTACTGTTCTTCTTTATACATATGTTTCCCATCTATAGTATTCCTTAATCTATGAATAAAACCGAAGCGTTGTGAAGGAAACCGAATATCGTGTAGCTTCACTTACTCACATCCCCTTGCGTCTACCCGTCCCGCGAGTAATTTAAGTTGCATAAGTTTCTATTTGTAGGTAAACGCCCGTCTTAAGGCTGGAAATCAGTGATTCGGGGCTTTTGGGGTCGCTGATGAGGTATAAAAGATCTAAATTTCAAAATGCGAAATGACGGGCTTGTTTAAATTGATATCAAATGTAATATTCAAATTTTCAAATTTCAAGTAGCGTATCTTTAATTTTATATTCTATTCTTACAATGTTGGATTACTAACCTGTTTAAAGGTGTAGATTGTCAGTATAACTGCAGGTTTATTACAAATGATTCATTACATTCGGTATCGTTATCACTGCTATTAGTACAAGCCGTGTCAAAAATGTCTATTTCTTCATCGGTATCTCTCGAATCGACAAAACGACTTTATTATACTCTTCCGTGCGACGCGTCAAGCAACGAGAATAATCTTGCCATGGGATCACTCAGGCAATAGCGACTTTGAGCTGTCATGAAGACAAGAGCAGCCATACCAGTTGTCTGCCATTTCATAGTCATACGCACTAGGGCACTGTATTTCAAGTTTTCGTACGCACAACGAATGGTAACTCTCAATTTTTGGGGTTTTGGCCAGGAATTTAGGTTATTTTGATAAGACATTTATAAAATTTACAGATATCAACAACTATCACATACGAAATAAAGACTAAAAGCCAACAAGGTAATACATATTACATATAATAAGCTACTAATGGATAATACATTATAGATTTTATTCTAAACTATTATATTACAGTTTTCATAATTATTGTATATAAACATTAAATAATATTTAATGATAATCATGATGTACAATATTTGAAATATTCTTTATTTATTTAGGGTAGATATTTTAAATCAAATAAAGAGGTATAACCTATTTTTTTGTAAATACATATGTATATTTTTTTGCTCTAAAGAATAAGTTTCCGGATATCTAACAGAGTAAGTAAGTAAAATATGTAGATTTCGGTTTCCGAATTGGAACTGCATTCATTATGTTTGGCGTAGATTCCGACGTTTCGTCCAGTTTGCAAGGGACATCTTCAGAGCTGAGCTTGAACTGAAAAAAACACAGTTTATTGAATATGTAATAGACGTCTCTCATAATCGTTCTTTCACTTGAATCTTATGTATAATAAACAATTGATTACCAAACAAAATATAGCCGTATTACCTATTTCTATGAATGTATGTAATGCTATCTAGAGGTATTATAATATCGATTAGATTGTTTTGTATCACATTCTGTATGTTATAAAATGTAAGACACAATTAATAAAATAGTCTGTTGATGTTTGAATATTATGATCAGTAAGTCAATGATACAAGTGTTCAAATGTTAGTTCCCAGAAAATCAAGTGGATAATATTTTAGAAATGCTTTTCCTATGTGCTATAGGTATGTGAATGTTTACCAGATTCAATATAATTTCCCTTAATTAGTATCTACTTATTCTGTTGTGTTCCTTAGTCAGTTTATAAATAAACTGTTAGACTTTTATCAATTGCATTTACTTAAATGAATAACTAATTATATCGAATAAAAGAGGTACATATGTAAATAATTATTTTAAGTTGGCAGTTATGTTCATCTTCATCTTCCTCTAATTCAAAAATACCAAACAGCACTGATAAAAAACTAAAGACATCTACTTTATTATCAGAAAAATTTAATGTTGAACTGTAATGAATTCGCCATTTAAATACATATATTAGAAACGCAAAATCCAAATCCCATAAATTAAAGTTTATGTTTAAAATTCAACGCCCAATTTCAAATTATACCAAGTTTGACGATTAAATAAGTATGCATTAAATATTGATAAAAATATAATGTTTACTGTTTGGTCCGCTTTTCCGTGAGGTTTTAAAGTACCCAATCTAGCGATACATTAAAACATATGTCAAGAATTACCATTTAATTTAGGAAGAAAGACTAGGTTTTGAATGTAACAATTCAGCTGCGTTTCTTTAGGTTTACGTTCTGGTGCGCTCCGATATTGCGTGACACCCTTTTGTAACAAGCTTCTACTAAATTTCTCCTAGTTATAATACGACTTGTACTTTTTGTATTGTTTAAAAATAATGGTTTGCTTATATATACTAGTATTCTCAATACTAGTGGATGAGAGTATGTTAAAATTATTATTTTCTATCAATCTCCTTGTTTGTTTTTTGACTTTTTGACATGTTTATATTTGCAATGAGGTGTGGGTTTTCTTTTCTTTTTCTTTACCTTGTTTTTGTTTTTTGACCTTAATCGACTTTAATATAAAAAAAGAGATGTGGCCACCACACAACTTTCTTATACGTATGAGCGATTCAAATTATAGAATTTTTTTATACAAAAATTATTTATAAGTACTTATATTCCCTTAATAAACCCTATAGAATGCATACTTTGCAAGATATTCGAAAAAAGTGCTACTCGACAGAAGTGTTACTTCCGGTCCGAATTTTTAAATTTCATGTATACAAAAGACATTGCAAATCCTAATCTAAATACTTTTGTACTCTTGATAAATATACATATATATATATATATATATATATATATATATATATATATATATATATATATATATATGTATATATATACAGCAAGAGCGCGCGAGGTATGAACACCCGATGGTATACGTAAACTCGCATCTAAACGTGGTCCGATAATACATATTAGAGTTACGGCACAACATACTAGCATTGCCTGCTCATATTCGAACTCATAGTGATCTGATTATTTTTTCGCAGATTGACAAAAAGAACAAATTAAATTTTCTCTTTAAGTGATGACGATTGCTTAGATAACTAAGTCGATAATAACGCGAAGATTGTAATACTTATAACGTAATTATGATTATCCTTATGAAATTAAATAATAATGTAGTTGTGTAAAAAGTTATAGCAGTACAACTGGGTTTTAGAATGAAATAAAAACAACCCGCCTGAAACATCTGCAGAATAAACTAAGATGTCTAGAGAGAGTATGTGAAGTTAGCCCCCCTTTTTTCGAATATCGGAAATCTGACGGTTGTTCCAGGTTGTTCTAGGTTTGTTCTAAATTGTTCCAAAGTATTTAAAAAAAAGTCAAAATTGGCCGAGATAATTGAAAAAAACGACTTTTTCACCCAGCCCCCCTTTTTTCGAAAATTGAAATTCTGAAGGTTGTTCCAGGTTGTTCTAGTTGTTCTAAACATTGTTCCAAAGAATCTCGAAAAAAAAATCAAAATTGGCCGAGATAATCGGAAAAAACGAGTTTTTGCCAGCCCCCCTTTTCTTGAAAATTGTAATTCTGATGATTGTTCTAGGTTGCTCTAGGTTTGTTCTAAATTGTTCCAAAGTATTTCATAGAAAAAATCAAAATCAGACGAGAAAATGGGAAAAAACCAAAGCCAAAAGTATGAAGTCGGACCCAGTTTTTGCAAAAATTAAAATTTTGACGGTTGTTCTAGGTTGTTCTAGGTTTGTTCTAAACATTGTTCGAATACGTCAAAACCGTATCTCTTATATATCAAAAGATATGGCAAAAAAACCAAATCCAAAAGTGTGAAGTTAGCCCCCCTTTTATCGAAAATCTAACTTCTGACGGTTGTTCCAGGTTGCTCTAAGTGTGTTCTCAATTGTTCCAAAGTATTTCAAAAAATAAATCATAATTGGCCGAAAAAACGGCAAAAAACTTTTTTTTTCTGGCGGCCCATTTTTCGAAAATCGAAATTCTGACGGTTGTTCTGGGTTGTTCTAAGTTTGTTTTAAATTGTTCCAAAGGATTTCAAAGAAAAAATCATAATTGGCCGAGATAATAGAAAAAAACGATTTTCCCACGGACCCCCTTTTTGCGAAAATTCAAATTCTGACGGTTGTTCTAGGTTGTTCTAGATTTGTTCTAAACATTATTCTTATACATCAGAACCGTATCTCTTATATTTCAAAAGATATTGCAAAAAAACGTTTTTAAAAATGTGTGAAGTTAGCCCCCCTTTTTTCGAAAATCTAACTTCTGACCGTTGTTCCAGGTTGCTCTAGGTGTGTTCTCAATTGTTCCAAAGTATTTCAAAAAATAAATCATAATTGGCCGAAAAAACGGCAAAAACCTTTTTTTTTCTGGCGGCCCATTTTTCGAAAATCGAAATTCTGACAGTTGTTCTGGGTTGTTCTAAGTTTGTTTTAAATTGTTCCAAAGGATTTCAAAGAAAAAATCATAATTGGCCGAGATAATAGAAAAAAACGATTTTCCCACGGACCCCCTTTTTGCGAAAATTCAAATTCTGAGGGTTGTTCCAGGTTGTTCTAGATTTGTTCTAAACATTATTCTTATACATCAGAACCGTATCTCTTATATTTCAAAAGATATTGCAAAAAAACGTTTTTAAAAATGTGTGAAGTTAGCCCCCCTTTTTTCGAAAATCTAACTTCTGACGGTTGTTCCAGGTTGCTCTAGGTGTGTTCTCAATTGTTCCAAAGTATTTCAAAAAATAAATCATAATTGGCCGAAAAAACGGCAAAAACCTTTTTTTTTTCTGGCGGCCCTTTTTTCGAAAATCGAAATTCTGACGGTTGTTCTAGGTTGTTCTAAGTTCGTTTAAAATTGTTCCAAAGGATTTCAAAGAAAAAATCATAATTGGCCGAGATAATAGAAAAAAATGATTTTCGCACGGACCCCCTCTTTGCGAAAATTGAAATTCTGAGGGTTGTTCCAGGTTGTTCTAGATTTGTTCTAAACATTATTCTTATACATCAGAACCGTATCTCTTATATTTCAAAAGATATTGCAAAAAACTTTTTTCAGAAAGTGTGAAGTTACCCCCCCTTTTTTCGAAAATCTAACTTGTGACGGTTTTTCCAGGTTGCTCTAAGTGTGTTCTCAATTGTTCCAAAGTATTTCAAAAAATAAATCATAATTGGCGGAGATAATAGGAAAAAACGATTTCACAATGGGCGGAATGCACTTTCCGAACATTACTGTGTTGAAGGAAGTTTTTGTATGATGCAGTTCTATTTAAAGAAATAAACATCTAATATAGCAATAAATATATATTTTCGCAAGAAATATAATGTTCATTTATTACAAAACGATATTGTTACCAAATGCTGATGAACTATTTCAAA
The DNA here is from genome assembly GCA_963170755.1 of Amphimallon solstitiale. Classification (NCBI taxonomy): domain Eukaryota; kingdom Metazoa; phylum Arthropoda; class Insecta; order Coleoptera; family Scarabaeidae; genus Amphimallon; species Amphimallon solstitiale. Next base: position 44,428,714 of record OY720684.1, on the reverse strand, counting down.
GAAAAAATCAAAACCGGTTATGAAAAAACGATATTTTTCCCCAGTCCCTATTTCTTAAAAATCGAAATTCTTACAGTTTCAAAGTATTTCAAAAAAAAAAAAGCGCTGGATATGGGTACCCAACTAAAATCAAACAAAATGGGGAAGTCTATCAGGCTCCCTTTGTTATTTTATTTTGTCTAGTAATAATAAAAATAAAATACTGATTTTGAAGTTTGAAAATTTTAATTATAGTAAACCACTACAACGTTATTTTGTCTAGCCGTGGTCTGGCCACTTTTTTTCATGGTTTTTGCTCCGGGAATGCAAGCACGTGTAGACATTCCTATCAAGTATGCTTATTTTTTGTAGCCCCTCTTCGTAAACATGTTGAAATATGCTGTCTAATTTTCTCACTAAAACGATTGAAAGGCTACTATTACTTTATTTGGAAAAAATATTATATAGGTACCTATTTAGATAATATAAGATAGTATATCCGTCAAAGAGTAACCGATTCGGGAAAGGCTACTGTTTTACAATACCAAATTGATAAAAAAATATATTATTTATGTCAATGTTATCAAATAATATAATAATATCAATAAATAAATTTTACAGAAAAAATATATATTTTAGATTTTAGGGATAAACTAAAGCATGAACTCTAATAAAAATAAACAAAGAAACATCAACCTAGCAGCTCATGAGAAAAACACTAATCTTTTTATGAGCAAGGTATAATCATTCTCAATATGTTTATGAGGTAGTTTTTAATCTACATTAATAATGTAACTACGTCACTGTTCTAATATTATTTTATGTTAGGAGCATCAGCATTTAGTAACAATATTGTTTTCAAACAAATGAATTATATTACTTGGGAAAATATATGTATATTTACTGCTTCTGCTTTATTCTGAATCACAAATGAGTATTATTATTCATTTTAAAATATAGATAATAGGTAAAATCGATTTACCTATTATCTTGGGCAATTTCGATTTTTTCTTTGTAATCCTTTGGAACAATTTAGAACAACCTAGAACAACCGTCAAAATTTCGATTTTCGAAAAAAGGGGCGCCTGAAAATTGTTTTTTGCCGTTTTTTCGGCCAATTATGATTTATTTTTTGAAATACTTTGGAACAATTGAGAACACACTTAGAGCAACCTGGAACAACCCTCAGAATTTCAATTTTCGCAAAGAGGGGGTCCGTGGGAAAATCGTTTTTCTCTATTATCTCGGCCAATTATGATTTTTTCTTTGAAATCCTTTGGAACAATTTAAAACGAACTTAGAACAACCTAGAACAACCGTCAGAATTTCGATTTTCGAAAAAAGGGCCGCCAGAAAAAAAAAGTTTTTTGCCGTTTTTTCGGCCAATTATGATTTATTTTTTGAAATACTTTGGAACAATTGAGAACACACCTAGAGCAACCTGGAACAACCGTCAGAAGTTAGATTTTCGAAAAAAGGGGGGCTAACTTCACACTTTTTTAAAAACGTTTTTTTGCAATATCATTTGAAATATAAGAGATACGGTTCTGATGTATAAGAATAATGTTTAGAACAAATCTAGAACAACCTGGAACAACCCTCAGAATTTGAATTTTCGCAAAAAGGGGGTCCGTGGGAAAATCGTTTTTTTCTATTATCTCGGCCAATTATGATTTTTTCTTTGAAATCCTTTGGAACAATTTTAAACAAACTTAGAACAACCTAGAACAACTGTCAGAATTTCGATTTTCGAAAAAAGGGCCGCCAGAAAAAAAAAGTTTTTTGCCGTTTTTTCGGCCAATTATGATTTATTTTTTGAAATACTTTGGAACAATTGAAAACACACCTAGAGCAACCTGGAACAACCGTCAGAAGTTCGATTTTCGAAAAAAGGGGGGCTAACTTCACACTTTTTTAAAAACGTTTTTTTGCAATATCTTTTGAAATATAAGAGATACGGTTCTGATGTATAAGAATAATGTTTAGAACAAATCTAGAACAACCTGGAACAACCCTCAGAATTTGAATTTTCGCAAAAAGGGGGTCCGTGGGAAAATCGTTTTTTTCTATTATCTCGGCCAATTATGATTTTTTCTTTGAGATCCTTTGGAACAATTTAAAACAAACTTAGAACAACCCAGAACAACCGTCAGAATTTCGATTTTCGAAAAATGGGCCGCCAGAAAAAAAAAGTTTTTTGCCGTTTTTTCGGCCAATTATGATTTATTTTTTGAAATACTTTGGAACAATTGAGAACACACCTAGAGTAACCTGGAACAACCGTCAGAAGTTAGATTTTCGAAAAAAGGGGGGCTAACTTCACACTTTTTTAAAAACGTTTTTTTGCAATATCTTTTGAAATATAAGAGATACGGTTCTGATGTATAAGAATAATGTTTAGAACAAATCTAGAACAACCTGGAACAACCCTCAGAATTTGAATTTTCGCAAAAAGGGGGTCCGTGGGAAAATCGTTTTTTTCTATTATCTCGGCCAATTATGATTTTTTCTTTGAGATCCTTTGGAACAATTTAAAACAAACTTAGAACAACCCAGAACAACCGTCAGAATTTCGATTTTCGAAAAATGGGCCGCCAGAAAAAAAAAGTTTTTTGCCGTTTTTTCGGCCAATTATGATTTATTTTTTGAAATACTTTGGAACAATTGAGAACACACCTAGAGCAACCTGGAACAACCGTCAGAAGTTAGATTTTCGAAAAAAGGGGGGCTAACTTCACACTTTTTTAAAAACGTTTTTTTGCAATATCTTTTGAAATATAAGAGATACGGTTCTGATGTATAAGAATAATGTTTAGAACAAATCTAGAACAACCTGGAACAACCCTCAGAATTTGAATTTTCGCAAAAAGGGGGTCCGTGGGAAAATCGTTTTTTTCTATTATCTCGGCCAATTATGATTTTTTCTTTGAAATCCTTTGGAACAATTTAAAACAAACTTAGAACAACCCAGAACAACCGTCAGAATTTCGATTTTCGAAAAATGGGCCGCCAGAAAAAAAAAGTTTTTTGCCGTTTTTTCGGCCAATTATGATTTATTTTTTGAAATACTTTGGAACAATTGAGAACACACTTAGAGCAACCTGGAACAACCGTCAGAAGTTAGATTTTCGATAAAAGGGGGGCTAACTTCACACTTTTGGATTTGGTTTTTTTGCCATATCTTTTGATATATAAGAGATACGGTTTTGACGTATTTGAACAATGTTTAGAACAAACCTAGAACAACCTAGAACAACCGTCAAAATTTTAATTTTTGCAAAAACTGGGTCCGACTTCATACTTTTGGCTTTGGTTTTTTCCCATTTTCTCGTCTGATTTTGATTTTTTCTATGAAATACTTTGGAACAATTTAGAACAAACCTAGAGCAACCTAGAACAATCATCAGAATTACAATTTTCAAGAAAAGGGGGGCTGGCAAAAACTCGTTTTTTCCGATTATCTCGGCCAATTTTGATTTTTTTTTCGAGATTCTTTGGAACAATGTTTAGAACAACTAGAACAACCTGGAACAACCTTCAGAATTTCAATTTTCGAAAAAAGGGGGGCTGGGTGAAAAAGTCGTTTTTTTCAATTATCTCGGCCAATTTTGACTTTTTTTTTGAAATACTTTGGAACAATTTAGAACAAACCTAGAACAACCTGGAACAACCGTCAGATTTCCGATATTCGAAAAAAGGGGGGCTAACTTCACACACTCGTCTAGAGAAAAATAAATAAATAGAAATTTCATGGTAAAAAAAAACTATAAATAAGTATAACAGAAATACCATAAAATAACATAAAAACGACCCTTGAAATAGAAATTAAAATTAGAGATTCTCTCCAGTAAATATAACGAAATAACAACTCTGGAAAAATAAGTTGAATACATTTATAGCAGAATTATGCATTCAAAAATAAAATAATTACTCTAGTTAATCGTTCTTCGATGGATAAAATGTCCATACTTAAATTTATAAAATGAGCAACCACTAAGAAAAATAATATTATGAAATATTATACGCAAACAGTGCCAAGTATAAACCTACGTGCATTCCTCTCTGCAGCCAGCACACAACTGATGTAAATATCTATATCTGGCGAACACAGCTAGCGAAGATCATTTTTCCGAATATACGTCCGAAGAATATCGACTGACATCGGGTGATCATACCCCGCGCGCTCAAGCTGTATATAATTTACGACATATTTGCAAAAAGTCGCTATTCGGTAAGAGTAAAAGTGTTACTTCCTGTCCGAATTTTGAATTTTTTGTATACAAAAGGTATTGAAAATTATATTTTAAATACTTTTCTATTGGTAATCTACCTGCCTAGAAAGCATGACTTGCGAGATATTCGCAAAAAACTGATTTTCGAAAGAGTAAAAGACCTACTTCCGGTAGGAATTTCGAAAAACTCTTTTAATCAAAATTTCCTCAAATTTAATTTTAGTACATTTTAATTCTCGACATTACATATTCTTCTACCGGATAATTCCTTTTACTTTCTTATACGAAGTAGAAGGAAGTATTGTGATAATTTGAAGTATATGTGAAATTTTTCACTTCGAGATTTTTGCAGATGTCCGCGTTTTGAAGTCCCCTGATACCGATGTCTGTGTCTGTGTGTGACCACAATAGCTGTCAAACCGCTATAGCCATCAATTCAAAATTTTGAAGAACACATGAAATGAATTATCTGTTATCGTGGAATTACTCTAACCAAGGCAGATATTTTACTTCGTAGAAAATGTTTGAGCGAAGCTTTAAAGATAATAATTTTGATTTTACATTGGAAAAAGCAGAATTAGAGTCCAGTATTAAAACCTTACAAGAATTAAGCGATGATTTTGATGGAATTAAAGAGGAAGTTTATAAACGATTTAAAAGCAGATACAAACATATCATGGGAAGATTGTCACGTTTAGTAGTTACTGATGATACACCTGATGTGTCAGAGTATAAGAACGACAAAATTGTCATAGTTGCTTCCATGTCTGTTGATGTTCAAGATATTTGGCAGCAGAATCAAGTAAATGTTGCAAAGGATAATAGCAAGAAATACCACCAAAGAAATGTTATATCAGTCTGCAGTTGATTTGTTCACTGGTCAGGGTTTTATTTACAATCACAAACAATAAACAAAAGATTCCTCTTGAAATAAAGAAAATGAAAAATACCTTGGATGCTCTGTCAACTATTGCAAATTTAACAAGATGTCATGAAATGTATCAAGAATATAATAGGTATAAGGAGAAATATAAAAGTGTCTTAAACAATAGCGTAAGGGAAAATTACATGATGCAAATAAGTAAGTAACTCGGACAATAAACAAAGAGCTATATAGAAAATTATCAACAAAGAATCGACGCACAGGAAACAGAAAATACACCCTTCTGCACTGAGTGCTAGCGTACTGAGCGATATCTTCGCGAACAGAACGACGCCTACAACAAATATTGCCCTCTTCTTTAGAAACATATATTTTTTATTTAATTTGTTAATTCTGCATCGAATTCTAAGTATGTTTCATGTACCATGTCCTATACCCAAACTCAACAGTTATCGAGAAATTTACAATTGAACATGCAGTTATTGATATTGTAACGTTTTTGGGTTCCAATAAACAACTCGTGCAATTATTTATTTAAAACAGTCTGTATATTTATGTACTTAAAATTATATAACAATATAAAAACATAAAACTAACTTAACACACTTAAACTACTACAATTTAATTATCATAGGTATTTATTTACTACTACTATTATTTATATCTCTGTCCGTATTTATTTATATCACACTATTTATATAAAACGGCACTACTATATTTATTTACTTGGCTACCACTATTCGTTTCTTCGCACTCGATCCCGCAATGAATGAATCCCGTAATGTCCCCGCGATTACTTCCGTAATGACTCCCGTAATGAATCATGCCGCCTTATATACGTATGTGAAGATTACTAGAGCATTCCTCTAAATTCCATACTTCTCTCGATGTGTTGAAGAATATTCCAGACATTTGTCTCCGCTTTCGATACAGTACCATGCGTAAGTGTATAACTCACCGCTTTACGATATTTACGAGCCGAGAGAGATTTATGATCTTTTTTTTTTGTGCGTGTGACAATTTCGTTTTTATCGCGCCGAGAGGTCTGATTCTTTTATTTAATGTAACTCAATTCGTCTGCTGGTTTCGTTACAATATGTTCAATTGTAAATTTCTCTTCCAACTGACTATGACGATGAATTATGGAATAAAATTAGAAACCGAACACAGGGTGAAAATGAAAAAGTTGCAATTTGCATGGCTGTAATGCAGAATCTCTTTGCAAGATTATCGAAAAGTCCTTCTGAAAAAAGGATGATAAGAATAATGAAGAAAAATATCTTACCAGCATATCAGGTTAATATTGCCTTATTGGAAATTCAGTCCGCTAGTGAACTGGCAGGGATTTATAGAAAATTGGAAAATGCTATTATAGGTGTCCAGAAATTTCATCAACCATCTAAGAAGAGTGATGCCAGCCTTTAACCGGATTTAGCTTGCGATTCACAGGCAGCTGGAAATTTGAAGGAAGTAAACAAGGAACACAGGTACGTGTCTGTAGTAAAATGTTGGTTGTGTAATAAGCCCTGGTTTATTACACATATTAGTAAAAATTGTATGAACCTAGTACAAAAAGTTACTGTCATGGCTGTGGTGAAGCTGGAGTCATGAGACCTAATTGTACATGTTCAAAAAACTTAAATTGAGGAAAGGTTTTGTAGGTCGACGGTTGACCTCTAGAAGTTATGTTAGGGCTTACGATAAGAAATCTAAAGATATGTGGTATAATTGGTGTATCTCATTTTTATAAAACCAAACAAAATGTCAGAATTTATTGTTTGTAGATAAAGATGATGATCGTCCTTTTATTAAGATCTCTGTATTTAATAAGAAATTAAATATATTATTGGACAGTGGTGCCAATCAATCGGTCCTAGGTTCCAAAGGCCTTTATTTAATTGATTTGTTTAATTTAGATATTTTTGGATGTAATGACTTGAGTATAAATACAGCTGATGGTAAAAAGCAAGAAATGAGAGGTTATATAATATTACCTGTTCAAATTGATAATATTGTACAGTTACTAAAAGTTTTAGTAGTTCCTTCTTTATGTCAGAATCTAATAGTGAGTGTTGATTTTTGTAACTTATTTAAATTTAAAGTTAATTTTGGTAATAGAACTTTTTTTGCTATGAATGTTAAAACGCGGTGTTTGAATGCTGTAAATGTAATTTGTGACAGAACAACGTTGAATAAAGCACAAAACCATAGTTTAGCAAATGTCATAGCGTTATTTAAATCGTTATCTTGGTTAGATGGTACGAAGTTGAGTAGAACAAATAAAATAATCCACAAGATAGATACAGATGGTGCTGAACCTGTGAAGCAAAGGCAACATCCTATGTCTCCATATATGTATGTATGTTACAGCACCTACATAAGAACTACACAAGATGTTAGAACTTGTAGTGGTAAGACCTCAGAGTCCGTGGTCAAGCCCAGTGCTGTTAGTTAAGAAACCGAACGGAGAAATGCGTCTTTGTTTTGTTTATTTTTATAGTATTTAGAGTTAGATTTGCAATGTTTTTCGTGTAAATGAAATTGATTGATGAAATTGATGATGAAAATTTTCGACCTCGAGATTTTTACAGATGTCCACGTTTTGAAGTCCCCTGATACCGAAAAAGTGATTTTTAAAAAATGTCTGTGTGTGTGTGACCACGATAACGGTCAAACCGCTGTAGGTATCAATTCCAAATTTTGTATTTACGTGTATAATCTCCCTCTTGAGATCTGATTAGTTTTTCAGTAAAATCAGTAGACCGGAAGTAGCAGTTTACTTCAGCGAAAAAATCGAATTTTGCCAATATTTCGTCAACTACTAAGTTTAAACAAATTTATAAAGAATTCATATATACTTAAAATTAAAATTGAGAACAATTTTATTTAAAGTGTTTCGAAATTCCTACCGGAAGTAGGTCTTTTACTCCTATCGAGAATCATTTTTTTGCAAATGTCATAGCGTTATTTAAATCGTTATCTTGGTTAGATGGTACGAAGTTGAGTAGAACAAATAAAATATTCCACAAGATAGATACAGATGGTGCTGAACCTGTGAAGCAAAGGCAACATCCTATGTCTCCATATATGTATGTTACAGCACCTACATAAGAACTACACAAGATGTTAGAACTTGTAGTGGTAAGACCTCAGAGTCCGTGGTCAAGCCCAGTGCTGTTAGTTAAGAAACCGAACGGAGAAATGCGTCTTTGTTTTATTTATTTTTATAGTATTTAGAGTTAGATTTGCAATGTTTTTCGTGTAAATGAAATTGATTGATGAAATTGATGATGAAAATTTTCGACCTCGAGATTTTTACAGATGTCCACGTTTTGAAGTCCCCTGATACCGAAAAAGTGGTTTTTAAAAAATGTCTGTGTGTCTCTCTCTCTGTGTGTGTGTGACCACGATAACGGTCAAACCGCTGTAGGTATCAATTACAAATTTTGTATTTACGTGTATAATCTCCCTCTTGAGATCTGATTAGTTTTTCAGTAAAATCGGTAGACCGGAAGTAGCAGTTTACTTCAGCGAAAAAATCGAATTTTGCCAATATTTCGTCAACTACTAAGTTTAAACAAATTTATAAAGAATTCATATATACTTAAAATTAAAATTGAGAACAATTTTATTTAAAGTGTTTCGAAATTCCTACCGGAAGTAGGTCTTTTACTCCTATCGAAAATCATTTTTTTGCGAATATTTCGCAAGACATGCTTTTTAGACAGGTACATTACGGGTATAAAGTATTTAAAACATAATTTTCAATATCTTTTGTATAAAAAATATTCAAAATTCAGACCAGAAGTACCACTTTTACTCTTATCGAATAGCGATTTTTTGCAAATATGTCGTAAATTATGCATTCTATATATAATTATCAAAAGTGCAAAAGTATCTAGTGCTAAATTTGCAATATTTTGTGTATAAATGAAATTTCAAAATTCGGACCGGAAGTAACACTTTTTTTCTTAGGGAGTAGCACTTTTTTTCGAATATCTTGCAAAGTATGCATTCTACATATATCGATTTATTAAGAGAATAGAAGTACTTAGAATAGGATTTTGAATAATTTTTGTGTAAAAAATTCTTAAAATTGTATAGTTTGAAACGCTCATACGTATAAGAAAGCCGTTGGTGGTCACACCTCATTTTTCTTTTGATGAATGAAGAATCTAAATCTATAAAGTTCATTAGCTTCTGCCAAACAGTTACATAGGCGCTAATTAGCAAACACGATGTGAATATGTCATGGTAAAGAAATGAAAAAATGCAGAGTTCAACTGTGGTGTTTGATTGATAAAGTATGACACTTATTAAATATGTATTATTGTTATTATCAATTATTACTATTGTATCGTTTTTTTCTATATGAATTTGTCTCAAGCGGCAGGCCCATAATAAAACGTCTCGCATCCTTCAAATTTAATTTCACTTGTATGTAAGTTGTTTTTAATTTAATATGATTTTTCCCATATAATTTCACACAAGCTGTGAGGATATCTAAATTTTATGTCTTTTTTATATTTTCTCGATTAATTATGTAATGAAAAAACACCTTTTTCACAAAAAATAGCTTATTAAAACTATATGTACATTTCGTGTGCACTGCATACATCATCAGTAGTAACTGCTTAAACGTTTATTTATGACTTAAAATATCAAATATCAACTCAATATCTTCTGACTTAATAGAAGAATACATAAAACTAACAACACTTTGCATGCATCAAAACATTTTCTCTATCAACAATAATTTTTATAAACAAACATATGGCACAGCTATGGGTAACCCTTCATCACCATTCTTAGCAAACCTCCTTCTGAATAACTTCGAAAACAAAGTCAAATCTAATTGTGGATTTTTTCCTAAGTTTTGGGCAAGATACGTAGATGTTGTGTTAGCAGTAATACCGGAATCTTTCGACATTGAGGCTTTTTTAAACATTTTAAATACCCAATATCCATCAATAAAGTTCACGTATGAATTAGAAAAAGAAAAAAAAATAATTTTAAGAAAGAACTAGACTACATATTTAAAGTCGCACAATCTAACGGTTTTGACAAAAAATTGGTATTGAAGATTAAAAACAAACTTGAAAAGAAAAGGCTAAAATCTTCTAAAACCACATTAACACCAGACACTTTGAAAAACAACAAAAAATATTGCAAAATATTGCATTTCACAAAAGTTGACAATACAAAGTAACAAAACTATTTAAAAAATACAATTAAGTAGCTGCATTTTCCAACAATAATAAGTTACAGCATTGTCTAAAAACAAAATTGGTTAACACAGAGCCGGTGAAAGAATCGGGTATTTACAAAATAAATTGCAATTCTTGTCCGAAATTATATATTGGTCAAACTGATGATGTGTGCAGTGCACACGAAATGTATAGTTTTAATAAACTATTTTCTGTGAAAAAGGTGTTTCTTCATCGCATTCTATTTAGTATTTTCACAAGTGTTCAACATACAGTGCTATCGAGAAAGATTGTAGACCACGTGATCAGTGATTTTCTAAAATCTGGTGATTTTCGTGTTCATACGTTTATGAGATTCGCGTATCGCTAGTATTTGACAGTAGCGTACATTTTACAAATACTGCTGTCATTGTTGACACTTTTAACCATAGTTTACATAAAACATTCAATACTACCAACTGCTGTTAATTGGGTTGCCTAATTTGGTAGTCACGTGGTCTACAGGAATTGTTGATATCTCTGTATTAATAGTATGAAAACAGAACTTACTTTACTGCATTTCGAACATGTTGGGTAGGAGCATCCCGCCTGTTGTTGCTGGAAAAAATAACGTTTCACAAAGTCTGTCAATACGTTTTCCACAAAGTCTATCAATACGTTCGTATTTCGTAATAATATATATGGATATGAAAAATATTTGAAATAAAGTCTGTTATAACAATTATTTATTCGTATACACTGGGAATTGTAAAAATATTTTCTCAAATCATCATAATGGGCAATTAACAAGTGAATTTGAACACTTTTAATTTTTACCTATTTTAATGTTTATATTTATTGTTATTTTATAATATCTGTTCCACTCATCTATTCACCAGTTCCGGTAACAGTTTCTACACGTACTAAAGTCAAGTTATTAATTTGTATGGCTTTGAAATTTGTTTATTGTGCCATATTCTGCATATTCTTTGAATTATATTGCGTTAATTTTGAATAGAACTGTATATTTCGGAATTTTGTTCCTTTTATTTATTTTGATAGGATTATTGTTATCTTTGTGTCGTTTTACTGTTGGGGAATTTTCATTTAACTTATTTTATTCATCACTTTAATATAGCTTGTAGTAACGTACGTCCAAAAATTATAATCAGTTTAATTTCTAATTTATTGCATGGTCCCGACATCTGTTGGTGAAAAACGGTCTTTACGTTAATAGCCGTCTACCTTGCAACTCCGTTTGGTAACTAGTGCCCGTCTTTGTCCTTGACGTGTGATCTTCGTAGATTTTAGGCATCACCTGTGCCATTTTGATTTTTATCGTTATCTGAATAGTAGCAGATATATTAGCGCGACCGCTTCTGGTTCATTGCACTTATTGGGGCATTTTGCCACTTTGGTATCGAGGAATTTTCGCTAAATTGCGAATTAAACTGCAGTGATCATTGGTATATATTATCCCGCGGATATTTTTCTTTCGACGTATTAGTTCGATAATCAATGGAAGCGATCAATTAAAAATTATATTTGGTAAGCTTTTTTTCCTAATCCTTTTTTTCCTAATCCTATGTAGAAAAATGTCGTATTTATCGACATAAAATTGGGATTTGGAACCAGGAGGCATCGCTCCATCTTGTCCAATTTTGAAGATTTTGTGTATTTATTTGTTTGAAGTTATCTTTTCTATACAATCCGTGGAGTTAAGGATCCTGACGGTTCGCCCACGAGGGCTTACTTCCTCTGGAGTCCTGGATAAATGAATTGATCCAGATCCTTCAGTGTATTGGACCACGCCCCATTTTTATTCAGGTTTGTTTTATTTGTCGTTTTCCTAATGAATTGTGTGCCAAAATTGTAAGTTACCGTTAGATAATTGTTGTGTAATTTTTCTTTTAAATTAATTTCTTTATACCATAAGGTATACGGCTCTGTAATTAAGTTATTTTTCCTGGGGGTTTGGTTGTTACTTTTGTAAATTTTGCATTGTACAGAGTAAGAATGTTGTAGAATTTCTCAATTACGTTCATTTAAGCATTTTATTTTGTAATCTTTGGTTTTAAATCGACTTGGCAAAAGAAAAGTTCTGTTTACGAGAGCTATCGTACAATTTGTAAATTTTAATTGCCATTTCAAATTTCCTGTAGGAGGCATTAAGCCGGAATTTCATTAACTATATTCTATAGTATACTCCATAGTAATTCCCAGGTAGACAATTGATTTCTTCGGTTGTATTTCAATTCCCATACATGAAAAACGGATTTCATCCCTGTCTTTTCTACCCCTCAGTATGACACACTCAGACTTCTGCGGGGCTAGTTCCAGCTTATTTCTACACATCCAGCGCTCTATCTGTTCAAGGGCTTCATTTCCCTTCCAAACCAAGTTTTGCGGGTTTCTAGCAGTTACCACCAAGGCTAGATCGTCAGCATAAGCCACCGCAGTTACTCCCTCGGGCAAAGTCCTCGTGAGCACGCCGTCGTAGAAAATATTCCAAAGCGTAGGTCCCAGGATTGAGCCCTGCGGCACCCCCGCAGAGACTTCCAGACATGAGTCGCGATCCACCTGTACCGCTCTGTCTTCCAGATAACTGTCGATCATGTTGACTAAGTACTGCGATACGTCTTTCTTCACCAAAGCTGTGAGAATTAAATCCCAGGCTGCCGTGTTGAAAGCGTTTTTGACATCCAGCATGATGAGCGCTACACACTTATCGTTTGCTCCTCCCTCAACCAGCTCCATGACCATCCTCACTGCCTGAGTCGTCGACCTGCCCTTGCGAAAACCAAACTGACTTCCGGATAGACCTCCAAGATCCTCCATTTCCTTTCCCAGCCTATGCTTCAGCAAGCCTTCGAACAATTTGCTGTAGGAGTTGAGCAAGCAGATTGGCCTGAATTTTTTTTCGTCGACTTTTCCTTTTGGGATGAGGATTAGTTTGGCAGGTTTCCACCTTCTCGGAAAAGTTTGTTGACTGAGGTATTCATTTAGGACATCTAACATGTTGTTATCAGATTTTTATTTATTTTCGAGTTATAGCGTAATTAAAAATGTATATTTAGTATGCCATGTTTATGTATGTATTCGTGAAAACAGTGAAACCCCGGTAGCAAATCATCGGGAAGTCTTCCTAACTGAAGCGCTAGTTCGTGGTTTTCCGAACTAGCGGTGGTGACATCTAAAGCAGTCGAGAAATAGTGTAGTGTTTTGTATGTCTAATGCGTCTAATGTCACTACCTCTCGTTCATTGTTGATATAGTGAGGGCTCTGCCATCATAAGAAACGTTCCCTATACATACATACCTTGGAGTAAAATATTATAAACTTGTTGTTCGAGTTTTATGACATTGACTTGACGTTTGTACGACTAAAGTGTAGGAAACTAAAATGCCACATACTTATTCAAATTTAGAATATGCTAATATGGTGTTTGTTTATGGATTTTGTAATGGGAATGCTACTGCTGCTGCTAATGAATATCGTCAACGGTTTCCACATCACAGACATCCTAATAAAAATGTATTTATTAGTGTATTTAACAAATTGTGCGAGACCGGAAAGCTTCCCAGTCTAAGCATAATATCTGAACGAGGCAGTCGACAACAATTACAAGAAGTAGAAGATATTCTTGATGTAGTAGAAGAAGACGCAACTATCAGCTCACGGAGAATCAGTATTTTTTTGAATTATTCACTTCTGTAACGAGTCTATCACAAGCTTATTTGTTGTTTATTTGATTATAAGTTCATTCGTTTGTGAGAAATACACGTTAATTTAATAATTTTTGCAGTCTTTGCAATATACCCGCCGCTCTGTTTCTAAGTGTTCATTTATTTATAGATATAAAAAATAAGCAATTTTATTATTACATTCAGAAAACGGTTCCAAATTTTATTCCTATTAATAAGACTATATATTCCTAAATTATTTTTATACTTACGTTAACAGTTTTTCAACAGTTTTGTAGAAATCAATGTTATTTTAGTTTTCACTTTTCTGAAGTGCTAAGATAACATTAAACAATGGACAACTCGGAGTGAAGTAAATAGGAATAAACTAGGATTTATTTGAAAGCCAAGAAATAGTTCACATTCAAATGTTATATGTTTTTTTTTAAGATGAAGGATTATATATAGCCCTAATACATAGGTAATTTCAGACCCTTCACGAATAGCTATACAGCAATATGGTTATTTGGGCGTTAGATTATCCTTTAATCAAATTAAAACTACATATATATATTATGATAACGTAAATAGCTGAAATCCGTTTTTACGCGTACTTACTAGTAAGAATGCGAAGTAACTACGAGCATTTGTAATTTCGGGTTTTTACTAGGAAAGACACGAATTGAAATTTTAATTCGGCTATTTACCGCAGCTTTCAGTTAGAACCCGTTCTAAATAGACGTATAACACTAAGTAACCGAAATACATATCTCTTAAGAGCGGAGAGACTTCCACAGCTCACACCTCTATTTAATGGACAATTTTTCAACATGACATGAAAATACTCTTAACAAGCGGACATACTTCTGAAGTTATACCAAATATCATCATCAGTTTGCCTTCTTATAATAAAACACGATTGGTTTCAAGATTATTTAATGCGTCGAGAATAATTGACTTATTTATTATTATTACATGGGCTACTATTATGGCATTTTGAATTGCATAACAGTAAAGTTTACTTTATATCTGAATAAACCGCACGGTTTTTCTTAAACTCTACAAATGGTAGACCTTCTGACTACTTAACGGTGTTGTTGGCCTTGGCTCTAACTATTGCGTGACTTACCGTGCAGAATTTTAAGTGCTGGCCATAAAGACTTTAATTGGTTTATAACACAGTTGACAAATTCTCGGCCGTTATCACTATGTAGTATGCACGGCGCTCCGTACGTCAAATATATTTCATTTAATTTATGAGCTATTTCTTTTGCACGTTTAGATGTTAAAGCTATTAATGAAATAAACTTGGTCGGAAATCATGATAAACCATGATGAATTTATATTCTCCATCTGCTTGGCATCGGCTCTTTAACTCATTATGCAAAATTCGATTAGAAATTAATCTCTTCTTCTTCTTAGATTCTTTTATTATTGCAGACTTTGCACAATGACAGGAACGAATTAATCAGTTTAGTAGTAATGTTGGCAGATTTTCTATTTGTTTCCATTAGCAGTCTATTGCGACAAACATGCCCAAATGCTATGTAAGCTCCTTCGATTACATCGAAAATGTCGTCCAACTGACAGCTAATAATATAATATTTCATCACTCTTGGACTTCGTTATTATTCGCTGATCGTCGCTCATTTCTATTATGTCAAAACGGTTCACGCGTCGATACTGCGATGAATCTTTCTTCGATACCAGTTTAGCTTTTTTATTTCCTGAAATAATTCTTCATATACCTACCTCTCTATTCATTAGTGTATTTAGACAATTTGGCATCCTCACTATTTAGTAAATCAGTAATAAACTTCTCTTTCCACAAAGTTAACGAGATATTCAATTATAGGGCAAAAAACTTAAAAAATGAACAATAATGAAATAACAAAAAAACACGTATTACATTAAACCCCCAACAGCACATAGATCATTCATCGACCAATTCGTGCTCAGTACTTACTGTTATGCGTGTAGTTAGAACGGGTTCCAACTGAAAGCCGAATTAAAAAGCTTCGTCTTTTCATAAGCTTCTTTGTGAATACTGCCCTCAAATAAATGCCAGCCTATCATCCAGTCATCAAGAATACCTCCCCATACATTTATGTTCTACTTATGCTGATGATCTATTTATTAGTGAGTAAAAGTTTTCATTAGAATAGTAGTTTTTTTGTTAACTGTTCTGTTTCTATGGAAACCAACTTCATCCGCAAATAATACACAAAAAGAATTGCCCGGACATTCATTCTAATTACTGCCCGCCCATTGGCAGAGCACTCTTCTAGCTTTAAAATGATGGGTGCGGAACTCAATATTTAAATGTATTTATTACCGATGATATTTTTTCATTTTAAAGTCATTGCAACGATGGTCTGGCTAATATCCTCCAAACGACTTCTTTCCTGGGTACTGACGTGTGGATTATCTGTTATCGTTATAAGAATTCTTAACTGATTTTCATGATTAATTACATATTTAGGTTTCCTTGGTTTTGAATTAACAATACTACCAGTAGTAATGAAAGCATATATTTATTTATCACGAGATTTCGTTAGAGAAATATAGAAAACTAAACAAAGATGAGTCTCGAAATTTCGCAAATATTAGTTTTGCGTTACGCTCTTTCGATTTAAAATTTTCACTTCTTCCGGTTACACCGAGAATGGATATCAACTACCTTATTTTAAATAGAATACCCCATTGTTTGTGATTGAATCGTATTTCCGACTTAATTTTAAGGCAAGTTTGTTTAATAAACTTTGCCTCTAAAGTTAGCCACTTTCGAAGTATTTCAATTTTGTAAAAAGAAATGATAGCTGCAGGCTATTACTGATAACAACATTCCCAATAATTGAATGCATGTACAGATTTAAAATTCTAGGTAGTGTACTGCTTCAAATGCGGTATTATAGACTTTTCAAAATAATACAGGGTGATCAAAAAACCATATTAAACATTTCATCCAGAAAATTTCAATACCTTGTTATTTTTACGCGACGTTCAAAATTAGGGGCAGTATGTGTACTTCCCTATAACTAAGCTTCTTAGTTTCAGAGTTATTTTGCAAAATGTATTCACTCTTTCAGAGTTTTATTTTGGATAATCAATTATGCTATGGAAATTCATGTAAATAAATAAAAATAAAATAAGTCATTATTTAATAATATCCTATCAAGAAGAAGTAGTCTTAATAATAGTTTCTAATAATCTTAAATTAAGTTTTTAATCATATGACCATGACCTCTATCTAAACATTTTCTTATTCTTTTTAAAATGTTCGTACTCTGGCCATCATATCTTCTTGGGTGATAGCAGGTATACTGTATCTGGATACATTATCTTTAACATAGCCCCAAATAAAGTAATCTAGGGGCGTTAAATCGAGTGTGCTAGTGCACCATCCATCTGAAACCATACGACCTACGAGCTTTCTTCATAAAAATACAAAGCAAATATTTTGTCATGTTTAATAGCACAAAATACATTGAAACTCTAAGGCAGGTTTCTCACTAGTGCAACTGATTGCGTACAACTGATTGCATACAACTAATCTTACGCAACCGATTTCATCCCTGTTTCCACATTATAACAACTTCTTTGAGTCAGTTGTTACGATGACTTCTTCTTCTGAGGAGGATGATGTTGCCGTTTTATGGTGGTACAACAGAAGAAGGAAACATAAAAGACGATTTTGGATTCACCCATATCTATATAACAACTTTAATATGCGATTGTACAAGGCAGCACAAGAGGTAGAAGATCCAGTCAAATTTCAAAAGCTGTATAGAATGAGTGCTGAAAGCTTTATAGTATTAGTTCGTATAGTGGGTCCATCTATCAAGAAAATGGATACGAAATTCAGAGATAGTATAGAAGTTGAAGAAAGGTTATTAATTACGCTTAGGTACGTATACGAATATTATATTTTATTATATGTATATATAAGTAATTATGATAAATTGTAATCATCTTGGTTACATTGTTCTGGTATAAAAGTATGATAATATTGGGTAGTATTTAAAGTGTCATGCACCCGTGTTAGCGGATCAGGTGTATTGCATATGGCCGAGCTAGGTGCATAGTAAGTTCCTGATGCACTTGTTGCACTGGGCGTAGAACGTGCAGAGTCCGAAGCTGGCGTATCCATTAAAACATCGTCCAATGCATCGATGACTTTTCTTCTGATTATCAGACAGTTTTTCAACGTCTGGCAGCAAACTAAGTAAGAAGAGCTTTCTAGGATTATCTTCGCGAGCGGGCTTATTTGTTTTTCGATCCACAAAATCTATAAAAGCCCTATCAACATCAGTCAAAGCAGTTTTATTTTTTTTTGCAGGTGGATCAGGAATCTGTACCGTAGTAGGTTCCAAGCGTGTTTGACTTATTATTTCTTGCGACTGGGTTGATTGTTCTTGATCATCTTCCTCACGTTCCTCATCAGTGAATTTCAATGCTTCGCCCACATCTGATTCTGGTGGCCTTGGTACATTACTCGGCATTTCATCGTTGTTCTGAGTTTTAACAAAAGGAAGTATGAACTGCATTGACTCCATCAAATAATAGGGCTTTCGGTTTTTTCGAGCTGATCCACTAGGAGGAAGTTTCAGTTTACGGACAAACACTGTTCGTAGATTTCTCCATCTTTCCTTGCAATTAGCAGCTAGAACAAACAATGTAGCCAGCATGTATACATTATTAAGAATGTACATACAATCAACAACTTAATAGTACTTGTATAACATACAATGCCGTACCTACCACATCTACGTACTTCTTTTTTGTTCTCAGATATTTGGCAACAGGAAACAGCTTCACGGATCTGTCATTATATTTTATGAGAGGCATCAGTACAATAAGTAATGTTGTGTCGAGCACAACAGAACAAATTTGGATCTGTTTAAATGCAGACTACATGAAATTACCTACTGAAGAAGAATGGATTCGCGTAGCTGATCGTTTTTATGAACTATGGAATCTACCTAACTGTATAGGCGCCATAGACGGCAAACACGTGAGAATTCAGAAACCTCCTAAATCGGGATCGTCTTATTTCAATTATAAAGGATATCACTCCATTGTCTTATAAGCGTGTTGTGATGCCGATGGTTGCTTTACTATGATCGAAGTTGGTCATGCTGGAAGGAATAGTGATGGCGGAATACTTCATGCTTCAAGGATTGGTAGATGGTTAAAAACTAACAAGGAGGGGCGTCACATACCAGACGGTAGAATACTTCCTCATGATAATAATGGAATAACATTCCCATTTTATTTCGTGGGTGACGAAGCTTTTCCTCTACAAACATACTTATTGCGACCTTTCCCGAGAAAAGCGTTGGATGATATAAAAAGAATTTACAATTATCGAATTTCCAGGGCGCGGAAAACTGTGGAATGTACATTTGGCATGGCTTCCAAAAAATTTCAAGTATTAATGAAACCAATTATGTGTGAAAACGAGAAAACAATAAACTCCATTATCCGTGCTGTCTGTATACTCCATAACTTTATAAGAAAAAGAGAAGGAAAGGGTTATGAACCGCTAACAGATGTAGATGAAGGTAATACAGATATATCGCGGCCGAACTACCTACAAAATATTGTTGTGGCTGAGAACAGACGTACTGCCAGTAATCTAAGGAATTATATTGCTAATTATTTTATTAAACCTGAAACTGCACTACCTTGGCAGTGGAAGTATTGTATAAATCAAAATAGATAGACAATAAAATAGTTACTAGGTTATAGACTGTTGTTGTACTTTAAAATTCAAATAAAGTTTGGAATTTTGAATTTTTTTATAAAATAATTATTTTTTTCAATTAAATTTTGTTATAATTTTAGTGAAACCATAAAATTGTAAGTAAAATTATTTACCTGTGTCGTTCATTGCATTAGCTATATTTTCCCACGCTGCTTCCACACTATCTCGTTTGGAATACCCATCTAATTTGTAATTATATAATATTGGAAACTTTTCAACTTTTTCGACAAGTTTACTATTAATTACTTCCTCATTTGAAGGCATTTTTAACATTATAAACTACAAAAATAATAGTGTTTGTATCTATGAAACCGTGCGATATGAAACCGTGCGACCGGGAAAGCCAGTTGCATACGACTGAGTTTCTTATCTCGACGCAACTTTTGACAGACGTTGCATTAATATGAAAGGATGTTCACAAAACAATGAGTCAGTTTCATGAAACCAGTTTCATTAGTCGTATGCAATCAGTTGTACGCAATCAGTTGCACTAGTGAGAAACCTGCCTAACTCTTGTAATCGTCGTACCCGAACAACTCGAGGGTTATCTTCCGACCGAAAATGGCTATTGCATCGTTTAAGTATTCCATTTTTACTAAAACTTTGCTTCGCCTATCCATATACTTAAAATTTTTTGTGAAATCGTCTTGTTCTTTCTGTGATTTCATTAAAAACCACTCACAATACTGCGCTCTTGTTACAAAATCAGTTTCTTTAATATGTTTGCAGAATGAAATTTGAGTGCATGCCACTTATTCTTTTTCAAAATGCGATGTATGCTCATTCTGGATACACCTACTTCTGCTTTACGTGTTTTAGAGAATTACTAGGATGTGCTCTAAAGTAAGCAAGTGCTGTTGTCAGGATAGAATACGGGATCTTGAAGATCAACTAATTGCTGTGAAGAGTAGTAAAAATTAAGTCTCTTTTGATGATAAAATTAAAGAATCTTTCTCTGGTGTTTTAACTAATCAACAGATAGACATTATTACTAAGAAAAAGAAAAGGGTAGTCTGGCATTCAAAAGATATTGCAAATGCATATACATTAAGATATTTTAGCAAGCGTTGTTATGTATTTCTACGACAAACTTTAAATTACCCTCTTCCTTGTATTTCAACATTACAAAGGTGGGCATCCAAAATAAATATGAGGCAAGGTGTACTTCACGATATCCTTAATATAATGAAAGTAAATGGACAAAAGAAAAGTGCTTTTGAAAAAGTCACAGTTTGACAATTTGGTGAAATTAAAGTCTCTTCCCAATATGAATATGACCAAAGTTGTGATCAAGTTGTGGGACCACATACCTATATGCAAGTTGCTATGGCACGAGGTTTATTTGACAAATGGAAGCAACCCGTATATATAAACTTTGATCAGAAGATGACTAAAATGATATTAAACGACATCATTATTAACTTAAACAACATAAACTTTGATGTAGTAGCATGTGTCAGTGACTGTGGAGGAGGCAATGTTGGCTTATCGAAAGAGTTAGGAATCTCAATACAACATACCTCTTATGAAAATCCTATTACAAAAAACCCTATTTACTTTTTCGCAGATGTACCACATCTTTTAAAGCTGACACGAAATTGGTTATTGGACACAGGATTTGTACTCCAAGATGGGACAATTATAAATTCTACACCATTGTACAAATTGGTACAGAATACTAATAGTGAAGTAAGTTCTTGTTACAAGCTAACACTCAATCACATAAGTTGTGAAAATACTGAAAGGCAAAATGTTGCACTTGCTGCACAATTGCTTTCTCATACAACACCAGTTGCTCTGAAACAGTATTCTTTTGAGTCACATCAAAAGTTTGCAGAAGATACATCTAATTTTATAGAACTGATCAATCGTTGGTTTGATGTTATGAATAGTTACTTTGTGAGTGAAACTGTACCAATGAAACAACCATTTGGGCTCCATCATAAGGAACAGGTAGAATTATTGAATAAAGTAGTGGACTTAAGTCAAACTATGAGGTGCATATCAAAGAATAGTATACAAACATTTCAGAAAGCTGTTATAATTTCTTGTAAATCATTATTACTATTATATGAAGACATGAAAAAGACATTTGATACGAAATATATTTTAACACATCGTTTAAATCAAGATTCACTTGAGAATCTATTCTCTCAAATTCGTACACGAGGGGTACTACATGATCATCCATCACCACTTACTTCTTTATATAGAATTAGAATGATTGTTTTGGGAAAAAATGCTGGGATATGTTCAGTCAGACAAATACTAAGGACAAAGGCAATGATGAGTATATAGTCGCGGCGGCATTAAAAACAGCAGGAATATCAAAAATAAATGTACCTCTTCCTGCAAATGATACAATTTCCGAGAATAGCGATAGTGACACTTCTGACTATTCTGATAATGTACCATCGATAGAAACTCTACAACAATTAAGTGAACAAGATGGGCTTGCTTATATTGCTGGCTACATTGCAAAAAAATTTCAATATAAATATCCACATTTGGGTGATTATACACACAAAAACATGAACGTTCATACCAACGCTCTACCGACTTGATTACAGCACCTATCATTTGGGGGACTAACTGAACCATCTAAGGAATGGTTGCAACAAGGCCAAAAAATGGAAAAGAAATTTTTAAAGTTTCATGGTGAAAAAGAAATTAAAAGAAACAAATTTATTAGCAAACATACACAAAAGTTTATTTCGAAAAAAACACCAGAAATTCCTATAGATTTGGTTGCATTTTTTTCCAAATTAAGAATACTTGTAAGAATTAAATATTTAAACAAGAATAAAGTCGATGTGTCGGGCAGAAAAAGAAAATTGAAAGCAAAATATTCTAAAATTGTGCATTAATAAAAATTAATATTTTGTAGTAAAATCTATATCCATCTACATTTTACAATCACATTTCAATTTAACATTTTGTATTATTGTGTATCTTATATCTGTAAATGCATTAATACCTATTATAATTCTATAGCAGCCTTTTGGCCAATCTCGTTTTCCTGTTATCAGTTTTATAATAAATACAAAATTTGTTTCATGTTTATTAACTATGTATATAGATAAAATTCTTTTTCTGTATTATAATAAAAGAAATTAAAATCAGTATAATTTTGAAATAAATCTTCCCATAATAAACTATTTTTTTTATTTTTGTACTCAACCTAACAATAAATTAGTTAATAATGAATTTAGCATGTATGTAAGTAAATAGATAACTCTTGATTTACCTGCTTACGTGTATTTCTCTTTTAATAATGTTAATACATATATATTATGAAGTAACATAGCAATGCTCATTTTTTATGTGTTAATACTGGCAAAAAGTAAGAAGCCTATTTACCTATACATTATTTTATTTATGCATTTATCCATTAACTCCTATCCATCTTTTAAATTTGGGAAACTGGCGTACGTCACTCGTAACTCGCACGTTCATTGGTTGAGACGGGATAAGGCAACTTATATAGTTAACGGACCTTGGAGAGCGGGTACGTGCAGACCATAGAAATAGAGTGGGGAGAACGCGCTTCGACGACTACGCATCCTCTTTTAGCGGGGTTCAGTAATAGAGGTGGGCAAAACGGTTTCTTTTCTTTGACTCGGATCACTCGGTTCAGCTCCCCATTGTGAGCCGGGTCCCAGAACCGGCTCATTTGAACCGTGTGGTTCCGTAATAGCATACCGTTCCAGGAACGTGTAGGACATGTAATACTCGGCGTCGTCGTCGGCTCAAACGAACCGGGATCCGATTCATTATCAACCGGCTCTCTCAGTTCGCATTACGTTAGAACTGTTCTATCAAGTCGGTTCAGTCGCGCGCATAGTTACCTTCCAAGTGAGCCGAGATCCGGTTCATTGAAATTTAGTGAACCGGTTCGTTCGCGAACGACCCACCTATATTCAGTAGTGGCAGTCATTTTTATGCATATATATAATACTACTATATTGCGTGTGTTGTATCTTGATAATGTGTAATTTTTCGTCCCAACTAAGAGAGGTAGAATTGGCCGCCTTGCGTGTTCTGCGCATGCGTCAACTCAAACTGTCCATTTTGAAATTTACGAAATGACAGATAAATCGAAAACATAATTATAACCTCTGATTTAAATTGACATCTATAACTATGATATTACTGAAAGCATACGCAAGGTTGTTTTTTTTATTGAATTCAGTTTTGTGCAAGTTTAGTTCATCGGTGAATTTGTAGAATTACCCAGAAAATACGCGGTAGAATAAATAAACGATATGAAGCCTGATTCCAGTGAATTATTAACAGAAAAACTTGTGAAGTTGTAACTTCTGCGTTGATTTATACGTGCTTACTGGAATATGTGAAATTATATTATTAAATGTAAATACCGATCGTTTCATTTCGTCTTATTGAAAAGATTTTGAACAGAAAATCTTGTGTACATTGATTTGTATATGCTTATTGGTGTATGTGAAATTATTGAATATAAATACTGCTTCTTTCATTTTGATTTACAGAAAACGCATAAATTACTGTATTTAGTATTTTGGCTATATATAAGAATAAAACATCTATTTTATATTGGTCTATGTACATTATTCATTAATTAAATTCCTGTTGTGTTCCTTTATTTAATTGTGTGTCGAGATGTACACTGAAACATGAATGTTTTAGAAAAAGTTGTGGAATTAATTAGCATTACATTTTTGTGATTGAATATAATTTTTATTGTTGTTAACTTTTTTTTTTAATTTAGAATGATTAAGCCATTAATTAAAATAAAAACATGATGAAGCCTAATTTACGCCCACATGGTAGCAAAGAATATAATAAACAATTACTCTGATACACTTGAATTTCTGTAGTGTATCTAATAGCACATTCATAATCAATACATTTTTCTTGATGTGTATGTCTCATAGATTGAGATGAATAGAAATGAGACTTGCAAATAATTTATATTATTGCTTGTAAAAAAGGTATGTTGAAGTTGTATTTGATTCAATAATTGCATCAAAGTTCAATTTCTACTTACGAAGTAAAAAATTAAATTTTATTTATGTTCGGAAATTTATTTTGTTTATACTTTCTTGGAATTAAAACAACAAAAAATTATTATGAAATATAAATATTTGTATGAATTAATAGATACATACAAATTTATAAAATGATAAAAAAAGATTTAGAGAATGTAACAATATCATAAAAACAGGAATACCGTTTGATGACGTGCCTACCTTGCAGTTCATAACACTGCAGTATTTACTTCCACAATGTTGGGAAAAGTTCAGAAGAACTTATCACACATTGTCTTGGCAAAATCCAAAATGAATATTATCTTTATACTGTACCATCTACAAGTTGTTTTAAACTAAAACATATTTTATTGTAAATTTAAATATAAAATACTTTCTATGTGCTTGATTATAATTTAGTGACAGAAATTACGATACATATTTCGCAAAGTACAAATTAAAAAAAAACACTTCACTATCTTATAAATAATGTGTTCATCCTTCAAGTTACTTTCACAATCAGTGATGCATCATAGCATAAAAACCGGCCCAATCTCTTCTCAAAATACCCAATTTTGGCATATTATTATCTCATATCATATGGGATCTGTGGATTCCGTGGTGGACATGTCAAAATTTTTCAACTTTCTATGAACACATGTATGTTCTATTAGACATATACCAAAAAAAATTAGAAGGTCATGCCAAAAAGATTGGTATGTGTCTCTTCTAAAAGGTTTAATAGAAGCCTTTTTATTACATATGAGCAATTCAAATATTTTAATATGTAACATGGTAATACAATTACCTAATTCAAGTACAATTTACTGTGTTATTTGCGTACATTTCTCCGATGTAGATGATAGTAATTCTAGAATACAAGAATACCACATTATCTAATAATTCTTTATTATTCTTGCATGTTGAGTTGAATAATTTTAGTGCTGTTATTATATCACAAATTATTGTACCTATAGAGGTGTTTTTCTTTCTATCTTCAAAGAAACACAAATGCAATTGAACTGACTGCGAATTTTAGTTAATTAGTTTACAATTTTTACTATAACATAACCACAATTCGTACAATTTTTGACAAATATATTTCTGCGGTATGATCGTTTGTTTGTCTATGATTTGCCTATGATGCCACGACGATATTTCTTCATTCATTAAGGCTGGCGTCTCGGTACGCTGCACCGGACAATATTCACGTTGAAAACATGCCCACATTTTTTTGATAAGAAATGGAAACTATTAATTTAATTGTTATAAAAAGTACACAGTTATGTTAAGGAAACTTGATTCGAGGTCGTAGGGGGTTTTTAAATGTCTAATTGGGCTGTTTTTACACTATATACTGTGAATAAAATACCCCTTTTAGAGGTAAAAATAAATATTTTTTATCTGTAATTTTCAAATAAAGTATAGCATTCTTGCACCCCCCTTGACCTCAAAAAATTAGTTTGCATTGTAACAAAAAATACTGCAACGAAAATAATATCTTCGTTTGTAAATGGTATCCAAAATAAAAATGCGTGGACATTATATGAAATTAGGGTTACAATCAACTATAGTGTGGAAAAAAACCGTTAAGATGCAGAATTATCACGCCAGGAACTTGAATATTAGTGTAGCTTCTGGGCATTAGGGGGCACTGGAAATTGTGCGTATATATGTGCCTATTATTAATTAAAAATGTCAGGATAGGTACTTTTATTTACGCAAAAGTACAATTGCTCACAATACTTCGTCTAATAATAAAAACAGTTATATATTATTATTATTATATATTCAACAGTTTAACACTTTGCGGAATGTAATATAAAATATATACCTATAAAAAACAAAAACGATAATAAATTTGCTATAGGTATAATAATCTTACACATTGTTTACTTTCGAGCGATGTATATTTATAGCAATTTTTGACAGTTTGACATTATTTGAAATATGTGTGTTGTGATAACTGGACGAAAAGGGAAAACCTTTCTTGATTTAATATATGATATAATATATTATAATGTTATATATAATAATATATAATCTAATTACGATTACATGTGTATTGTATTGTACTGAAATAAGTAAAATCTGCAGTGGTACAGCTTATATCTTGATAATCTCGAAGACTTAAACAATGCTTCTGCTCGTACTATTATAAGAATATAATATCCTAACAATCACATAAACATGGATAAACTAGAAGATGGTATACCAACTCTAGGTATATTTTATTTAGTCTACTTCAGAAAATTAAATAATTCTTGATGCACAAATTTATTGAATTCTGCGACGGGACTACAAAGGCATTTTGATACCTATAAATATATATAGGTACATTTTTTACTTATTCAATAAATTTTGAGATTTACCGGTGCTTAACGCAAATTATCATTGTGTACATTACTCTAAATAAATACTAATTCATTTATTCATAGTGTATGATTAAATAATTAAAAAATATGTACCTATGTATTTATTAATAAGAGTATATTTGAAATATGTAAATGTACAATAGCTTAAATTACATCAATAACTTACGAAAGTAATTTTTATATTATACACGTACACACAAACAAAGAAGCTGCAAGATTTACTGTTGCAGAGCATAACAAAATCTATATTATTCCTACTAATAATATTTATACGTCTAATTTGCTATGATTCCGATTGATAATTGGTAGAAAGGATTAAATATAATACCTATACACGATAAATATAACAAGCTTTTTTGAAAACTTTTTGGCTTATGAGTCGCCATCTGAAAAAACCGCTAAATTTTTGCACTATACCAGTTTTTACAAAATATCTTCCAAAGTATTCCAATACTTCCCGAGATAGACCTCTTTGAATTTACAGATTTTTTCTTAAAAATGTAAAAATCAAAGATTTTTAGTTGGTTTTTGCTCGATAGTAAGTATATAGTGAATCCTACGCTAAAGTTTGACACTGCATTTATAGTAGAGGTAAATAGCTAAAGTTCCGAAGCTCCAAATGTGGCTTGTCGTCCAGACACATTTTGTCTTATATAACAAAATATCACCATTTGGTTCTTATAATGTAAAGTTGTGGTATATCTGACACTTTTGTTGATGAAACTTATGTAGTATATAATTTATTTATAATTATTTATCAATTATTTATTTACTTACAAATTTATTGATATATAATTCACAGACCTATTGAATATATGAGATATACAAACTTAGCAATAAATGAACTTTTTTTTGTTTTTAATAAATAAATACATTAATTTTGTCAGTATTAAGTTATTGCGTAACGTGTCTTCCTAAAAGACTACAAAAATATTCAAAAGAGAGTATCATAGTCTAAACGAGCTAGAAGAATCAGTTTGGTCTTAAACTTTAGCTACCTACCTCTACTATAAATGCTATGTCAGACTTTAGCGGAGAATACACCAGTTACTTACTATCGAGCAAAAACCGATTATAAATCTTTATTTTGACATTTTTAAAAAAAAATTCTCTAATTTCAAAGAGGTCTATCTCGGGAAGTAATTGTTGTGTATGTGTATACAAGTTGGCAACACTGACCACTTATATATATGTGAGCAACGACACAAAAATAACAAGCATCTTCACACAGTTACGTTGACATGGTGTCATTATTCATTTCGTTATTTTTCTTATAGCGATGTATTGTATTTTTAAAGAGTCAATAAAGTTAAAGTGTTGAATAAGTAAATTGAGTGTTTAAATACATAACACTGGCGACGAGGACGAAAAACATTAAGGAAAACAACAAGGCGTTGATTAACACAAGGTGTGTAAATAAGAAAAAATGGCGTTACTTGGGAATATTCCGGGATTCAATCCAGTAGACGATTTTATTATTTACAAAGAAAAATTAGAACAATTTTTTATTGCTAATGGTATAGAAAAAGAAAAGAAAGTAGCAGTGCTTATTACAACTTTATCTTCGTCAGTATATACGACACTTCGTGATTTATGTGATCCAGATACACCTAACAAAAAAACTTACGAAGAATTATGTGAAATATTAAGTAAGCAGTTTACAAGGCGAATATCCACTTTTAATGAAAGAATTACATTTTACGAGGCACAACAAAAACCAAATGAAGGTATAAATTTTTGGTATGCAAGAATTAAGAAACTAGCAGTAAATTGTAAATTTGGTAACAGTCTAGAATTTATTCTAAAAGACAAATTTGTTACGGGCATGTGCAAAGGAAAGATACTTGATAGGATGTGTGAAGAAGATCCCAGTTCAAAAAGTCTTCAAGATATCGTAGATATGGCAGTCAAAAAGGAAGCATCCCTTAAGCTGAGTACTGATTTGAGGCCAGAAGTTTTTCAAATGGAGAAAGGTCATAGTAAATTGAAAACAAAGCTAAACAAACCAAAGCAAGGTGAATCTTATTTAAAGTTCGGGAAGAAGAAAGAAGAGACAAATGGGGAGAAATCAGAAAAGGATTCCAGGCTCAAATGCTTTGCATGTGGTAAACCTAATCATAATTTTAGTAAGTGTAATTATAAGACTTATAAATGTAAGATTTGTAATAAAGTAGGGCATATTGCTGCAGCATGCAATGAAAAGAAACAAAATTTTTTAGAAGTAACAAATTCAGATTCATCAAATTCTTCTGTAGATTTAGACGATAAATGCTTTTTCAATATTAATAATAGCACCATTATTACACACAATTTTAAAATTAAAGTTTTTATTAAGGATATTCCATTTGTAATGGATATTGATACTGGTTCAGCAGTATCTGCTCTTAATTATAATACATATGTAGACAACTTTAATAATATTAAATTAAAAGAATGCAAGACGACGCTAAAGACATATAGTGGCACTAACATTTATCCAGCAGGCATATTGCATGTTCCATTAAAAATTAATGACATTGTTAAGCAAGTAGACCTTATAATAATTAAAGGAAATGGTCCTCCTCTTTTAGGACGGGATTTGTTAAGCATATTTAATTTAAGTGTTTCACCAAACAAAAATTTATTATTAACAATGGAAAAAAAGGAAAATTTAGGTATTGTTAACAATATGAATGACATAGTAAGTCAATATGGAGAACTTTTTAAAGATGAAATAGGACATTTTAGGTATGAAAAAATTAAGCTAAATTTAATTGAAAAGGTTAACCCAAAATTTTGTAAACCCAGGAATTTACCATTTGCCTATAAAGACAAAGTAGAAAAAGAGTTATGTCGTTTGCAAAAGGCCGGCATAATTACACCTATTTCGACTTCAGATTGGGGTACTCCATTAGTACCAGTTTTAAAAAAAGATGGCTCATTAAGATTATGTGCGGACTATAAAATTACCGTAAATCCTTATTTGAAAGACGTTAAGTATCCTCTTCCACGAATAGAAGAACTATTTACAACGCTTCAGGGCGGGGAAAAATTTTCTAAATTAGATTTAAGTCATGCTTATAACCAATTGGAACTAGAAGACACTACAAAAGACCTACTAGCGTGGAGCACACACAAAGGAATTTATAGAATGGAGCGTTTACCATTTGGAACTAAACCCGCTTGCGCTATTTTTCAAAATGTCATGGAAAAAATTTTACAAGGAATTAAGGGAGTTGTATTTTTTCTAGATGATATAGTTGTTACAGGCATAAATGATAGAGAACACTTAGAAAACTTAAAAACTGTTTTTCAAAAGTTATTTGATGCAGGACTCAAATTAAAGCGAGAAAAATGTATTTTCTTTCAAAATGAAATTAAATATTTAGGACACATTATTAATAAAGACGGATTAAAAAAAAAATATGTCAAAAGTAAAAGCTATCTTAGACTGTCCGGTACCCGAAAATGTAACTCAGGTTAAATCATTTGTTGGTATGGTAAATTATTATGCAAGATTTGTACCAGATATATCCACATTGTTAAAACCGTTGTATAAATTGCTTTCGAAAGATGTTAAATTTAATTGGGACGCGGAATGTAATCAATCATTTTTAAAAATTAAAGAAGAGATGATTTCAGAGAAGATATTAGTGCATTTCAATCCTGACTTACCTATTGTATTAACCTGCGATGCAAGTTCATATGGAGTGGCTGGAGTGCTATCGCATGTTTTTCCAGATGGAAGTAAAAGACCTATTAGCTATGTTTCCAGGACTTTAAATTCAGTAGAACTAAAATATTCAATGATTGATAAGGAAGCTCTAGCAATATTTTTCTCAGTTAAAAAATTTTATCAATACTTGTGTGGTCATACATTCGTAATTGAAACCGATCATAAACCATTAATTTATATTTTCGGTGATAAAAAAGGAGTTCCCGCAATGGCGGCAAGTCGTTTGCAGAGATGGGCTGTTTTTCTTAATAGTTTTGATTTTAAAATAGCATATATTAAAGGGACGACAAATGTCAGTGCCGATTTTTTATCACGTTTGCCTTTAAAAAATGAGCATAAAGTCGAAAAAGAATATTCTTATCTAAATTTTGTTACAGATAATTCAGAAATGCCCATTATTGCAGAACATATCAGAGACGAGATTCAAAAAGACACCATATTAGTAAATATATTTAAATATATTAGAGACGGTTGGCCGCATTATTTGTCAAAAGAAAGAAATTCTCTAAAACCATATTTTATAAGGAAATTAGATTTAACAATTGAAAACGAAATAATCATGTTAGGACACCGAGTAGTTATACCTAAGAAATTTCAGAATCAACTTTTGAAAGAATTACACTCAGCTCATGCTGGTATAGTTAAAATGAAAAGTAAGGCCAGATCTTATTTTTGGTGGCCGTCTATTGATGCCGACATTGAATTATTAGCGAAAAGTTGCGATGCATGCAATAGAGTCAGACCAGAATCACCAAAAGCTGCTGTTATATCTTATAATTCAGCTAGGCACGTTTTCGACCGAGTTCATGTAGATTTTTTTGGCCCGGTGCAAAATAAAATGTTCTTAGTTCTCATAGACGCTTTCAGTCGCTGGCCAGAAGTTGTAGAGATGCCATCTACAACTACAAAGTCTACTATCGATACCTTACGGCTAATGTTTGCGCGTTTCGGTATTCCAAACCAATTAGTCACGGATAATGGTCCGCAATTTATTTCAAATGATTTTAACACCTTTTGTCTTCGGAATGGAATCAGACATACTTTAACAGCACCATATCATCCAGCTAGCAATGGGGCTGCTGAAAATGTAGTTAAATCAGTAAAAATGGGGTTAGCAAAAGCTTTTAATGACCATGAAAACAATGATGCATCAATCTCTTGCATTTTAGCAAGATATTTGTTAGATTATCGTACAAGCACACATTGTACCATAAATAATACGCCTTCCTATTTGATGTTTAGCAGACCAATAAGAATTAGATTTAACAAACTAAAACCAGACAACATAAACACTAAAATTGAAACAAAAATTATTAAGCAGGGTAGGATAGACACATTTAAGATAGGGGAAGAGGTATATGTGAGAGATTTTAGATTATTAAATAAAAAAGGTTTCGTTAAGGCTAAAATTGTAAAAATATTAGGTTTAAGAGTGTACTTGTGTAAAGTAAATGGTACAAACTTAATTTGGAAAAGACATTTAAATCAAATAAATAAAACTCCTCAGATGAATACTGAAAATATTATAAATTCAAATTGTTCAAACCTTGTTAATAAAAATAGACATTATACTTGTGTAAACATTGATAAACAGGATTGTGAACCAAGAACAACCAATACGGTTGAGAGTGTGATTTCACCTTGTTCTCTAGATTCCACAGCTGTTGGTTGTTCTAGGCCGAAAAGGAATATTAAGATACCAGATAGATTAAACCTATAATTTATATATTAAGTATAAATTAATCTTGTCGGTGGAGGAGTGTTGTGTATGTGTATACAAGTTGGCAACACTGACCACTTATATATATGTGAGCAACGACACAAAAATAACAAGCATCTTCACACAGTTACGTTGACATGGTGTCATTATTCATTTCGTTATTTTTCTTATAGCGATGTATTGTATTTTTAAAGAGTCAATAAAGTTAAAGTGTTGAATAAGTAAATTGAGTGTTTAAATACATAACAGTAATGAAGCTATATTCCGTTTTTGTATTAAATTGTAGAAAATTTTCTCTAGTTTAATAAGAACGTAAACGGCTTTTTTGCTCAAACTAATACTTTAGGAGATATTTTGTAAAAAGAGGCTAAAAAATTTAGCGGTTTCTTCAAGATGGCGGCGTCTGCGGTAGTGGGGAAAATAAGAAAACTTGGGACTTTGAAACAGTGTACCAATCCATACACCATATCAAAATATCAAAGGTACCCTAATTAATTGAACCATGCGAGATTTTTTGGTATAGTTTGACTGGGCTATATGTATATTCTCCAAGGATATTACATCGGTGGTGTTTCTATCACAGAAAGTTAATATTCTACGTTTTAGATATCTCTTGAAGGTACTAGATTTGGTAGACCATATAAAAATATGGCACAATAGGCTTAAATTATGTGTTCTGCATGTTCAACCATTTCGTCAGGTAGATAGCTTCTTTTTCGGTGGTTTATACCAAAAATTCTTTATGTTGTCATTAGGTAATAGTGAAATATTAGGTAAGTCTATTAAAAGAATATAATAGTTGATATGTCATCTTTGGATAATATGGAAAATCAAAACCTTATTTTGGCAAACTTACTTCAGTTCGGTAAAATATATTTAGGTACGTTTAACAACTAAAATAATTACTTTCACTTCTGAATGTTGCGCATCTCCAATATTATTTAAGAAGATAATAACATATGAATAATGTTAAGTACAGAAGCGCAGTTGATTTTTGCCAAAAACACTAGTGTCACCTATAGACAACCTATAATTAAACAGATTTACTATGAAAATTAATTGTGGACTAAAATATAAACGTAAGTAATTAATACCTATTGATCTTTTCTGGTTACATTCTGAATCATATCTCCTAAACACACAGTTAAAGTTACGAAAATCACAATATAAGCTGTATGTTTTAGTTCATATGTTCAGAGACCGGACACGAGCGGCCGATGACTCATCACCCACGCGCACTATTGAAATTTTGTATTTTTAAAAAGTTTTTAATTTTATTTATATAATTGGATAACAAGTGGGTGGTGATCTATAAAATACAAAATACTTTTTTATTTGTTTATGTTGTAGTTCAAATCGAGTAAATTCTCCGTACTTTATTAATCTTACGAAATATAAGGTAGGTAATACGAATAGTGCTATTCAATAACTGCGTGATGTTATACATTATTTCTTTTGTCATTCATTACACAATGTTTAGAATAAAACTGCAGTCTATGGTCGACTGTTCTACTTTTTCTACCCTTTGTAACACATCACACAAAATGTCACTCATAAATATTTTATTTTCATTACTTTTTAACAGTTTTTGTGCGGCAATAGAAGCTTGATGGCATTGTCCATCATTCTTTTTACAATGACCCATGTTTTAAATCCAAAATTCATTAAACACATTACAAATTAAGCGAGAAAGAATACTTCAAACTGACTTGTTCTTTACCATGTTTATAGTCACATGAATTACTAAATATTGTTATTATTATTACTTCAAAAAATATTTTTTCCAAACATAAATTGTTTTATTCCTATTTATTTTATAAGGTGTACCTACTTGAAATTTTATAAATTGCTATAAATGAATGCTTGTATTTATTGATGCTTGACTGTTGAGATTATTTCTATATAGTCAGGTTCGTAATAAATACTAGCATAAATTTAAAATACCTATGTAGACAAAAACGTGTTGAAAGCGTTTCTTTAATAATTTTTTGTGCCTGTTAGTTTTTTGTCTGTCTATGTTCGAGTTCATTTAAAAGCCCCAGATATAAATTTGTTGCTGTAATAGCAATCTACATTTCTATTGCTTCATCTCTCATCCTCAATTAAGTTCGTCTATTTGCCAACATGAACCGCCACATTACCGACACCTAATCCTACCCCCCCACATTATATTCTTCATCACCACCAAACTGAAAACTAAACGCCAGCCTTAAGGGAAATTACAATTATTTTTCCACATTTAACAAGGCACAATTATTAATTATAAAGAGGTTTGTCGATTTTAAAACTATTTATGCTTGTTTGACGATGTACAAACTTTAATCAAATATTTATAGTAATA
The DNA here is from genome assembly GCA_963170755.1 of Amphimallon solstitiale. Lineage (NCBI taxonomy): Eukaryota > Metazoa > Arthropoda > Insecta > Coleoptera > Scarabaeidae > Amphimallon > Amphimallon solstitiale. Next base: position 44,393,827 of record OY720684.1, on the reverse strand, counting down.
AATCTATGTGATAAACAAACAGACCTAAATTTGAAAAATTATTTGTAACGCATGCGCAGTTTGGTCTATGCGACTCTTAAACGGCATAGCACCATATGTTTTATTTCACAATGTTGGAGCGAAGTTTTCCTTGTCTACACGCGATATAGTAGTATTATATATATGTTTTTATGGTTGTATTGTCAAACGCGGTAACCTGATGGAAGTGTCATTGTATTTCGACGAGTGTTTCGTGTTTTGTTATCGATTTGGGTTGTTTCTAAAGACTTTAAAGCATGTCTTGTTCGGTCCCAGGCTGCTCTAATGCCCGAGGGTTTAACCCTGAAGGTGTTTCATTTCATATGTAAGTAACATGATAAAACAATGCATTATTCGTTTTAGCAGGTTTACAATATTATTTATCGAAATTACGCTTTTTAACAAAATAGATGTTCAATTTGTTTTATTTCAATTTTATTTCTTCGTAAATATCATATAATTAATTTGGGTTACACATTTGCGGATAATAACGAAATACACATATGCTAGGTTAACACTTCTGACATCACTCTCGCACTGCTGACTGAATACTGATGAAAAATGTTCCATTGAATCATTCCCCACCTGCGCACATCGTCTTTCTTCCCAATATGAACATATGGAGTGTTACATCCTCCCCCTCTGGTTTCGATGACGCCTCGACGAGGAACCAGTATGAACTGTCTTTTTTGGTCTCCCACGCTTTCTCAGAGGTACTTGCGGCTGATCAGTCTCTCTTCCGATGTATGGAGTAAGCATAGACGAGTGATAAACTCCTAACGGTTCATTCCGCGCGTTGGGTCTTCCAATTTGATAGGAGGTTGATGATACCTTCCGGAAGATTTCGTAAGGTCCATCTCGTTTCGGATCAAACTTCGAAGTAACCTTCTTATCAACACTGCTACGTGTATGAGTAGCAACCCACACCTTGCTTCCCACTTTGAACTCGGGCGAAGGTAGTCGATGTTTGTCCGCATAAGTCTTCTGTCGATCCTGCTGTTTTTCATGTACAGCTTTTGCTTCGGTTAAAGTCATTGCAACTTTATCTAAGTACGGGGTTATTTGCGGGACGAAATTCTCCGATTGCACGATATGTCTGAGATCGTGGTTGATTTCATCAGGAGTTCTCAATTCCCGAGCGAAAGTCAAATAAGCAGCGGTAGCTCCTGTAGTCGCGCTTTTTGCTGTATTCATCGCAAATCGTATAGACGGCAGCTTTTCTCCCCAGTCGGTATGTTCATTACCCACTAAAATAGCTAAGCGAGGTTTTAGGTCTCGATTTTTACGTTCAACCATGTTCGCCTCTGGATGAAATACTGGAGTTAAGTTTTGTTTTATTTTCATGCAGTGGCAGACCTTTTGCATCACTGCCGAAACGAATTGAACACCATTGTCTGATATGATACGTCTGGGCACACCGTATCTAAGAAAGATTTCATCGATCAGGACTCTAGCACATTCGACGGCTGTAGCCCTAGTCAATGGGAATAGCTCTACCCACTTCGAGGCAGTATCTTCTATTATAAATATCCATCGACACCCAGTGTCTGTCTCGGGTAAAGGACCAAATAAGTCAATTGCTATGACTTCAAATCTTTGAGCATAAGCTGGAGTTTGTACTAATCCAGAAGGTTTCTGGTTTGTTGCCTTATATCTTTGACAATCAGGACAGTTTTTTATGTAATCAGTAATGAACTTTCTCATTCCCGTAAAATAATAAAGTCTTGCTATTCTTTGTATAGTTCTTTCGGTTCCATAATGCGCAGCAGTTGGGGCGTCATGGTGCTCCTGTAGCACTCGATTGCGTTCATGAGCTGGCACAACTAACTGACATTCTTCATTATCTTCCATATCGGAATATTTATATAACACACCATTAATCATGATATAGCCACGATCCGTCCAGCGTGCGAAGTCATCATTTTGTTTACTCTCAAAGCAATCAATTATCTTTTTGAGCTCTGGATCCTTAAGCTGTTCAGTACGAATTTCATTAGGAGATCTGTTTGGTAGGTCAATCACAACCGAACAAATTTCACATGTCGTTGATTCTTCATGTTCACAAGAGGGACGTGAAAGCATGTCTGCAACAACATTGCTCTTGCCAGGTATGTATTCTATCTTCAGGTTATAACTTTGAATAACCAGGGCCCACCGGGCCAATCTTCCTGTAGGGGTCTTGAGACTAAGTAACCACTTCAAGGGCTGGTGGTCGGTAGTGACAATCACAGATGAATGGTCCAAGTAACCTCGAAACTTATTCAAACTCCAAACCACCGCGAGAGCTTCTCTCTCAGTTGTGTTATAATTTCTTTCTGCTGCAGTCAATAATCTACTGGCATATTCTATAGGGTGTTCGTCAGGACCTTCTCCCTGTAGCAAGACAGCTCCTAGGGCGAATGACGAGGCATCAGTTCGTAATATATAAGGTTTTGTTCCATCATTCTGTTGGAGTATGGGTGCCGTGATCAATGCAGTCTTCAATTGTTCAAAGGAGTTTCGCTCTGAGACTCCCCATTCCCACTTTGCATTTTTCCTTGTTAAGTTACACAATGGTTTTGCCAAATCTGCGAATTTATCAATAAATCTTCTATACCATGAGCAAGTTTGTAAGAAGGACTGGACTTGCTTCACGTTTTTTGGTGGAGGTATGTTCGCAATAGCCGCTGTTTTATCTGGATCCACATGTATGCCTTCACTGGTAATTATGTGTCCGAGATACTTTACTCGTGCACTCGCAAAAGTACATTTATCGCGGTTGGCTCGTAGTTTAAATTGTCTAAGTCTTTGCAACACTAATTTTAAGTCACTAACATGGGTGTCATAGTCTTCTGATAACACAATTAAATCGTCTAGATAAGCCAATAAAAGTACATTAGGAACACCACTACGAAATCTATCTATGAGTCGCTGGAAAGTGGCAGGAGCCCCACACAGACCGAAAGGCATATTACGGAACCGAAATGTTCCGAACGGTGTGACAAAGGCAGTTTTATCGCGATCCTCTTCCCGAACACTCACCTGGTGATATCCCGATCGTAAATCTATCGTCGTCATGAAGAAAGTCCTTTTCGTGGCATGCAACAAATCATCCATTCTTGGGAGGGGATAGGAATCCATTTTCGTTATCGCATTTAAAGAGCGATAGTCGATGCATAAACGTGTTCCACCTCCCTTTTTCGGAACTAGTACTACTGGTGCCGACCACGGAGACTCATTCCTCTATGATGTTATCGGATAATAGTTTGTCTATTTCCTGTTTCAAAATCTCCTTCTTTGCTGGCGTCATGCGATATGGCGGTACTGATATGGGTGCGTGAGAGCCTGTATCGATTCTATGTTCTATGTATGGAGTTGGTTCTCCCCCTAAATCGAAGATATCCTTATGGTCTTCCAACAGACTGCACAATCTCACCCTTTCACCCTTTGTAAGCCTCGTACCTTCTTCCGGCCTTAGAGTATCAACCGCGTAAAGTTCCATATTTTCTAGCTTTTGCTTCTCCAACGCCAATGCAAACTTACAATTTGGTTCATCTGCGAAGTACCATAATTTCCCGTTAATGTCAAAGATAAGATTAGCATCCATCAGAAAATCAACACCAAGCAAAGTCACATCTGCATTTGGTAGAGACACAAAGGTAGTCGGTATACTTCTTTTCTCAACTTCTACATTTACTCTTGTTACAGGAACCACTTCACTTCTCATGGAACCATCAGCTAATTTAATACACAGTTTCTCTGTGGAAAATGTTTGCCCTTTTTCTTTCAATAATTGGGTTAGCGAACCACTCGCAACACTTAATCGTGCTCCGGTATCTATAACGGCAGTACCCCTAGAATCCAGAATTTGTACCAAAAGAATTGGTCTCGGTTTTAGGCCAAGTCCCGAAGTGTCGTTGTCAATTGCCGAAAAACTAATTGAGGACGTATCAACTGTGCACGATGGACAATTTGATTTCACGTATCCCGGTTTTCCGCAACCGAAACATTCTATAGCAGATTTTGTATCAGTCGTTGTCGGAGAACTTGTATGTTTTACTTGTTTATCTCTCGATGGAAGTCTACGGCATTCGTCTTTACTATGCCCAAATAACTTACAATAGCTGCATTTAATACGCTTGGAACAACTGGAATTCGCTTTGTCGTCAAAACGTTCAGTAAAAGTTTCTTCTGCCAAACGGCATTCTTTCAATAAATCCGAAAAGTTCTTTATACTGTCACGCGACATTTTCTCTCTAATACGTTTATGCATCAAACCATACACCATATCAATCTGTGTAGATTCTGTTAGCGTACCTACCGGTAATTGAGAAAGTATAGCCCTTGCCTGACAAATAAAAACATCAGAACTTGTTTTGAAATCCTGCTCTTTCGCAAATAATTTTCTATAGATTTTAAAAGCAGGTCTCTTAGGACCGAATGTTGTGCGTAACATGTCAATAGCATTTTGCCAAGTATTAATAGTATCTTTCACGCCTTGCCACCAAGTAGCGGCGAAACCATCCAATAACATCGATAAGCCACGCAAAGCATTGGTATCTGATATTTTGGTGCATTCTTTGTATGTCTCTATTGCATCTATAAAGGCGTTGACGTCATTATCTTTAGATCCGGTAAAGCGAGAAGAGCATGTTGAAAAATTTCCCTCCTGGACATTTACCGTACCAATTTGTTGTAAAAGTTGTTGAAATTGCTCCTGAGTAAGAGTCACTGTTTCGTTAGACATCGTGGTGTTACTGGAGAAACTCCTCAACCAGTACGTATTTTGACCTTCCGTGATGTCGATTGTGATAATAAAATAAGAGAAAAGTACTTACAGTTCAAACAGCACACGGTAGAATATTAAATATTTTGTAAACCCTCTGTGACTGCACGCCACTGGTATATTTGAAATTATTGTAACCGAAAATACTGCTGATAGGGATGTATAGCACTATTATATCTTTGAAAACCTTTCCTACCACTCTTATTTATTTATTTATTTATTGTTCACAACTAATATTATTCAAGCGTCTTTTATTTAAACCCTCATACAATTTTATAATGTTCCACTCACTGGATGCTTTTATAAAAAGGTGTTTTTCTTAATTTTAAATAAACGAAATCGACACTAAAGTTTTATATTGTCCACTCACGTAGATACTTATATAAAAACTACTGATTTCGAATATACGACGCAGAGAGTTCTCTACAGCAAGCTTGATTTATTGCTTAAGTAAACAACAACGGCTTTCTCTTCAACGTTCACACACGTGCATTCAATACCCCGCAAAGGCCACTCGTTAGGCGCCAGTTTAACAAAATAGATGTTCAATTTGTTTTATTTCAATTTTATTTCTTCGTAAATATCATATAATTAATTTGGGTTACACATTTGCGGATAATAACGAAATACACATATGCTAGGTTAACACTTCTGACATCACTCTCGCACTGCTGACTGAATACTGATGAAAAATGTTCCATTGAATCATTCCCCACCTGCGCACATCGTCTTTCTTCCCAATATGAACATATGGAGTGTTACAGCTTGTAGTTTTCCCCGGAGTGAACTACTGCAAAAATGGTTATATGCATTGGGTAAACCTTCCAGTGATTTTACTTGGTCGAAGAGCAAGGTGGTTTGTCTAAACATTTCAAGGAAGAGGATTTTATTGTTAGAGGTGGCAAAAGAACATTAAAAATAAATGCAGTCTTTCATTGGACAACCACTTGAAATTAGAAAAATGGTCGTCTTGAATAATAACAACCTACCGGAAGACACAGGATTCATAACTGTATTTACAATAGCTGTAGCACAAAAATATTACGGAAAAATATATATAATGTTCCCTGAACTGTAAGAACATTTTAGAGTGATTCCTATTCATGAGGAACATCATGGATATACTCTAATACAAGCAATTGTTAGAGCCTATACAAAAATTCGCTTTTTCAATTTGGCGAAAAAATATACCACTTCAATCCAAGGAACAAAAATTCGCCATGAATTAACGAAATTGGTTCTATTTAATCACCAGTAGCAATTTGCTCTAAATTTCTACTTAGAATTCCACCAGTTATGTATTTCAGTGTAAATAAAATACTACAATAGTAACTTTGTTCCACTATTTTAGCCCAGTATGAATTGCACAATATGAACCTTAGAGTAAGTAAGATATATAGAGAGAGCATAATGTCAGTTTATAGACAAATAAAGGGCTGCCAGGTGGGGTACGGGCAGGGTAGAAATGGTTCAACCTTGGCAGGTTGCATACAGTTAAGTGTTCACATGTAATAAAATTTATTAAATTATTTAAATTCGAATATTATTTTTTAAACTGTTTTAAATTTCTTGTCTTTGGATTTCATCGGTTTCCTTCTTTGACATTAACACCCTTATCATATTGTGCAACATTGTCCATTTTTGTGACGACTCGAGCATAGTTGGTACTAGTGTATCTGGTGTTACCATATACCCCAATGTTCTTTGAGAGCTCTCCCTGATATTGTGCCACTTAGGGCATGCAAAAAGAGTGTGGTCCACTGTATCAATGTCACCACAGTACATAATTCAATCAAAAATCAGTAGCTATTTTATGTAATGTTGTATATTATTAAATAAACGATATATATAACTGTGTACATAAATTTATTTACTAATATTTGCATGTATATAATTTAAGCTTACACGTTCGTATTCCCCTTTAAGAATGAAGAAATTTTCTTCAGCCGCTTCATCTTGACTCGCTGCTTTGGATATTTCAGCCCTGTCCAGATCTCTCTATCTTTCTATAACTGTTCTACATTCTGTTTATTTTTCTTCAGTACCACCTGCATAGAAAATATTTTTTATTACAATTCAGGTTATATAATCCCCTTTAAGAATGAAGAAATTTTGTTCAGCCGCTTCATCTTGACTCGCTGCTTTGGATATTTCAGCCCTGTCCAGATCTCTCTATCTTTCTGTAACTGTTCTACATTCTGTTTATTTTTCTTCAGTACCACCTGCATAGAAAATATTTTTATTACAATTCAGGTTATATAATCCCATTACTGGCTTGGCTTTATAATCGCAGACAAAATATTTTTTTTATAACATTGGTGATTGTTAAATCTGATTGTATATACAATATAGAGTGTGTTCACTTTTCGATGCTCACCATTAGTATATCACTTATTAGAAGAGATAGAGCAACGGTTAAATGGGGAATGTTTTGCAGAATTCAATGCTGGCAACAAATCTCATTTCAAATTCATGCGGACTTTTAACCATTTTGAGATATTTTGAAAAAACCAATATTTGCCAATTTCAATTTTCCTCAATAACTCGATAACGCCTAAAACGATCGCTTTTAAACGCTAACATTGTTCAGACACTTTTTTAAGACAAACTTTTTGGTATTAACAGTAACCCCCGATTTTCATTTGTTTCCAAGTTGTTCGCGCTATCTTTTGTTTTTCTTATGGCGGCCATATTGGATTCTTAATTAGTTACGATAGTCTTAAAAATAGCTTTTCAATAATGTACAACTTGCCTAATAAATCTTTATTTGTATGAGAGATATGAACATGTAAAATAAATTTCACTCAAATACGAAATTAAAAGTTCAGATTTACTTAAATAAACTGTTCAATATGGCGACGATTCTGCTCCACACACTTTTGGTACCTTGTTTTAACAGAGTTCCAAACTCTGCGTAGTGTGTTTTCGTTTAATGATCTTAGCACATCCAGCACTCGTTGTTCTAAAATTTCCCGACTTTCTGGTGGTTCAAAATTAAATACTTCGTTTTTATTGGCACCCCACAAATAAAAGTCCAGGGGGGGTAAGGTCGGGCGATCTCGCAGGCCATTGTACTGGTCCATTATTTGAAATAACTCTCTCATTGAAATGTTCTCTCAAAAAATGTTGCACATCACGAGCATTATGGGCAGGGCAGCCGTCCTGCTGGAACCACATGTTTTGCATGTTTTCCGTGTTAATAATTTGTCTTACGGCAGGCATTATCTCGTTCGTTAGTAAAAAAAAAATTTTATTACCAGTTAAATTATAATCAAAGATGAAAGGACCTATTAAGTGATTATCTAATATAAAAAAACAAAAAACTCAAACAACAAAGAAGATGTCAATAAAAGTTCGTACCAATCAGACCACACCAGAGATTAAAACCAAATCGAATTTGAAATCTTCTTTGATTTACCAAATGTGCATTATCAATTGACCAGTGATGAATTATGCCTGTTGAACACTCCACAATTGGTAAACCGTGTTTCATCTGTCCAAAGTATTTTCCTAGGAAAATCAGTATTATCTTCACATTTTTGTAGATACCACCTGCTAAATTGTAATCTTCGCTGATAGTCATTATCGCTTAAACCCTGTACAATTGTTGGTTTGTATGGGTGGTATCTGTTTTTCCTCAAAGTTCCATATACACTAGATTTCGGAATTCCAGTTTCTCGAGCCACTCGACGTACTGATGTGCTTGGATTGTTTATAACATTTTGCAAAATATTATTTCGACGTATGTATATCATCAGCATTGTTAACTTGATAGTTAGATCTTTTTTGTTCGAAGTTTCCATAGTCCACTAAATTTCTGATTATTCTGTTAAAAATTGCCCGGTGTGATTGTGATCTTTCCGGACAATGCTGAGCGTAATTTGTGCATGCATTTCCACAGTTGCTATTTGCTTTGAAATAAACATATCAACCTTGTCTTCATTTGAAAATGTATGTGCCATTATCAGTTCTATAATAATAATAATAATCTTTATTAGCAATTGCTATTAAAATATACAAATATATTACTTAGAAACTAAAAGTTTTTCTATAATATAATTACGGACTAATTGTTCAAATATTCTTCATTTAAAAAACTACAATTAAATCATTACTGAGCAAATTAATCCTACTTATAATCTAATTGTTACATATATTTAATTTTCGTTTTTTGCCTATCTACTATTCGTTTGTAATGTATACAATCTCTATCAAACGCTGTGTGATTAGTGTCAATGTCCATTTTAAATTTATCGTTAGTTCTTTCCACAATTTATACACTTCTCATATATAATTACGCTATCACATTTGTTTGTCAAATGACTACCAGCACAATTACCACATGTTTCCGCATTTTTACATTCTTTAGCAAAATGATTGTACCCTGCACATTTGTAACATCGAACTATTTGTACGAGTTCATACACCTTACATTTTTTCCATCCTATATTTATTTGTTCCCAGTCTATGATGCTGGAATATATCGCCGGTTGAACAGACAATATAATATTTCCATAGTTCTTCTTTTTCTTATCTAAGTATTTTTTTCTTATCTAATCTTCTAATCTATTCTAATCTCAATGCTTATTAACGGTAATTACTTATTAACAATTACAACACAAAGTTCTCCCCCACCAACTGCACTGCACTTTGACATGTCAACAATGACAGAGCTTATTATCTATTTATCGTCTATTTTATACTAACATTTAATTTCATAGCCAACTAATTTCGTATTAGAGTGACATTTTATTTAAATGTTCATATCTCTCATATAAATACAGATTTATTATTAATAATAATAATAATAATAATAATAATATTTTATTCATTGTAATTACCATTACAATAAAGTCAGTGAATTACTTTAAAATGCACAGTTAGCTGTCAATAAAACAAACAATAACAACAAAACAATAACGAGTATATAATGCATTAATGTATTTAAAAGTCATTAATGTTCTAAGTCACACTTTAAGAACTCCTCTATTGAATAAAAGCTGTGATAGCTTAAAATTTCCTCCACTTTTTTTATGAATAATTTGTCCCTCTCTTCAATATGGTTCTTGATTTTGTTATACAGTTTGGGCCCCCAATAGTCTACGTAGCGTTGTGTCGTTTGCAGGCGGTGATATGGGATTTGGAACTCTTTTCTGTGGCGGGTTTCGTAGTTATGATGCTCTCCATTCAATATATACTTTTCTTGGTTTTTTCTGACGTATTTTATACATGTAAGTATAAATAGGCAAGGCAAGGTCAGTATTCTTTCTTGCTTGAAATGTTCCTTACAACCATCCGTGTATTTCAGATTACAAAGAGCTCTAATCGCTTTTTTTTGCAAGCAGAAGATTCTTGTTGCTGCAGGTGATATGCCCCAAAACAAAATTCCGTAGCTTATCCTACTGTGGAAGTTCGCAAAATAGGCAGATTTTGCAGCGGCATGGGTAGCAATAGTCTTCAGTCTTCTTATAGTATATATAGCTATCGTTAGCGAGTTAGCTAATTCTGATATGTGCATGTCCCAAGTGAGTTTATTGTCAATCGTGAGCCCCAGATATCGAATGGCGTGGGATCACTTCATTTCTTGCTGAGAAACAGAGATGCTGTGTTTTCTCTTCATTTAATTTTAGTTCATTATCTTGGAACCATTGTGTGATTTCTTCCATTACCCGTTTGCTCTCTTTTCCAATTTCGTCAATTGACTTTCCAGTTACCACGTAGGATGTATCATCAGCATAGAGACAGCTTTGTTTAGGTGTTATATTTTTTGGGAGATCATTAACGTACATCAAAAATAAAATTGGTCCCAATATCGATCCTTGTGGTACCCCATTATGAATTGGTCTGGTATTTGATATTTCTCCATTTAAGTCCACTCTCTGGCATCTTCCCTTCAAATAGGAGGCAAGTAGATCATGTTCCGTACCTCTAATACCATAATAGTATAGTTTCTGTAGTAGAATTTGGTGATTTACCATATCGAAAGCCTTACTGAGGTCACAACATGTCAGTTCACATCGTTCTTTATTGTCGTAGGCGTCAATTACTGCCTCCATCACCTCCAGTATTCCAGTCACTGTGGATTTGTTTTTCCTGTATCCATGCTGTTCATTAGATATATAGTTCTTTCTTTCTAAGTATTCTAGTAGACGGTCTACTATCAACCGCTCTAAAATTTTGGAAATTGCAGGCAGAATAATGATGGGCCTGTAATTGCTGCAATCATTCGGATCTCCCTTTTTATGAATTGCAACCGCTCTTCCTACTTTCAGTTGTTCCGGAAAGATACCTTCGCGGACACACTTATTGAAAACTGTTGTCAGAATAGGTGTTATTTCAATTTCTACCTCTTTAATGATATTTGTTGTAACGTCATATACATCCCTGGTTTGTTTGTTTTTCACATTTCTTATTACCTCCGATACTTCTATTTCTGTAATAGTTTTAAAATAGAACGAACATCTATTATCTAGTCTCATATTTTCTAGGTATTTCTGTATTTGTGTATGTGATTCCGTGCTTATTAGGATCTGTTTTCCAATGCCCGTAAAATAGTTATTAACTTCGTTTGCAGAGAGTTTTGTATCTGATTTTCCTTTATTTCTAGTTTTGTTTGTTTCCCTGTTGATGACCGTCCATATAGCTTTTTGTTTGTTACATGCTTCATTTATATATATTTGATTTGCATTTTGTTTTGCTTTATTTATTTGATCATGGAAGTTTTTCTTGTATTCTTTGTATGCTTTGTATATGTCTTCATCTTTAGTTACCTGGGCCATTGTTCCCAGAGCGTCCAAAGTGTTACCCATTTGTCTTAATGCGGGAGTATTCCAATAGTCTACCCCGTCACGACAATTTAGTTTATATGTTTTCCTGGTTATAGGAAAATGTTTATTAAACTAATAGAAAAATACTCTATGAAAATTTTCAAAAGCTTGTTCTGCTGTCATTTCATCGAAGCTATCCCAGACATGTGTTGCCAGGTCATTTTTAAATAGACCAGTTGTAATTTCATTTATTTGTTTTGTGTACAAGATATCACGTGCACCCGCAGACACATCATCGAAACCACCCAATATCATAATCTGGGTCCTGTGGTCTGACAAGTGCATCTCGACAGTCTCCGCGGCCACCATGTGTTGCATATCTACATTCGTGAAAATGTTGTCTATGCAAGAAGATGTTCTGCTAGTAACCCTAGACGGTTCTTCTTATATTGCATATTGTATGACCCCAACAGATCCACTAATGTATTCTTTATATTAGGCATGTTGTACATTATTGAAAAACTATTTTTAAGGACTACCCAACTATTTAAGAATCCAATATGGCCGCCATAAGAAAAACAAAAGATAGCGCTAACAACTTGGAAACAAATGAAAATCGGGGGTTACTGTTAATACCAAAAAATTTGTCTTAAAAAAGTGTCTCAACAATGTTAAAAATATCTCAAAACTGTAAAAAGTCCGAATGAATTTGAAATGATATTTGTTGCGAGCATTGTATTCTGCAAAACATTCCCCATTTAACCGTTGCTCTATGTCTTCTAATAACCGATATAACAATAAATAATGAACTAGCGACAATGTTCTGAACTTTTGCAGCACACGCGAGGTGTCACTATTGTATAAAGATTCTCTTTTCAAATTTCCACTGACTTTCGCTTATTTTAAGTATGTATTACTATAGTTCATCCTGAAGTGAAAAACATTTGATTTTGCTATGCTAGGGGCATATCAAAATAACATTTCAACTGACACAGTTAACGTTAGGCCACTGTTAAATGAGGTGAAAATAACCATTTAAAATTTAATTGATCTTGTACGAAAGACAAGCGAGTTATTGAATTCTAAACATATGAAATAGTCTCAATTGCTGCACGTTTCGTTCAAATATCGTGATTTTCTATTCAATTTTCATGAGTAGGTATTACTGTTAGGATACGATAATACGATGTATTACTGGATCTAACATATAAAAGAAATAATTTTATGGACTCACACTTTACTCAAGACCAACTAATATATTAGTATCTACTTCCATTTCTTTCTCGTTTTATAAAAGCACTTTATTACTTCTTTGTTTCGTGACATAAGTCTTTCCTAATTCATTTGCCGGCTGAAGGTCTGCAAAAAAAAAAAACAAAAATGATACACAATGTTCATATTTCATAGTTATATCGGTTTGGCAACCAATACGGCCCAAGTACATTGATTATGTATAAGAAGATATTCTAAGTCCATAAGAAAAACATTAGCCCAGACAGATGTCTTTGGAAGTGTAATGGATGCTTTCATTATTACTGGTAGTATTGCTAATTCAAAACCAAGGAAACTTAAATATGTGGTTAATGATGAAAACCAATTAAGCATTCTTATGGCAACAACAGAAAATCAGCACGTCAGTACCCACGAAAGAACACGTTTGCCGGTTATTAGCCAAACCATGGTTGAAAGAGCCTTAAAATAAAATATCAGCCATTATAAATATACTTAAATATCGCGTTACGCACCCATCATTTTAAAGCTAAAAGCATGTTCTGCCAATGGGCAATAATTAAAATGAATGCCCGGGCTATTCCCTTTGGTAGTGTGTTATTTGTGGTTGAAGCTGGTTTCCATAGTAATGGAGTGGTTAACAAAAGAAATGTTCGCTGCTGTTCAAAGGAAAACCCTTACTCACCAATAAATAGACCACCAGCATAGGTGGAACATAAAGGTCCATACCATGGGTGGCATTCTCGGTGATTGGATGATAGGCCCGCATTTATTTGAAGGTAGTATTAATGGAGAAACTTGTGAGTAATTTCTATCGAGCAGTTGAGTGGAATTTTTGGATGTTCGCTAAATTTAGGAAGAGATGTAGATACCTCAAGACGCAAATCCCCACATTCTATGCTACAGACTCGAAATATTTTAATGAAATGTTTCCACCGAAGTGGCTAGCCTGTGGAGGCCGTGAAGACCCAGCAGGGCCTGCTGAATCTTTCGACATTACAAAATTAGTTTCTTTTCATAGGGATCTGTAAAAGAGCAAATATACAGTATACCTGTAACCAAAAATGAAGTTATGAAGGAACATATTCAACAAATATTTAGAAATATAACTAGTCAATGCTTTATTAATGTCGATTTATTACTTCAGAAACATGGTGAAACACTTTCAAATGTGAATTTGAACACTTTTAATTTTTACCTTTCAAAAAACTTAAGAAAATCTGAATTCTTTTCTACTCTTCAACAATGTCAAAGAAGAAGAGATAACTGAATTTGTATTTTGTTTTATGATTGTTGTGTCATATGATGGTTAGCAATAATATGTTATTTTCTGATTATCACTGATAAGTCTCTGAAATAAATTTATATTGTTAAAAATTCTGTAGTGTAAGTCTGTAAAATTTAAAAAAATTGCAAATGGATTTTCCTCAACTAAAATCAAAACCGCAACCTCAATTTCTGGAGTTCTTACTGTACGTTGTACTCCTTTTAGATAATTGTCTAGTTCAAAACGTCCCTTTTCGCACAACCTCTATGAATGCTTGAAAATGTTAGTGCATCCGGAATATTTCTATTTGGAAAGCGGTCTTCATACAACAGCCTGTTTTAATAATAGTTAATGTTTAATGACTTAAATACGTGACAAGTATACGAGGTAGGGTAGTTAAATGTCAAAACTGTGTATGACTACAAAATAAAATCTGCGTCTTACCTACTAGATCATTTTTAATCCTTGTTAATACCTAATTTCATTACATCGTGCACATGAATGAATTTTATTCTATTAAGCGAAAACCGTACGTCAAACAACAAAAAAAACAAGAGACCACATTTACTCAGAAACGAATGGGGATTTCAATAAAAAAGTACTTTAAGAAAAAGCAATGACATAACATGTTTCTTCAAAAAATTTTTAAAAAAACCCGTACAGACACCACAGGTAAAAATTACAAAATTGATTTTGCATCAGAAAATGCATCTTGCTGCATAAAAGGCATGTACAAAATTTCACAAAAATATCTAGGGTAATATCAAAGTTACAAACAAACAAATTTTTTTTTAAACTAGCACATTACAGTTCAAAAGCTTTTTTTCACAAAATGGACTCAAGAATAATCCCCTTAAATACTAGCATATTATTAAGAAACATTCAAAAAAATTATTCGAAGAACTTTCTTGAAAGTTTGTGACCCATCTCCACTACATAAATATTTTCAATATTTGTATTTATTATAGTTTTGAAGATTTGCATAATGTAACATAAACATTATGCAAATGCTCGTTTTACAGGAAACTATTATAGGCAATGACATCATTCGTTTTTATCCAATATTCAATATAATACTACTTATTACTTACAATTTTCCTTGTCTCAGGAGGAGCCCCTTCTTAAAGGGGCCCCTCCCCTCTAGTGCTGTCCCATTGTTTCCAAACATGGTTCTGGAACAAAAATTAAGTAAAAAAAAATAACCTACAAAAACAAACTGAATATTTGCCAGTATGTACATACATTTATTCTAGTTTTGTTCGTTTTTACCCAATATTCAATATTATATTACTTTTTTACTTACAATTTTCCTTGTCTCAGGAGGAGCCCCTTCTTAAAGGGGCTCCTCCCCCCGCCCTAAAAAAGAGGACCCTTCCCTCTCGTGTTGTCCGATTGTTTCCAAACATGGTTCTAGAACAAAAATTAAGTAAATAAAATAACCTTAGAAGGATAATATCTTATTACATAAATACAAGAGACATGAAACAAATTATTGATCTTACGAGTTTGTGAATTCTGATATTTCGGCATTTCCATGACGTCAATGTATATTCTCATTTTTGTACATCAATATATTATCAAATTTAAACTTAACATTAAATATAGTAATAGACTTAGCAGAATAAGTCATGCATCTATTGTATTTTTTTAATTGAAAGTCTTTGAATTACAACTTTATTCAAATTCTATCGTCAATTTAGGTATTGTTTTTTTTTTTAACTAAATGTACCTATACTAATTACAAAATTATTTCGAAGAAAAATAATTGCCTTCGTAAAAGAACTCACTTCATTAATAAATATTAATTGAAGGTTTACACACCATATTTCCTAATGTAGAGGCAAGGCTGAAATTATTTTCCTCCTTGCAATGCAAGTGGATCTAAGATGTTATAGAAAATTATAGATAATAATAGTTAACAGTTACGTTACATAATGAAAATGTAGTTCGTAAATTTTCCTGAAGTTAAAGATGAGAAAACTTCGATTTAGTTTGGTCTTAATATACCGGAAAAAAATTTTAAGGTTATATTCCAATATATTTTTAATGTTGAATGTCCTATGTATATAGACTGATAGATGTATTTCTTATTATAGAACCTTATTTTGAAACGGTATACCGGTGATCCAAAAAAAAATGTCGACATAGGGACACAATAAAAATTAACCAATATAAAATTACAGCTGATTTTGGGCTCTTTTTTGTCGTTTTCATTAGCGGCTTTCCAGCAACACTATTACCTATTTCAATACCGATTTGTATTTTATAAAATATGTAGGTATAAAAAGGGCTACCTTAAATACTTTTATTTGAAATAAAAAATTATAATGATGGCGACATGAATTATAATAATTTCGAAAATGAATTGATATACACCTACCTACCTAAAATGTGGGGGTAAACTACAGTTGAGGTGTAGGACGGTTTTTGACAAAATGACTAGTACCTTATACTTACTTAATTAAATTATTATTATTATTAAATGTATATGTATTAACCACAAGTATAACAAAATGCTTCTTCTCACGGTTTCCACACGCACTTACATGAACAGTAACGAACACATGCATTAAAATGGTATTAAACTGTGGAGATGAGAGCAGATATTGGTCACGGTGATTTTTCACAGTGATTTCCAAATCACTGTTTTCACCGTTTGCAAATTCGTGGAATCACAGTGATTACTTTCGTATTTATTATGATGGAAAGGGTTCTTTTCAATATGGGCATTGTTTATTAATACATAGTATATATAATCAAAGATATTGGCAAATAAATATCTTTTTCATGTAAAGAAATATTTCTGTCTGCGATTCTAAGATTTACTTAACTTTAAATGATATACCTATTCAATTTGACATAAATATCGGATAGGCGAAGTCGATTACGTTCTAACAAAGTGCTCTAACAAAGTGCTCAAGTAAACTTTATATTTAATAAATATAATATTAGAAGAGAAACTGAAATGTATTTGATTATTGCTATAGGTACTTTAAACTGAACAAAATAATAAATAAAATATACTTCATTGCTTGGAGTTACTTTTTACTTATTTTCTGTTTAGTAAGTTATATTTAATTTATTATCCATACACATTTTGTAGAAACATTTATGTACATACATGGTCATCTATATAACTAAAAACAATTCATCATGTTACTTACTGTATATTATTAATTTAAATCTTTTTGCACATTCGTGTGTTTTATATACATACTTATAAAACATAAATTAAAAGCAAATACCTACTGATATACCTAATATGCGTATATTAATATTTTATAACCTCGGTAGTTTATCAACAAATCAATAATTTCCATTATATAACGCGAATTTTTGTTAAGATATTCATTTTCACTACGCATATAGTTAAACAGCTCAAAGAGCTGTTTAAAATCGAACGGCGAAATATGGGCGAAAGCAGGAACCGTTTATTTCCACCGAACTCAAACAGCTCGGAGAACGGTGATTAAAAGAGCTGTTTTAAATAAAGCGAACAGCGAAAGCAAGAACCGTTTATTTTCAGTTTGTTTTCGCCGTTTGTTTTCACCGTTTACTATAACACGTATTACATTAAACCCCCAACAGCACATAGATCATCCATCGACCAATTCGTGCTCAGTACTTACTGTTATGCGTGTAGTTAGAACGGGTTCCAACTGAAAGCCGAATTAAAAAGTTTCGTCTTTTCATAAGCTTCTTTGTGAATACTGCCCTCAAATAAATGCCAGCCTATCATCCAGTCATCAAGTATACCTCCCCATACATTTATGTTCTACTTATGCTGATGATCTATTTATTAGTGAGTAAAAGTTTTCATTAGAATAGTAGTTTTTTTGTTAACTGTTCTGTTTCTATGGAAACCAACTTCATCCGCAAATAATACACAAAAAGAATTGCCCGGACATTCATTCTAATTACTGCCCGCCCATTGGCAGAGCACTCTTCTAGCTTTAAAATGATGGGTGCGGAACTCAATATTTAAATGTATTTATTACCGATGATATTTTTTCATTCTGGCTAATATCCTCCAAACGACTTCTTTCTTGGGTACTGACGTGTGGATTATCTGTTTTCGTTATAAGAATTCTTAACTGATTTTCATGATTAATTACATATTTCGGTTTCCTCGGTTTTGAATTAACAATACTACCAGTAGTAATGAAAGCATATATTTATTTATCACGAGATTTCGTTAGAAAAATATAGAAAACTAAACAGAGATGAGTCGAAATTTCGCAAATATTAGTTTTGCGTTACGCTCTTTCGATTTAAAATTTTCACTTCTTCCGGTTACACCGAGAATGGATATCAACTACCTTATTTTAAATAGAATACCCCATTGTTTGTGATTGAATCGTATTTCCGACTTAATTTTAAGGCAAGTTTGTTTAATAAACTTTGCCTCTAAAGTTAGCCACTTTCGAAGTATTTCAATTTTGTAAAAAGAAATGATAACAACATTCCCAATAATTGAATGCATGTACAGATTTAAAATTCTAGGTAGTGTACTGCTTCAAATGCGGTATTATAGACTTTTCAAAATAATACAGGGTGATCAAAAAACCATGTTAAACATTTCATCCAGAAAATTTCAATACCTTGTTATTTTTAAATAGCGACCTACATTTTTTTCAATTTCATTGGATTCGACGCGCGACGTTCAAAATTAGGGGCAGTATGTGTACTTCCCTATAACTAAGCTTCTTAGTTTCAGAGTTATTTTGCAAAATGTATTCACTCTTTCAGAGTTTTGTTTTGGATAATCAATTATGCTATGGAAATTCATGTAAATAAATAAAAATAAAATAAGTCATTATTTAATAATATCCTATCAAGAAGAAGTAGTCTTAATAATAGTTTCTAATAATCTTAAATTAAGTTTTCAATCATATGACCATGACCTCTATCTAAACATTTTCTTATTCTTTTTAAAATGTTCGTACTCTGGCCATCATATCTTCTTGGGTGATAGCAGGTATACTGTATCTGGATACATTATCTTTAACATAGCCCCAAATAAAGTAATCTAGGGGCGTTAAATCGAGTGTGCTAGTGCACCATCCATCTGAAACCATACGACCTACGAGCTTTCTTCATAAAAATACAAAGCAAATATTTTGTCATGTTTAATAGCACAAGATACATTGAAACTCTAACTCTTGTAATCGTCGTACCCGAACAACTCGAGGGTTATCTTCCGACCGAAAATGGCTATTGCATCGTTTAAGTATTCCATTTTTACTAAAACTTTGCTTCGCCTATCCATATACTTAAAATTTTTTGTGAAATCGTCTTGTTCTTTCTGTGATTTCATTAAAAACCACTCACAATACTGCGCTCTTGTTACAAAATCAGTTTCTTTAATATGTTTGCAGAATGAAATTTGAGTGCATGCCACTTATTCTTTTTCAAAATGCGATGTATGCTCATTCTGGATACACCTACTTCTGCTTTACGTGTTTTAGAGAATTACTAGGATGTGCTCTAAAGTAAGCAAGTGCTGTTGTCAGGATAGAATACGGGATCTTGAAGATCAACTAATTGCTGTGAAGAGTGGTAAAATTAAGTCTCTTTTGATGATAAAATTAAAGAATCTTTCTCTGGTGTTTTAACTAATCAACAAATAGACATTATTACTAAGAAAAAGAAAAGAGTAGTCTGGAATTCAAAAGATATTGCAAATGCATATACATTAAGATATTTTAGCAAGCGTTGTTATGTATTTCTACGACAAACTTTAAATTACCCTCTTCCTTGTATTTCAACATTACAAAGGTGGGCATCCAAAATAAATATGAGGCAAGGTGTACTTCACGATATCCTTAATATAATGAAAGTAAATGGACAAAAGAAAAGTGCTTTTGAAAAAGTCACAGTTTGACAATTTGGTGAAATTAAAGTCTCTTCCCAATATGAATATGACCAAAGTTGTGATCAAGTTGTGGGACCACATTCCTATATGCAAGTTGTTATGGCACGAGGTTTATTTGACAAATGGAAGCAACCCGTATATATAAACTTTGATTAGAAGATGACTAAAATGATATTAAACATCATTATTAACTTAAACAACATAAACTTTGATGTAGTAGCATGTGTCAGTGACTGTGGAGGAGGCAATGTTGGCTTATCGAAAGAGTTAGGAATCTCAATACAACATACCTCTTATGAAAATCCTATTACAAAAAACCCTATTTACTTTTTCGCAGATGTACCACATCTTTTAAAGCTGACACGAAATTGGTTATTGGACACAGGATTTGTACTCCAAGATGGGACAATTATAAATTCTACACCATTGTACAAATTGGTACAAAATACTAATAGTGAAGTAAGTTCTTGTTACAAGCTAACACTCAATCACATAAGTTGTGAAAATACTGAAAGGCAAAATGTTGCACTTGCTGCACAATTGCTTTCTCATACAACACCAGTTGCTCTGAAACAGTATTCTTTTGAGTCACATCAAAAGTTAGCAGAAGATACATCTAATTTTATAGAACTGATCAATCGTTGGTTTGATGTTATGAATAGTTACTTTGTGAGTGAAACTGTACCAATGAAACAACCATTTGGGCTCCATCATAAGGAACAGGTAGAATTATTGAATAAAGTAGTGGACTTGTCATGCAGTGGTTAGATTTATAAATAATTATGGTTAATTATTTTCGGTATTTACTTAACGGAACCACCGCATTCCAAGAAAAAAAAAACTATTTTTCTCTTTTAAATTATTAGATTCAATAATTACTGATAGTAGTTTCTCATCCAAACACGGGTGCACGTTGGGAAGCCTATACTCACATTAAGCGATGTCACATCTCCACGGGTTAATGTCGGTAAGCGAGCCAACTTTCAGAACGGTAGGGATACGTCAAAAGAAAATTTAAAATGACTTCTCGTGCTACTGAATGAAAAGTGACTATGTGAATCCAATTTGCGTATCACGGACTAGCTCTCGTCGTGAGATTATTTATATGGGTACGTACTACTTTGTTTCCTCATAATCTAATACATTTACGTTAATGTTAAGACAGATGTTTGTTTATCTTTGAAATGCATGAATTAAATTAACCTATCGATATACCATACAACAGACGGATTTTATATTATTGTGTTTATTGTAATCAAAACTATATATATACAGATACAACAAATATATTTACACTAATTACATGTCTACGACGTAACAATAATATAAAACAAATTAAATCGGAACATTAAAGTCACAGTCAACGATCTATAAATAAAATATTTATTCTATAACCTAAAATTACATTCGTGTTTCAAATTTTACAATGATTAGAAATACAACAGGTCTTGCTATACTAGGAATAATTTTATCTTTAGCGTTTCCATAATAAAATAAAACAATTATTACTTTTAATACATTGTCCGGGCTTTACTAACGCTTGACGGTGAAATTTTGTCGAATATCGGTCGGTTGAAGTTACGGCGAGAAAATACAATGTTTACTTCGCGGTGACACGTGACTTGTACATAAGTTCGGAGATTTGTAAAATTTTATTTACGTGCGAGAATTTATAACTTATTATGACGTTACGAGGATCTGGAAAATAATTTATATTATTTAATTCAGTCTGCGGTTTTCGGAATATTTTAATTGAAATATGACAATTGGCCTACTTCAATTAAAAGAAAAGGTACTTAATTAAAGCATGACAATTGGCCTGCTTAAATTAAAGGAAAAGGTTTACGGACTAAAGCATGACAATTGGCCTGCTTTACGGATCTTTAATTAAAGCACGACGATGGGCCTGCTTTGTTTAAAGAAGACGGCACCAAAACACTTACGACAAATAGGCCTAAGTGCTCTGGTCGGGAACGGTTGGAAGGAAGAATCTCTCTGTCTATTTCTTGACCGTGGACGGCTCTTTTATATGGTCGCTTCGCCATGAAAAACAAGTACGCAGAGTGGGATTCTCATACGTAAACGTGACGTAGCAACGCGCGAAAAATAATCGTGACGTCTTCGGACAATTTAAGAGCGCGAACGACAAAGAAACGAATAGATGAAATAGCATACTAATTACAAAAATATTTATAACATGGAAAACAATGGTTAATGATCGGTTGAATAAAATATCAAACATATATAATTTGAAAATTGCAATTCAAAGTAGATATGAAACGTGAATAAATGATATTTTACTCAATTAACGAAGGAGCTTCGTTACAGACTTAAGTCAAACTATGAGGTGCATATCAAAGAATAGTATACAAACATTTCAGAAAGCTGTTATAATTTCTTGTAAATCATTATTACTATTATATGAAGACATGAAAAAGACATTTGATACGAAATATATTTTAACACATCGTTTAAATCAAGATTCACTTGAGAATCTATTCTCTCAAATTCGTACACGAGGGGGACTACATGATCATCCATCACCACTTACTTCTTTATATAGAATTAGAATGATTGTTTTGGGAAAAATGCTGGGATATGTTCAAAGTCAGACAAATACTAAGGACAAAGGCAATGATGAGTATATAGTCGCGGCGGCATTAAAAACAGCAGGAATATCAAAAATAAATGTACCTCTTCCTGCAAATGATACAATTTCCGAGAATAGCGATAGTGACACTTCTGACTATTCTGATAATGTACCATCGATAGAAACTCTACAACAATTAAGTGAACAAGATGGGCTTGCTTATATTGCTGGCTACATTGCAAAAAAATTTCAAGATAAATATCCACATTTGGGTGATTATACACACAAAAACATGAACGTTCATACCAACGCTCTACCGACTTGATTACAGCACCTATCATTTGGGGGACTAACTGAACCATCTAAGGAATGGTTGCAACAAGGCCAAAAAATGGAAAAGAAATTTTTAAAGTTTCATGGTGAAAAAGAAATTAAAAGAAACAAATTTATTAGCAAACATACACAAAAGTTTATTTCGAAAAAAACACCAGAAATTCCTGTAGATTTGGTTGCATTTTTTTCCAAATTAAGAATACTTGTAAGAATTAAATATTTAAACAAGAATAAAGTCGATGTGTGGGGCAGAAAAAGAAAATTGTAAGCAAAATATTCTAAAATTGTGCATTAATAAAAATTAATATTTTGTAGTAAAATCTATATCCATCTACATTTTACAATCACATTTCAATTTAACATTTTGTATTATTGTGTATCTTATATCTGTAAATGCATTAATACCTATTATAATTCTATAGCAGCCTTTTGGCCAATCTCGTTTTCCTGTTATCAGTTTTATAATAAATACAAAATTTGTTTCATGTTTATTAACTATGTATATAGATAAAATTCTTTTTCTGTATTATAATAAAAGAAATTAAAATCAGTATAAATTTGAAATAAATCTTCCCATAATAAACTATTTTTTTTATTTTTGTACTCAACCTAACAATAAATTAGTTAATAATGAATTTAGCATGTATGTAAGTAAATAGATAACTCTTGATTTACCTGCTTACGTGTATTTCTCTTTTAATAATGTTAATACATATATATTATGAAGTAACATAGCAATGCTCACTTTTTATGTGTTAATACTGGCAAAAAGTAAGAAGCCTATTTACCTATACATTATTTTATTTATGCATTTATCCATTAACTCCTATCCATCTTTTAAATTTGGGAAACTGGCGTACGTCACTCGTAACTCGCACGTTCATTGGTTGAGACGGGATAAGGCAACTTATATAGTTAACGGACCTTGGAGAGCGGGTACGTGCAGACCATAGAAATAGAGTGGGGAGAACGCGCTTCGACGACTACGCATCCTCTTTTAGCGGGGTTCAGTAGTAGAGGTGGGCAAAACGGTTTCTTTTCTTTGACTCGGCTCACTCGGTTCAGCTCCCCATTGTGAGCCGGGTCCCAGAACCGGCTCATTTGAACCGTGTGGTTCCGTAATAGCATACCGTTCCAGGAACGTGTAGGACATGTAATACTCGGCGTCGTCGTCGGCTCAAACGAACCGGGATCCGATTCATTATCAACCGGCTCTCTTAGTTCGCATTACGTTAGAACTGTTCTATCAAGTCGGTTCAGTCGCGCGCATAGTTACCTTCCAAGTGAGCCGAGATCCGGTTCATTGAAATTTAGTGAACCGGTTCGTTCGCGAACGACCCACCTATATTCAGTAGTGGCAGTCATTTTTATGCATATATATAATACTACTATATTGCGTGTGTTGTATCTTGATAATGTGTAATTTTTCGTCCCAACTAAGAGAGGTAGAATTGGCCGCCTTGCGTGTTCTGCGCATGCGTCAACTCAAACTGTCCATTTTGAAATTTACGAAATGACAGATAAATCGAAAACATAATTATAACCTCTGATTTAAATTGACATCTATAACTATGATATTACTGAAAGCATACGTAAGGTTGTTTTTTTTATTGAATTCAGTTTTGTGCAAGTTTAGTTCATCGGTGAATTTGTAGAATTACCCAGAAAATACGCGGTAGAATAAATAAACGATATGAAGCCTGATTCCAGTGAATTATTAACAGAAAAACTTGTGAAGTTGTAACTTCTGCGTTGATTTATACGTGCTTACTGGAATATGTGAAATTATATTATTAAATGTAAATACCGATCGTTTCATTTCGTCTTATTGAAAAGATTTTGAACAGAAAATCTTGTGTACATTGATTTGTATATGCTTATTGGTGTATGTGAAATTATTGAATATAAATACTGCTTCTTTCATTTTGATTTACAGAAAACGCATAAATTACTGTATTTAGTATTTTGGCTATATATAAGAATAAAACATCTATTTTATATTGGTCTATGTACATTATTCAATATAATGTCGGGTAATCAACAATGTAAAGAACTAATTACATTCCTGTTGTGTTCCTTTATTTGATTGTGTGTCGAGATGTACACTGAAACATGAATGTTTTAGAAAAAGTTGTGGAATTAATTAGCATTACATTTTTGTGATTGAATATAATTTTTATTGTTGTTAACTTTTTTTTTTAATTTAGAATGATTAAGCCATTAATTAAAATAAAAACATGATGAAGCCTAATTTACGCCCACATGGTAGCAAAGAATATAATAAACAATTACTCTGATACACTTGAATTTCTGTAGTGTATCTAATAGCACATTCATAATCAATACATTTTTCTTGATGTGTATGTCTCATAGACTGAGATGAGTAGAAATGAGACTTGCAAATAATTTATATTATTGCTTGTAAAAAAGGTATGTTGAAGTTGTTTGTATTTGATTCAATAATTGCATCAAAGTTCAATTTCTACTTACGAAGTAAAAAATTAAATTTTATTTATGTTCGGAAATTTATTTTGTTTATACTTTCTTGGAATTAAAACAACAAAAAATTATTATGAAATATAAATATTTGTATGAATTAATAGATACATACAAATTTATAAAATGATAAAAAAAGATTTAGAGAATGTAACAATATCATAAAAACAGGAATACCGTTTGATGACGTGCCTACCTTGCAGTTCATAACACTGCAGTATTTACTTCCACAATGTTGGGAAAAGTTCAGAAGAACTTATCACACATTGTCTTGGCAAAATCCAAAATGAATATTATCTTTATACTGTACCATCTACAAGTTGTTTTAAACTAAAACATATTTTATTGTAAATTTAAATATAAAATACTTTCTATGTGCTTGATTATAATTTAGTGACAGAAATTACGATACATATTTCGCAAAGTACAAATTAAAAAAAACACTTCACTATCTTATAAATAATGTGTTCATCCTTCAAGTTACTTTCACAATCAGTGATGGATCATAGCATATCTTAACAGAAAAATCTCTTCTCAAAATACCCAATTTTGGCATATTATTATCTCATATCATATGGGATCTGTGGATTCCGTGGTGGACATGTCAAAATTTTTCAACTTTCTATGAACACATGTATGTTCTATTAGACATATACCAAAAAAATTAGAAGGTCATGCCAAAAAGATTGGTATGTGTCTCTTCCAAAAGGTTTAATAGAAGCCTTTTTATTACATATGAGCAATTCAAATATTTTAATATGTAACATGGTAATACAATTACCTAATTCAAGTACAATTTACTATGTTATTTGCGTACATTTCTCCGATGTAGATGATAGTAATTCTAGAATACAAGAATACCACATTATCTGATTCTTTATTATTCTTGCATGTTGAGTTGAATAATTTTAGTGTTGTTATTATATCACAAATTATTGTACCTATAGAGGTGTTTTTCTTTCTATCTTCAAAGAAACACAATTGCAATGCAATTGAACTGACTGCGAATTTTAGTTAATTAGTTTACAATTTTTACTATAACATAACCACAATTCGTACAATTTTTGACAAATATATTGTCTATGATGCCACGACGATATTTCTTCATTCATTAAGGGAAATTACAATTGTTTTTCCACATTTAACAAGGCACAATTATTAATTATAAAGAGGTTTGTCGATTTTAAAACTATTTATGCTTGTTTGACGATGTACAAACTTTAATCAAATATTTATAGTAATAAATCTATGTGATAAACAAACAGACCTAAATTTGAAAAATTATTTGTAACGCATGCGCAGTTTGGTCTATGCGACTCTTAAACGGCATAGCACCATATGTTTTATTTCACAATGTTGGAGCGAAGTTTTCCTTGTCTACACGCGATATAGTAGTATTATATATATGTTTTTATGGTTGTATTGTCAAACGCGGTAACCTGGTGGAAGTGTCATTGTATTTCGACGAGTGTTTCGTGTTTTGTTATCGATTTGGGTTGCTTTTAAAGACTTTAAAGCATGTCTTGTTCGGTCCCAGGCTGCTCTAATGCCCGAGGGTTTAAACCTGAAGGTGTTTCATTTCATATGTAAGTAACATGATAAAACAATGCATTATTCGTTTTAGCAAGTTTACAATATTATTTATCGAAATTACGCTTGTAGTTTTCCCCGGAGTGAACTACTGCAAAAATGGTTATATGCATTGGGTAAACCTTCCAGTGATTTTACTTGGTCGAAGAGCAAGGTGGTTTGTTCTAAACATTTCAAGGAAGAGGATTTTATTGTTAAGAGGTGGCAAAAGAACATTAAAAATAAATGCAGCACCTTTCATTGGACAACCACTTGAAATTAGAAAAATGGTCGTCTTGAATAATAACAACCTACCGGAAGACACAGGATTCATAACTGTATTTACAATAGCTGTAGCACAAAAATATTACGGAAAAATATATATAATGTTCCCTGAACTGTAAGAACATTTTAGAGTGATTCCTATTCATGAGGAACATCATGGATATACTCTAATACAAGCAATTGTTAGAGCCTATACAAAAATTCGCTTTTTCAATTTGGCGAAAAAATATACCACTTCAATCCAAGGAACAAAAATTCGCCATGAATTAACGAAATTGGTTCTATTTAATCACCAGTAGCAATTTGCTCTAAATTTCTACTTAGAATTCCACCAGTTATGTATTTCAGTGTAAATAAAATACTACAATAGTAACTTTGTTCCACTATTTTAGCCCAGTATGAATTGCACAATATGAACCTTAGAGTAAGTAAGATATATAGAGGGAGCATAATGTCAGTTTATAGACAAATAAAGGGCTGCCAGGTGGGGTACGGGCAGGGTAGAAATGGTGCAACCAGGTTGCATACAGTTAAGTGTTCACATGTAATAAAATTTATTAAATTATTTAAATTCGAATATTATTTTTTAAACTGTTTTAAATTTCTTGTCTTTGGATTTCATCGGTTTCCTTCTTTGACATTAACACCCTTATCATATTGTGCAACATTGTCCATTTTTGTGACGACTCGAGCATAGTTGGTACTAGTGTATCTGGTGTTACCATATACCCCAATGTTCTTTGAGAGCTCTCCCTGATATTGTGCCACTTAGGGCATGCAAAAAGAGTGTGGTCCACTGTATCAATGTCACCACAGTAAATAATTCAATCAAAAATCAGTAGCTATTTTATGTAATGTTGTATATTATTAAATAAACGATATATATAACTGTGTACATAAATTTATTTACTAATATTTGCATGTATATAATTTAAGCTTACACGTTCGTATTCCCCTTTAAGAATGAAGAAATTTTGTTCAGCCGCTTCATCTTGACTCGCTGCTTTGGATATTTCAGCCCTGTCCAGATCTCTCTATCTTTCTGTAACTGTTCTACATTCTGTTTATTTTTCTTCAGTACCACCTGCACAGAAAATATTTTTATTACAATTCAGGTTATATAATCCCATTACTGGCTTGGCTTTATAATCGCAGACAAAATATTTTTTTTATAACATTGGTGATTGTTAAATCTGATTGTATATACAATATAGAGTGTGTCCACTTTTCGATGCTCACCATTAGTATATCACTTATTAGAAGAGAAAGAGCAACGGTTAAATGGGGAATGTTTTGCAGAATTCAATGCTGGCAACAAATCTCATTTCAAATTCATGCGGACTTTTAACCATTTTGAGATATTTTGAAAAAACCAATATTTGCCAATTTCAATTTTCCTCAATAACTCGATAACGCCTAAAACGATCGCTTTTAAACGCTAACATTGTTCAGACACTTTTTTAAGACAAACTTTTTGGTATTAACAGTAACCCCCGATTTTCATTTGTTTCCAAGTTGTTCGCACTATCTTTTGTTTTTCTTATGGCGGCCATATTGGATTCTTAATTAGTTACGATAGTCTTAAAAATAGCTTTTCAATAATGTACAACTTGCCTAATAAATCTTTATTTGTATGAGAGATATGAACATGTAAAATAAATTTCACTCAAATACGAAATTAAAAGTTCAGATTTACTTAAATAAACTGTTCAATATGGCGACGATTCTGCTCCACACACTTTTGGTACCTTGTTTTAACAGAGTTCCAAACTCTGCGTAGTGTGTTTTCGTTTAATGATCTTAGCACATCCAGCACTCGTTGTTCTAAAATTTCCCGACTTTCTGGTGGTTCAAAATTAAATACTTCGTTTTTATTGGCACCCCACAAATAAAAGTCCAGGGGGGTAAGGTCGGGCGATCTCGCAGGCCATTGTACTGGTCCATTATTTGAAATAACTCTCTCATTGAAATGTTCTCTCAAAAAATGTTGCACATCACGAGCATTATGGGCAGGGCAGCCGTCCTGCTGGAACCACATGTTTTGCATGTTTTCCGTGTTAATAATTTGTCTTACGGCAGGCATTATCTCGTTCGTTAGTAAAAAAAAAATTTTTATTACCAGTTAAATTATAATCAAAGATGAAAGGACCTATTAAGTGATTATCTAATATAAAAAAAAACAAAAACTCAAACAACAAAGAAGATGTCAATAAAAGTTCGTACCAATCAGACCACACCAGAGATTAAAACCAAATCGAATTTGAAATCTTCTTTGATTTACTAAATGTGGATTATCAATTGACCAGTGATGAATTATGCCTGTTGAACATTCCACAATTGGTAAACCGTGTTTCATCTGTCCAAAGTATTTTCCTAGGAAAATCAGTATTATCTTCACATTTTTGTAGATACCACCTGCTAAATTGTAATCTTCGCTGATAGTCATTATCGCTTAAACCCTGTACAATTGTTGGTTTGTATGGGTGGTATTTGTTTTTCCTCAACGTTCCATAAACACTAGATTTCGGAATTCCAGTTTCTCGAGTCACTCGACGTACTGATGTGCTTGGATTGTTTATAACATTTTGCAAAATATTATTTCGACGTATATCATCAGCATTGTTAACTTGATAGTTAGATCTTTTTTGTTCGAAGTTTCCATAGTCCACTAAATTTCTTATTATTCTGTTAAAAATTGCCCGGTGTGATTGTGATCTTTCCGGACAATGCTGAGCGTAATTTGTGCATGCATTTCCACAGTTGCTATTTGCTTTGAAATAAACATATCAACCTTGTCTTCATTTGAAAATGTATGTGCCATTATCAGTTCTATAATAATAATAATAATCTTTATTAGCAATTGCTATTAAAATATACAAATATATTACTTAGAAACTAAAAGTTTTTCTATAATATAATTACGGACTAATTGTTCAAATATTCTTCATTTAAAAAACTACAATTAAATCATTACTGAGCAAATTAATCCTACTTATAATCTAATTGTTACATATATTTAATTTTCGTTTTTTGCCTATCTACTATTCGTTTGTAATGTATACAATCTCTATCAAACGCTGTGTGATTAGTGTCAATGTCCATTTTAAATTTATCGTTAGTTCTTTCCACAATTTATACACTTCTCATATATAATTACGCTATCACATTTGTTTGTCAAATGACTACCAGCACAATTACCACATGTTTCCGCATTTTTACATTCTTTAGCAAAATGATTGTACCCTGCACATTTGTAACATCGAACTATTTGTACGAGTTCATACACCTTACATTTTTTCGATCCTATATTTATTTGTTCCCAGTCTATGATGCTGGAATATATCGCCGGTTGAACAGACAATATAATATTTCCATAGTTCTTCTTTTTCTTATCTAAGTATTTTTTTTCTTATCTAATCTTCTAATCTATTCTAATCTCAATGCTTATTAACGGTAATTACTTATTAACAATTACTACACAAAGTTCTCCCCCACCAACTGCACTGCACTTTGACATGTCAACAATGACAGAGCTTATTATCTATTTATCGTCTGTTTTATACTAACATTTAGGCGGCAGTCCCACTGATAAAGCGATGTCCACCGATGGTCATCGATTAAAATTAGGTTATGAGTAAAGTATCCGCAGCAGTCCGACTGCATCGATTAACGGCGATCGTTCAACAACAACCGGCATGCATCGGTTTATAATTTTCGACAGGTTCTAATTTTAGTTGATGATCGACGACTGGGCACATGCGCAGAAAGGCTGTCGATTGTGTTTTGGTTTGTTTTTTAAAAATATAAACAGAAATATGAAACAATGGTTCTACTTTTGAAATTAAGATACGATAACATTGAATATTAATTCTATAATAATTGTAGAATTTTTCTGTATCATTTAAAAGTTGAGGGATTAAACGGTGAAATTCTCCTAAATCCTCTCTATTTGCAAATATTTGACGTACCCACACTTTTCTATGCTTTTTACAGTTTTTCTTATACCAGTGGTAAGCTGTTATGCTTTCAGTATCAGAAGAAGAAGAATTAGTTGACATTTTTAATTAAAGAAGTAGAACAAAGATCCTAGTTATGACGTCTGAGGTTATGTTTGGTTTATAGTTTATGTCCTGCCAGTTTTGTTGAATGAAATTTTTGCGCGCGAAACTTAAATTTTGTTTGAATACTTTTCCCAGTGAGACCGTACCACAAAATTTTAGTCGATGTATATCGATGTCAGTTACTGGCGCTCAATGGTTGTGTATGCAGTGGGACTGCCGCCTTAATTTCATAGCCAACTAATTTCGTATTAGAGTGACATTTTATTTAAATGTTCATATCTCTCATATAAATACAGATTTATTAATAATAATAATAATAATAATAATAATAATAATATGTTATTCATTGTAATTACCATTACAAGAAAGTCAGTGAATTACTTTAAAATGCACAGTTAGCTGTCAATAAAACAAACAATAACAACAAAACAATAACGAGTATATAATGCATTAATGTATTTAAAAGTCATTAATGTTCTAAGTCACACTTTAAGAACTCTTCTTTTGAATAAAAGCTGTGATAGCTTAAAATTTCCTCCACTTTTTTTATGAATAATTTGTCCCTCTCTTCAATATGGTTCTTGATTTTGTTATACAGTTTGGGCCCCCAATAGTCTACGTAGCGTTGTGTCGTTTGCAGGCGGTGATATGGGATTTGGAACTCTTTTCTGTGGCGGGTTTCGTAGTTATGATGCTCTCCATTCAATATATACTTTTCTTGGTTTTTTCTGACGTATTTTATACATGTAAGTATAAATAGGCAAGGCAAGGTCAGTATTCTTTCTTGCTTGAAATGTTCCTTACAACCATCCGTGTATTTCAGATTACAAAGAGCTCTAATCGCTTTTTTTTGCAAGCAGAAGATTCTTGTTGCTGCAGGTGATATGCCCCAAAACAAAATTCCGTAGCTTATCCTACTGTGGAAGTTCGCAAAATAGGCAGATTTTGCAGCGGCATGGGTAGCAATAGTCTTCAGTCTTCTTATAGTATATATAGCTATCGTTAGCGAGTTAGCTAATTCTGATATGTGCATGTCCCAAGTGAGTTTATTGTCAATCGTGAGCCCCAGATATCGAATGGCGTGGGATGACTTCATTTCTTGCTGAGAAACAGAGATGCTGTGTTTTCTCTTCATTTAATTTTAGTTCATTATCTTGGAACCATTGTGTGATTTCTTCCATTACCCGTTTGCTCTCTTTTCCAATTTCGTCAATTGACTTTCCAGTTACTACGTAGGATGTATCGTCAGCATAGAGACAGCTTTGTTTAGGTGTTATATTTTTTGGGAGATCATTAACGTACATCAAAAATAAAATTGGTCCCAATATCGATCCTTGTGGTACCCCATTATGAATTGGTCTGGTATTTGATATTTCTCCATTTAAGTCCACTCTCTGGCATCTTCCCTTCAAATAGGAGGCAAGTAGATCATGTTCCGTACCTCTAATACCATAATAGTATAGTTTCTGTAGTAGAATTTGGTGATTTACCATATCGAAAGCCTTACTGAGGTCACAACATGTCAGTTCACATCGTTCTTTATTGTCGTAGGCGTCAATTACTGCCTCCATCGCCTCCAGTATTCCAGTCACTGTGGATTTGTTTTTCCTGTATCCATGCTGTTCATGAGATATATAGTTCTTTCTTTCTAAGTATTC
This sequence comes from Amphimallon solstitiale, assembly GCA_963170755.1. Classification (NCBI taxonomy): domain Eukaryota; kingdom Metazoa; phylum Arthropoda; class Insecta; order Coleoptera; family Scarabaeidae; genus Amphimallon; species Amphimallon solstitiale. Next base: position 44,360,913 of record OY720684.1, on the reverse strand, counting down.
TAGTAGACGGTCTACTATCAACCGCTCTAAAATTTTGGAAATTGCAGGCAGAATAATGATGGGCCTGTAATTGCTGCAATCATTCGGATCTCCCTTTTTATGAATTGCAACCGCTCTTCCTACTTTCAGTTGTTCCGGAAAGATACCTTCGCGGACACACTTATTGAAAACTGTTGTCAGAATAGGTGTTATTTCAGTTTCTACCTCTTTAATGATATTTGTTGTAACGTCATACACATCCCTGGTTTGTTTGTTTTTCACATTTCTTATTACCTCCGATACTTCTATTTCTGTAATAGTATTAAAATAGAACGAACATCTATTATCTAGTCTCATATTTTCTAGGTATTTCTGTATTTGTGTATGTGATTCCGTGCTTATTAGGATCTGTTTTCCAATGCCCGTAAAATAGTTATTAACTTCGTTTGCAGAGAGTTTTGCATCTGATTTTCCTTTATTTCTAGTTTTGTTTGTTTCCCTGTTGATGACCGTCCATACAGCTTTTTGTTTGTTACATGCTTCATTTATATATATTTGATTTGCATTTTGTTTTGCTTTATTTATTTGATCATGGAAGTTTTTCTTGTATTCTTTGTATGCTTTGTATATGTCTTCATCTTTAGTTACCTGGGCCATTGTTCCCAGAGCGTCCAAAGTGTTACCCATTTGTCTTAATGCGGGAGTATTCCAATAGTCTACCCCGTCACGACAATTTAGTTTATATGTTTTCCTGGTTATAGGAAAATGTTTATTAAACTAATAGAAAAATACTCTATGAAAATTTTCAAAAGCTTGTTCTGCTGTCATTTCATCGAAGCTATCCCAGACATGTGTTGCCAGGTCATTTTTAAATAGACCAGTTGTAATTTCATTTATTTGTTTTGTGTACAAGATATCACGTGCACCCGCAGACACATCATCGAAACCACCCAATATCATAATCTGGGTCCTGTGGTCTGACAAGTGCATCTCGACAGTCTCCGCGGCCACCATGTGTTGCATATCTACATTCGTGAAAATGTTGTCTATGCAAGAAGATGTTCTGCTAGTAACCCTAGACGGTTCTTCTTATATTGCATATTGTATGACCCCAACAGATCCACTAATGTATTCTTTATATTAGGCATGTTGTACATTATTGAAAAACTATTTTTAAGGACTACCCAACTATTTAAGAATCCAATATGGCCGCCATAAGAAAAACAAAAGATAGCGCTAACAACTTGGAAACAAATGAAAATCGGGGGTTACTGTTAATACCAAAAAATTTGTCTTAAAAAAGTGTCTCAACAATGTTAAAAATATCTCAAAACTGTAAAAAGTCCGAATGAATTTGAAATGATATTTGTTGCGAGCATTGTATTCTGCAAAACATTCCCCATTTAACCGTTGCTCTATGTCTTCTAATAACCGATATAACAATAAATAATGAACTAGCGACAATGTTCTGAACTTTTGCAGCACACGCGAGGTGTCACTATTGTATAAAGATTCTCTTTTCAAATTTCCACTGACTTTCGCTTATTTTAAGTATGTATTACTATAGTTCATCCTGAAGTGAAAAACATTTGATTTTGCTATGCTAGGGGCATATCAAAATAACATTTCAACTGACACAGTTAACGTTAGGCCACTGTTAAATGAGGTGAAAATAACCATTTAAAATTTAATTGATCTTGTACGAAAGACAAGCGAGTTATTGAATTCTAAACATATGAAATAGTCTCAATTGCTGCACGTTTCGTTCAAATATCGTGATTTTCTATTCAATTTTCATGAGTAGGTATTACTGTTAGGATACGATAATACGATGTATTACTGGATCTAACATATAAAAGAAATAATTTTATGGACTCACACTTTACTCAAGACCAACTAATATATTAGTATCTACTTCCATTTCTTTCTCGTTTTATAAAAGCACTTTATTACTTCTTTGTTTCGTGACATAAGTCTTTCCTAATTCATTTGCCGGCTGAAGGTCTGCAAAAAAAAAAACAAAAATGATACACAATGTTCATATTTCATAGTTATATCGGTTTGGCAACCAATACGGCCCAAGTACATTGATTATGTATAAGAAGATATTCTAAGTCCATAAGAAAAAGGTTGCGCCTAAAATCAACATTTTTGATGTCGCCACCAGTGGGGCGCTAGTGGTCAAAGTGTCCACATGTGGTGGGGGTAATTTTGAAGTAGTTGACATTTAAACCGTTAACCGACATAATAAACTCTTAGTTTAGGTTTTCAATAAACAGATGACGCTGTAAAAAAAAGTAAATAAATCTAATTTAATTCTTATATAGGTAATAATAATAATTCTGATCATATACTGTCCAGAGTCATTAATAAAATGTGTATATATTAATAGTATTAAAAAATATTTTATTTACATTCCACTCTACGACAAAAGCATTTATAAACACAATGAATATATATTTCTATATTTAAAAACGTCCGGCTTTGCCCAAGAAAGAAGGCATGGATATAATATAATAATAATGGTTTTAAAATACAACAGACATATAAATCATATAGTTTGAGTGATATTGTACACAAGGCATTTGATTGAACAGGTAATTCATTCATTCCTTTATGGATATAAAAGCAAGTTTACTTAAATACCTATGCCTGTAAAATCTCTAAATTTTACAGCAAGCCTCTTTGGATCTATTTCTTTTACAGACTAAAATAAATTATTAAAAGTAATTCATAATTTTTTATAGTACTGAAATTAATAATGTTTGTTTCCTTTAAATTAATCGTTCTCAATACACAACCTTCTTACTTTCTTATACCTAGTATAAGGAAGTATTGTGATGATGAAAATTTTCGACCTCAAGATTGTTGCAGATGTCCACGTTTTGAAGTCCCCTGATACCGAAAAAGTGGTTTTTAAAAAATGTCTGTGTGTGTGCATGTGTGTCAGTGTGTCTGTGTGTGACCAGGATAGCGGTCAAACCGCTATTGCTATCAATTCCCAATTTTGCAATTACTAGTATAATCTCCCTGTTGAGAACTGATTAGATTTTCAGTAAAATCGGCAGACCGGAAGTAGTAGTGTACTTCAGTGAAAAAATCGAAGTTTGCCAATATTTCGTGAACTACTAAGTTTAAACAAACTTATAAAGAATTCATATGTACTTAAAATTAAAATTGTGAACACTTTTAGTAAAAAAGTTTTTCTAAATTCCTACCGGAAGTAGGTCTTTTACTCTTATCGAAAATCAGTTTTTTGCAAATATTTTGCAAGTCATACATTTTAGATAGGTACGTTACGAGTATAAAAGTATTTAGAACTTAATTCTCAATACTTTTTGCATAAAAAAAAAATTCAAAATTCGGACCGGAACTAACACTTTTACTCTTTTCGAATAGCGATTTTTTTGCTAAATGTCGTAAATTGAGCATTCTATATATATTTATCAAGAGTACAAAAGTATTTAGAGTAGGATTTGGAATATTTTTTGTATAAATGAAATTTTAAAATTTGAACCGGAAGTAACACTTTTTTTCTTAGCGAATAGTACTTTCTGTCGAATATCTCGCAAAGTATTCATCCTATAGAGATTTATTAAGAGAATAGAAGTATTTATAATAGGATTTTGAATAATTATTATATAAAAAAAATCGTAAAATTCTATAATTTGTAACTCTCATACGTATAAGAAAGTCGTGTTGTAGACACACTTCAATATTTTTTTGTATTATAATTAGTAACATCGATCTGCGTAATATACAACTAACATTATTTCCAAAAAAGGTCCTTTCTTCTTTTATCACATTTTGGGTTTATGTCTAATTACAATTTTGAGCGTTTATAAAATCTTTAAAGAATTATCGTTTAAAGATATAAACTTCCATTATAGTATATTATGCAATGAGCATTTAATGATAGCTATTAAGACACGAGTAAGAGAATTACAATACGAGGCGAAGCCGAGTATTATAATGAATACGAGTGTCTTAATAGCCATTAAATGCGAGTTGCATACACTATTTTTTCTACGACCCCATAATAAAACATATTTTTTGAACAATCCATTTCATAAATTGAGGTTAAAATTTTCCGTACGTTTTTGTGAATTTGGCTGGTAATAAATTGTTCGTGGCTACTAAGGCTTGTTCCATAATTTCTGGTGGAGTCAATTATTACATTTCACTGTCATTATCCCTCATTTTTACCGTTTATATTTTCAAAAAAGCACAAATTTTAAGTACTTACTTGTAAATTGCAGAGAACTGTCACATTTATTTAATTTGTATATCTGTCAGATATGCAGTCGCCATATTGAATATTGTTTGAATATTGAAATGTCGCATTCCTATTGGATATAAACTTGTATCGTAATGAAAAATCTGTATTCCTATTGGATATAAACTTGTAACATAATGAAAATCTGTATCGTAATGAACATCATTATAGTACAGGTTCCGCATATCTAATAATACAATTAAAGTATGGGAGTAGAAAAAATTATTTTTAACATAATCTATCACAAAAAAATTGTCCAGATACGTCAAAAAGTATTGGCAGAAACATATTTGACGTAAACATAATGAGGTTTTCATTATGCAAAAAATGAGGTGTGGCCACCACACGACTTTCTTATACGTGTGTGTGTGTGTGTTTCAAATTATACAAAAGTTGTTCTAAATTAAGATTTAAATACTTTTATCTTCTGAAAAAATAAACAACATCCTCCTGTACTACTTCTATTCTCTTAATAAATAATATAGCAAAGTGTTTTATTTATATATATATATGGGAAGCAAGCAAGCTTTTCTCAAAACATAAAAACCCCTTAAGCAAAAGTCTTACATAGTTATTAAAAAGACACAGACTTACAACCTGTGTCTACGTAAAAACAGAAGTGAAAACTCCAGCAACGAAAAAGGCATTAATTCAATGCCAACAATTCCTAGATGGTTCTTCAGCCGAATATTCAAAGAATATAAATATAAACTTTGAACAAAAAGTCCGAAAAAAGAGTTTAGACAGACTGTCTAAAACAAGAGAAGTCACCGCATCAACGTTTGTAGCGAAATCGACAGCTATACAGTACGGATTCGAAGTAAGTCCTTTTACATTCCTTTCTTTATACCATTTATAGTATTACTTCTCTATTTGTGTCACAATGACGTCGGAACTCGAACAGTTAAATAGAAAACGCGACACAATCAAAGCCAGAATAACAAGATTTAGTAGTTATTTGGATACATTAAGTACAATTGCACCAAATAAAATAAATCGCACATTATTAGAAAGCAAGTTTATCAAAATAGATGACATTCTATCCGATTTCAATAAAGTTCAAGCGGAAATTGCTGTATTACTCAATGATACAGCCGCCCACGAACTTGAATCACAGGATTTCGAAGATAAGTTTTTTGAGGCGTATGCAGTAGCCTGTGATATGTTACACCCTGCAAAAAATGAACGTGTAGCTAATCCCGTAGCGAATGAACAAGATCAAAACAAATCTAGTAAAGTTTCAAAACCTCCTATTAGTTTACCGTCATTTGATGGATCGTTCGATATGTGGTATCATTTCCGCGACCTCTTTAAAAGCATGATTGACTCTGATACATCGTTAAGTAACGTAGAAGGCCTACATTATTTAAATGTATGTTTGACGGGGGAGGCTGCAGGTACTCTGAATTCCATGTCTATTTCCGATGAAAATTATTCCCTGGCTTGGGAATTATTAAATGAGCGATTTGAAAATAAACAATTCATTGTGCATAACCACATACACGCACTCTTTAATTTGAATCATGTCAAACGCGATTCATACAAAACATTACGCGAACTAATCGATAAGTTCAATTTGCGGCATTTACGATCTTTAGAGCAATTAGAGCTACCAACGGAACATTGAGATGATTTAATTGTTTACTTAGTTTGCACAAAATTTGATGCAGCATCAAAACGTGAGTGGGATTCTGCTACATCTAGCAACGTAAATGAATTGCCCAAGCTAGAGAAATTAATCACATTTTTTAGTCAGAGATGTAGACAGCTCGAGAAAACTAATACGACGGCCGATAAATAATCATTCGTCAGGTAGATCAAATATGAGTAGTTTAATCTCAACAAGTCAACCGCATTCAATTATTGTAGTCAATCACATTTCATATCTTGTTGTGACTCTTTCCTAAAATTAACAATTAATAACCGTATTGGTGAAATAAAGAAAAGACATTTATATTTGAATTGTTTGGGAAAGGGTCATAATATTGCGGCGTGTAAATCAAAGTATTCATGCAAGCATTGTAATAAAAAGCATCATTCGCTACTAAAAGTAACGTTAGGGAAGATATGCCATGTGCAACCGATGCAAGTATCACGGTTGCTCATGTTGCAACAAAAAATCAAATCAATCAAATACTATTATCAACAGCATCTATACGCGTATATGATGCACAGGGCAGTTGGCATCATTGCAGGGCTATTTTGGATAATGGCTCTCAGTCGAACTTTATTACAAACAACCTTTTCAAAAAACTAAACCTGGTTAGTACTCCCATACAATCTACGGCTGTGGGAATAAATCAGGCTAGTGTCAATTTAAATCGTAAAGCTGACATACGTATACGCTCAGGATGTTCAGCATTCGAAATCACACTAAATTGCTTAGTAATAAACAAAATAACAGAAAATATGCCTACACTCTCCTCTGACCCTTCTTTTCTAAATATTCCGAACAATATAAATTTGGCCGATCCTACATTTAATATCGAAAGTGAAATTGACATGTTGATAGGTGCCTCAAACTTCTGGCAATTGTTAAGCACAGATCAAATAAAATTAGGGAAAGACAACCCCATACTGCACAAAACGCGATTGGGATGGATACTGTCTGGACCTCTGTCATTTTATCAACCACAACAACAACAAAAATTAGCTTGTCATTTAAGCTTAAATTCAGAGGATCAGCTAATAGAACGGTTTTGGTCAATCGAGGAATGCAACTCCAAACGCAATTGGTCAATTCAAAAACAAGAATGTGAAACTCACTTTAACAATACAACCACTCGTGATTCTACAGGGCGATTCATAGTTAGTGTTCCATTTACTGCCGATGGGAACAGATTAGGGGCATCACGTTATATGGCCTTAAAACGTTTTTACGCAGTGGAGAAACGATTAAGTCAAGATTCTGAATCAAAACGCGATTATGTGAATTTTATGAGTGAATACGAGCGGTTAGGACATATGAAACCTACTATCGAGTCGAGTAATGACATTGAGCATCAAACCTATTATCTTCCCCATCATGCGGTCAGAAAGGAAACAAGTGTAACAACAAAAACGCGCGTGGTCTTTGACGGGTCGGCAAAAACCAAAACTGGAGTATCACTTAATGACATCCAAAAGGTGGGTCCAGTTATACAGGACGATATATTTGCGCTACTATTGCGATTCCGTCAATATCCATACGTAATGACGGCCGACATAGAAAAGATGTATCGCCAGGTCTTGCTAACTGAATCTGATCGCAGATATCATCGAATTCTTTGGCGGCTAGATAGTTCACAAAAGGTGCAATGTTATGAATTGCAGACGATAACATATGGAACCGCCTCAGCGGCCTATCTCGCCACGCGACGTATACAGCAACTGTCAATAGATTACGACCACCAATACCCTGAAACATGTTTAGTTATAAAGAGAGATTTTTATGTTGACGATCTGTTGACAGGTGCTAATTCATTAGAAGAGCTCAACAAACTTCATAACGAACTCATACACATTCCGAGTTCAGCTGGCCTGAACTTACGAAAGTGGTTGAGCAATTCTACTAATTTCAAAAATTGTAATGAATCCGATCAGATCCAGTTAGGAAATGATTCCGAGACGAGAACATTAGGAATAGCATGGAGCTCAAGTTTAGATATATTTAAATATGAAATCGCGAAAGTACTCTGGCCAAAACGAGTTACAAAACGTACTATATTATCTACCACGGCCAAAATTTTTGATCCTTTAGGCCTATTAGGACCTGTGGTTGTAATAGCAAAATTAATCATGCAACAGCTTTGGCTATGCAAGTTATCATGGGATGAATCCATCCCTCAAGATTTGCATTTCAAATGGATAAAATTTCTAGATGAAATAACGATTCCTCTTGCGATAAATATACCACGATTTGCATTTCAATCTGATGCGCGAATTATTGAATGCCACGGTTTCGCGGATGCTTCGGAGAGGGCATACGGTGCATGCGTGTACGTGCATTGCATAGATTCAACTCATAAAGTAACTGCCAATTTATTATGTGCCAAGTCGCGCGTGGCTCCCTTATTGGTCACCGATTTGATTACAAAAATAAGAGAATCGATAACTGTTCAATTTAATCAATATTATTTCTGGTCTGATTCGACAATCACACTAAGTTGGATCAAATCAGATCCTTCAAGGTGGCATACTTTTGTTGCAAATCGTATTGCCAAAATACAATCGGTTACCAATACACAGGAGTGGGCTCATGTGAGATCAAAGGATAATCCTGCAGATTTGATTTCCCGTGGGGCTCCTCCCACAAATCTTATAAATTCCACTCTTTGGTGGCACGGGCCCACATGGCTAGCTATGGAAAATGCCGAATGGCCAAGTGAAACAAGGGACACTGCACATGTGGAGCAGTTACCGGAACTTCGCAAGACTACTTTAATTTCGCACGTAACCAAATTTGATTTGTTTGAGAGATATTCCTCGATTGTCAAACTACGACGCGTTACTGCCTGGATTCTGCGATTTGCGAAGAATTGCCTCAGAAAAAAGACGGACAGGCGGTACGGCTCTTTAAGCGTTGCTGAATTAGAATATTCGCTTACCGCACTGGTACGGCACGTGCAATCGCAGGCCTTTCCTGTCGATATTAGAAATCTAAAAGCAAACGAGGACAGAATCTGTAGTTTTGCGTTTAATAAAAAACATCATATTACCTAAAAAGCACTTGCTTACTGATATGATTATTAATCATGAACACGTTAGACTATCACATTGTGGAGCGCGAACTCTATTGGCATCATTGAGAGATCGTTTTTGGCCAATTTCCGCTCTAAATAGAATCAAAAAGCTAATTAGAAACTGCATAATTTGTTTTAAATCCAACCCATCACAGAATCAATATCTAATGGGAAACCTACCAAATTATAGAATCACCCCAGCTAACATATTTCAAAATTGCGGAATTGATTACGCAGGCCCTTACACATTAAAATACAAAAATGGTCGCGGCAGTAAAACCTACAAGGGTTATATATGCTTATTTATATGTATGGCAACAAAAGCAATTCACCTAGAGGTAGTGAGCGCTCTCACCACCAAGGCATTTCTTGATACCTTCAAACGATTCATATCACGACGCGGTAAACCTGTAGCGATATATTCGGACAATGCCACAAAGTTCGTGGGTGCTGCGAAGGAACTGCGTGAATTATTTCAATGCGCGATTAGCGACACTATTAAAAATTTTAGTGCAAATGAAGGAATATCGTGGCACTTCATACCACCTCGATCCCCTCATTTTGGCCGGTTATGGGAGGCTGGTGTGAAGTCCACGAAGGTACAGCTTAGGCGGATATTAGGAAACGCTCTATTAACGTTCGAGGATTTCTGTACTGTTCTGACTAAAATAGAGACTGTATTGAATTCCCGTCCCATTTCTCCTATATCTAGTGATCCCAACGACCTCAATCCATTAACCCCAGGACACTTTTTAATTGGGAGATCCTTAGAAGCTCTTGCCGAACCCAACGTATTAGGTGCTGTCGAGAATCCCTTGTCCCATTACCAAAGACTACAACAATTGGTTTAACATTACTGGACAAGATGGAGCAAGGAATACATCAACGAACTACAAAGTCGATGTCGTTGGACTTACAACCTGTGTCTACGTAAAAACAGAAGTGAAAACTCCAGCAACGAAAAAGGCATTCATTCAATGCCAACAATTCCTAGAACTGCATTCAAGTTTAAAACCAAGGCACATTGACTCGTTGCGCTATCTACGAAAGAATAGTTCGTGTGGCTGTTTATAAACTCTTGCGTAAATAAACCAAAAGCAGAGAACAATGTAACCAACACATATGTTTTTCTTAGATATTTAATAATATGACTAATATATACTGTGTATATACCTATGATATATACATACACATAATATACGAACAGGCGAATGAAGGGATGTATTGTATGAAGCCGGTTTATTTATTTCTTCTTTCTCGCTTTCTCTCTATATTTGAATAAAGAAAGTCAATTTTTCTTTTTTCTGGATTTAAAATCTGATCTAATGCTGTACAAAAATAGCGCGAAAAATAGTCACTAAGAATAACATAGACCATAAAAAAATACTCAAGATATAATCTTAGATAAGTATACCTTCAAGGTTACATCTTTATTTTTCTATAAATATACTGAGAAGCACTTTAAAGTAATTTTACATTATGGTACGGTTTTATTTCATATATTTATACAAACACCTAGTAATGTCAAAGTACCTATGCAAAACACTATAAATAATGTGAAGAAAATTTGTTCCTAGATTTATTTAACACCAATTTGACAAACAAAGAATACGTTTACTGTCAGTGAATGAATTAGGTAGTAATTGTGGAGGAACGGGGTAATACTGTCTTTTTTGTTATCTCGGACAAAAAATGCCGAATACACTTTTGAGTTCCTTATAAAATTTCTTTGGAATAATGTGCCCGGCATACTTTGACGCCATTTAAAATATGAAAGTGTATAACGGCAGTTCTTATCTTTAAACGATAAAATTTTTAAGCATTTATTAGCGCTCAAATTTGTATTCAAACAGAAACACAAAATGTGATCAGTTTATGAAATAATGTTGCTTTTATATTACGCAGATCGATGTTACTAATTATAATACAAAAAAGAAGGTTGTGTATTGAGAACGATTAATTTTAGCTCTGTCAAGTTGCCCGCAGTTTCAATTTATATAGTATAAAATGGGTATCAATTGTGCTCCATTTGTGCTCAATTGTGCCGTTATTAGTTTAATTTGTACTCTTCTGTTTTCAAAGATTTAAAAAAAAAAATCGAAGGGGGGGCTAATTTGACGATTGGCCCCCAAAAATTTGAAATTCTTTTTAAAACTTGAAGCCTTGGCAAAGCACTCCAATTGTGCTCAGTTGTACTGTATAGCATCTTCCCGCCAACCACTCACTTTCGAAGTTATACCAGAAAGAAATTCTGAAACTGACGAAAGTCTACTGTCCTGCCCCACCTTTGTTATAACTTGTACAGTATAAAATGTTTATCAAATGTGCTCCATTTGCACTCAATTGTTGTTAGTTTCATTTGGACTCAGCTAGACTGTTTAAGGAAATTAGATAAAAGATCGAAAGTGAATATCATTCAACAACAGTAGTAAAAGATGTGATAATTTTATGGAGCACATTCTTCTTGAGAATAATTACTTATCAAAAAAGTGCTTGGGTTATTACAATTTTAATAAAATTGTTTTGTTAAGATTTATTTACTTTTATTTATGTTCTATATAATATTTCATGAGGATACACCATCTCACTATCATTGCAGTCTACTTTGCGTGCAGTAAATGATCGTAGACTTCCCATTTTTCGTTTATTCTGAAAGAGTATGCTTTAAAATGGCCACTGACGTTCTGCTCGACGACTCCAAGGGGCCCAGAGTAAGCGATGAGTCCACCTAGGTCATATTTAATGTCATCAGTAGTAATGGTCTTTGGTATATTATTATCAGCAGCATAATGTTATTTCGGATAGTTACTTCTATCAACATGTACTGCGTGTTGTATTCAATTTTTGTTGTTGTCGCACTTACAAATTCAGTTTTTACGCAGATGGTGCGTCTGTCAGTTCTATCAAAGTACTTTGTTAATACTGCCTGCAATTCTAGATGTGACGCACTGTTTTTTTTAAATATAACTTCGAAAGTGAGTGGTTGACAGAAAAATGGTATACGGCACAATTGAGCACAATTGGAGTGCTTTGCGATGGCACGGAATTTTAAAAAGAATTTCAAAATTTTGGGGGGACCAATCGACAAGTTAGCCCCCCCCCCCCTTCGATTTTTTAAAAATCTCTGAAAACAGACGAGCACAAATAAAATTAATAATGGCATAATTGAGCAACAATGGAGCACAATTGACACAAGGTCCGTTAACTATATAGGTTGCCCGATCCCGTGAGTTTATGGACAAGGGGAATGAAGTGAGGTGCGCGGGCAATGACGTAGTTGAGTTTCCCACTTGGTAATTTAATCTATCTTGTGGTATATGTTTGTGATAAACATATTGTTTTTCCGGCTTGTTTTGAAAGTAGAATATTTGCAAATAGTTCTTTTAAGAACTCAGTAACTTGTTATAAGAGAGGTGGCAAACTTTTTTCAATACGCCAGGTCAACGGTGTGCTGTGGCACTTTGTAAAAACAATTTAATAGGAAGTAAAAAACTAGGGTTCAATATCTCCTTTTATTAATTTCCAAAAGAGGAAATATACAAGAAACAGTGGATAATAGCATGTTGTAGAAATGACGTTTGGAATCCTGTTACCAGTCGAATATGTTCAGCACATTTTAAAGAAGATGATTTTCAAAGAAATTTAAAAGCTGAACTACTTAATTTCAATTATAAAAGATTTCTGAAACCTACAGGTAAACACAGAAATATTACTAATAAGATATAAAATAAAAGAAAAACTATCTCTTGATTAATACTGCTTTCAACAAAATTATGAAAAGAAATTCTTATTATTTAGATTATATACCTATTTAAACCATTTTTTTTGTAATGCATTAAAAGTATCTTATTTTTTTAGCTGTATCATCTTTATGTCTTTCTATGTTACAAGTTGAAGATGTTGGACCATCTGCCAGTGATGCAAAGAAAAGAAAGAGTTCGTTGAAAAAATATTATTAGTGTCTAAGGAATCTATGCTAAAAGCTGATGATACAATTTGTATTGAAGATATTCCCTCATGCAGTAATGAATCTGATAATGAAACTTTACCTGTAAAGTATATTGTATATTGAATTAAATATTTAAACAAGAATAAAGTCGATGTGACGGGCAGAAAAAGAAAATTGGAAGCAAAATAGTCAAAAATTGTGCATTAATAAAAATTAATATTTTGTAGTAAAATCTATATCCATCTACATTGTACAATCACATTTCAATTTAACATTTTGTATTATTGTGTATCTTATATCTGTAAATGCATTAATACCTATTATAATTCTTTAGCAGCCTTTTGGCCAATCTCGTTTTCCTGTTAGGTATCAGTTTTATAATAAATACAAAATTTGTTTCTTGTTTATTAACTATGTATGTATATAGATAAAATTCTTTTTCTGTATTATAATAAAAGAAATTAAAATCAGTATAATTTTGAAATAAATCTTCCCATAATAAACTATTTTTTTATTTTTGTACTCAACCTAACAATAAATTAGTTAATAATGAATTTAGCATGTATGTAAGTAAATAGATAACTCTTGATTTACCTGCCTACGTGTATTTCTCTTTTAATAATGTTAATACATATATATTATGAAGTAACATAGCAATGCTCATTTTTTATGTGTTAATACTGGCAAAAAGTAAGAAGCCTATTTACCTATACATTATTTTATTTATGCATTTATCCATTAACTCCTGTTCATCTTTTAAATATGGGAAACTGGCATACGTCACTCGTAACTCGCACGTTCATTGGTTGAGATGGGATAAGGCAACCTATATAGTTAACGGACCTTGCAATTGACACACATTTTATACTATGTAAATTGTAATTCGGGGACGCCAACTTGACAGAGCTCAATTTAGATACTGACACTTATTCCCTGACATAATTTACTTTACTGATTTTACTTGTTGAAATAACGAATTATTTTAGGCTACTAAATAGAATTCTAAAAACATGGATATACGAGGGTGGGTCAATATGTCCGTGACTTCTTGAATTTCCCGCCTCTTAACTGAAAGGGTAACACTGCTCCTGTCAACAGACATCTGTCAGTTGACTCCTGTCAAAATTTGAACAAGCCGCGTCATTTAGTTTGTGTGTGACAACTATTAATAGCAGACTACAGCGTGATTTGAGAAGAAAATGGAAACATGTGAATTTCGTGTGCTCATTAAGGATTATTTTTTTGCGGAAAAAACCATCACTCAAACCAAGCTTGATAAATACTATGGGAACTCTGCACCATCAATTTTAATGGTAAAAAATGGTTTACTGAATTTCGTTGTGCCCGTACAAGCACGGAAGATACCGAACATTCTGAACGCCCAGTAGAGGTCTCTACACCCGAAACAATTAAAAAAATTCACGATATGGTGTTAGCCGATCGGAGATTGAAAGTGTGAGAGATTGTGGAAGTCATAGGCATATCACATGGCTCGGTGGTGTCAATTTTGAATGATGACTTAGGTATGAGAAAGCTTTCCGCAAGATGGGTGTCACGTTTGCTCACAATCGACCACAAACGCAATCGTGTGACAACTTCGCAGGAGTGTTTGGCGTTGTTTAACCGCAATATGGACGAGTTTTTGCTCCGTTTCGTAACCGTGGACGTAACGTGGATCCACCGCAACACACCAGAGACAAAACAGCAGTCAAAACAGTGGGTTTCTCGGGGTGAATCGGCGCCAAAGAAGGCCAAGGTGGGTTTGTCGGCCAATAAAGTCATGGCGACCGTTTTTTGGATGCACGCGGTAAAAAAGGGGTAAAACAATCAATGGCGAATATTATGCCAACTTATTGAGTCGATTTAATGACAATTTGAAAAAGAACCACCGCATTTGGCCAAGAAAAAAGTTATTTTCCGCCAGAACAATGCAAGGGTGCACACATGTGCAGTTTCCATGGCAAAAATCCCTGAATTAGGCTACGAATTGCTCCCTCACCCGCCTCATTCTCCGGATTTAGTCCCGAGTGACTATTTCTTGTTTCCAAACCTAAAGAAATGGCTCGGCGGTAAGAGATGTGACTCCAACGATGAAATCATCTCACAAACAAATACCTATTTTGATGACCTCGACAAATCTTATTTTTTGGAAAGGATAAAAAAATTAGAGAAACGTTGGAAAAAGTGTATAGAGCCCAAAGAAGACTATGTTGTAAAATAGAATGATTTTTTTATCCAAAAACCTGTGTTTCATTCAAAAAGTCACGGACATATTGACCCGCCCTCGTATATACGAAATTTAATCTATGGCGGTTTTTATAGTTTAGGAGTACAGTACTTTATAGAAATCTAAAATTTACAAGCCACAATAGGAATATTTAGTAGTCAATGCAATAGAAGAGGGTTGCCAACTTATTGAGTCGATTTAATGACAATTTGAAAAAAAACCACTGCATTTGGCCAGGAAAAAAGTTATTTTCCGCCAGGACAATGCAAGCGTGCACACATGTGCAGTTTCCATGGCAAAAATTCCTGAATTAGGCTACGAATTGATCCCTCATCCGCCTCATTCTCCGGATTTAGTCCCGAGTGACTATTTCTTGTTTCCAAACCTAAAGAAATGACTCGGCGGAAAGAGATGTGACTCCAACGATGAAATCATCTCACAAACAAATACCTATTTTGATGACCTCGACAAATCTTATTTTTTGGAAAGGATAAAAAAATTAGAGAAACGTTAGGTAAAGTGTAGAGAGCTCAAAGGAGACTATGTTGTAAAATAGAATGATTTTTTATCCAAAAACCTGTGTTTCATTCAAAAAGTCAGGGACATATTTACCCGCCCTCGTATATACGAAATTTAATCTATGGCGGTTTTCATAGATTTAGAGTACAGTACTTTATGGAAATCTAAAATTTACAAGGCATAATAGGAATATTTAATAGTCAATGCAATAGAAGAGGGTTATACGTCTTTACAAGGTAATTACTATTATCTATAACTATTTTCATATACATAACATTGTTTTTGTGTATTATTATTAGTTGGACAATGTATTTTATACAAATATATCTATAATGCATAAAACGAATATAAAATGGACAATGCATTATCGGAATATACTAAATGTAGTCGAAGCAAATATTAACTCACAAGGGTTCGTAGTATAAGGGAAAGCGTCTTCACAAAGAATCAATAGTAGACAAATATCCATTTGCGAAAAACAAATAGTATTTGAAATAATGTGCTGATTATAAGAAACACAAATAAAGTAATAATAGATACAAAAAACATACTTATAAATACGTGATATGTTAGAATAGAATAGAATAGAATTTTTATATTCCTAAATGACAAAATAAATTGAACAATAGTTAATAGCCAATATATAATACTGTAAGTGAAGACAAACGCCGATCAGTCTTCAAAATATTTACAGACGATTCCGTGAGAATTTTGTATATTGTCAGTGTACTTATATACATAACGAAAAAATGAGGTGTGGCCACCACACGACTTTCTTATACGTATGAAAGTGTTACTTCCGGTCCGAATTTTGAAATTTCATATATACAAAAAATATTCCAAATCCAACTCTAAATACTTTTGTACTCTTCATAAATATACATAGAATGCATAACTTACGACATATTTGCAAAAAATCGCTTTTCGATAAGAGTAAAAGTGGTACTTCCGGTCTGAATTTTGAAATTTTTTTTATATAAAAGATATTGAAAATTATGTTTTAAATACTTTTATACTCGTAACGTACTTGTCTTAAAAGCATGACTTGCGAGATATTCGCAAAAAACTGATTTTCGATAAAAGTAAAAGATCTACTTCCGGTTGGAATTTCAAAAAACTTTTTTAAGAAAATTTGTTTCAAACTTAATTCTAAGTACATATGAATTCTTTATAAATTTGTTTAAACGTAGTAATTGACGAAATATTTGCAAATTTCGATTTTTTCACTGAAGTAAACTACTACTTCCGGTCTGCCGATTTTGCTCAAAATCTAATCAGTTCTCAAGAGGCAGATTATACACGTAAATACAAAATTTGGAATTGATATCTACAGCGGTTTGGCCGCTATCGTGGTCACACACACACAGACAGACACACAGACAGCCACAGACACACAGACAGCCACAGACACACAGACATTTTTTAAAAACCACTTTTTTGGTATCAGGGGACCTCGAAACGTGGACATCTGCAAAAATCTCGAGTTCGAAAATTTTCATCATCACAATACTTCCTTATACTACGTATAAGAAAGTAAAAAAATGAGGTGTGGCCACCACACGACTTTCTTATACGTATGAAAGTGTTACTTCCGGTCCGAATTTTGAAATTTAATTTATACAAAAAATATTCCAAATCCAACTCTAAATACTTTTGTACTCTTCATAAATATATATAGAATGCATAATTTACGACATATTTGCAAAAAATCGCTATTCGATTAGAGTAAAAGTGGTACTTCCGGTCTGAATTTTGAAATTTTTTTTATACAAAAGATATTTAGAAGTATGTTCTAAATACTTTTATACTCGTAATGTACCTGCCTAGAAAGCATGACTTGCGAGATATTCGCAAAAAACTGATTTTCGATAAGAGTAAAAGACCTACTTCCGGTAGGAATTTCGAAAAACTTTATTAAAACAATTTTTCTCAAATTTAATTTTGAGTACATTTGAATTCTTTATAAATTTGTTTAAACTTAGTAATTGACGAAATATTTGCAAAATTCGATTTTTTCACTGAAGTAAACTACTACTTCCGGTCTGCCGATTTTGCTCAAAATCTAATCAGTTCTCAAGAGGGAGATTATATTGGTAAATACAAAATTTGGAATTGATATCTACAGCGGTTTGACCGCTATCGTGGTCACACACACACAGACAGACACACAGACACACAGAGACACATAGACATTTTTTAAAAACCGCTTTTTTGGTATCAGGGGACCTCAAAACGTGGACATCTGCAAAAATCTCGAGGTCGAAAATTTTCATCATCACAATACTTCCTTATACTACGTATAAGAAAGTAAAAATGAGGTGTGGCCACCACACGACTTTCTTATACGTATGAGCGTTTCAAACTATACAATTTTAAGAATTTTTTTATACAAAACTTATTCAAATTCCTATTCTAGGTACTTTCATTCGCTTAATAAATCGCTATAGAATGCATACTTTGCAAGATATTATCAAAAAAGTGCTCCTCGCTAAGAGTAAAAGTGGTACTTCCGGTCCGAATTTTGAAATTTCGTATATACAAAAAATATTGAAAATCCAGTTCTAAATACTTTTGTACTGTTGATAAATATATATAGAATGCATAACTTACGACATATTTGCAAAAAATCGCTATTCGATAAGAGTAAAAGTGGTACTTCCGGTCTGAATTTTGAAATTTTTTTTATACAAAAGATATTGAAAATTATGTTTTAAATACTTTTATATCCGAAACGTACTTGTCTAAAAAGCATGACTTGCGAAATATTCGCAAAAAACTGATTTTCGATAAGAGTAAAAGACCTACTTCCGGTAGGAATTTCGAAAAACTTTTTAAATAAAATTATACTCAATTTTAATTTTAAGTATATATGAATTCTTTATAAATTTGTTTAAACTTCGTAGTTGACGAAATATTCGCAAAATTCGATTTTTTCGCTGAAGTAAACTGCTACTTCCGGTCTACCGATTTTACTGAAAAACTAATCAGATCTCAAGAGGGAGATTATACACGTAAATACAAAATTTGGAATTGATATCTACAGCGGTTTGACCGCTATCGTGGTCACACACACACAGAGAGAGACAGACACACAGACATTTTTTAAAAACCACTTTTTCGGTATCAGGGGACTTCAAAACGTGGACATCTGCAAAAATCTCGAGGTCGAAAATTTTCATCATCACAATACTTCCTTATACTACGTATAAGAAAGTAAAACATACAAATAAAAGTATGATATCCTACGCCTTCTTTCTTCGGCAAAGCCCGACTCCGACGTTTTCAGATATACCTATGTATATTCATTGTGTTTATAAATGGCTTTTGTCGTAGAGTGGAACGTAAATAAAATATTTTTTAATACTATCCCTTAATTAGGCGCATGGGGTCAAGAGAGTTTAAAATTGAAAAACCAATGTGTTAGAGTGTACGAAGTGCGCTGATGCTTTTTGTAGCTTCGTATTTCTCCGAAGAGTACACAAATTAGTTGTGATCAAAGCATCAAAGTGTACGCACGTGTCACTTTACTAATAAGTGGTGACCCCATGCGAGCAATTACGTAACTTTTTTTGAAAGAGGTAAAAGTGTCAACTAAATGCAATAAATGCTGTAAATTTATTTGTCAGCAACACTTTGTTATGTTCTGCGTTGGATGCAGAACAGCAAAATCGGCTGATGAATCCGACTAATCTTTTTTTTTAACTTTGAAATCGGCTGAGTCAAAAGTTATTGGATTAAAATGGAATAGAATTTATTTATTTATTTATTTTTTAAAATGAAAGTTATGGTTTTTTTTTATTTAGATAATGTATAATAAAGCACTGTAAACAAACTAAAAAAAGTACACTTTATTTTATTTACTTCTTACTCTACATTTGCAATAAGTTTTTGGGGTCACTTGAGACCCCATGTGATTAATTATGTGATTTTCTTAATGCGCCTAATTAAGGGCTATTAGTATAGGTATACAAATTTTATTAATGACACTGCGCAGTATATGATCAGAATTATTATTATCACCTATATAAAAATTAAATTAAATTTATTTCCTTTATTTTACAGCGTCATCTGCTTACTGAAAAGCCAAAACTAGGAATTTATTATGTTGGTTAACGGTTTAAATCTCAACTACCTTGAAAATTAGCCCCACCACATGTGGACACTTTGACGACTAGCGCCCCACTTGTGGTGACTTGGACAATCTTATACATAATCAATGGTCAAGTTAAATACATATTAGGCAAACATGCCCCAGGTACCCAGGTAAGAAGTCTTAGAATGCAGATATAGCAATATAATCAAGAATTTTGAATTAAATTAGAATAAAAAGCCCATAATTTTTTTGTATCTATTTTAAAATAAATTACATTACAATTATATTACAGTAAAAAATTAATGACATACATACTCGTAAATATCATGAATATAAATAATTACAAATTCTATAAAACCCAGATCTCTTAATAAAGCATTCATTCTCGCCCTTGAAATATAAAATAAATTCCCAAAGCCCCAAACATTTGTAGAACAGCAAAAAGATTTCTTTGTTATGTTGACACATCAATGTTATCGTGCCATAAATCATAAATGAAGAATATTTGAGATATATTTACTTCTATATGCCATATGTATTTTCTTTTACCAAGCAGTTAAGTATATTTACTCAAACTTAGGTATTATAAAAATTGAATATAATCCCTCTTTATTTCGTGTTAGAATTTACTAGAGTGACCAGTGATAGTACTCAACAAACGTTAAGTTTAACTATTTGTCAGCAATACTTAGTTCAATGAGAACTGTCTATCCTTTTTCAAATTTAATTTAGCTTGTATGTAGTAAGTTGCTTTTAATTTAATATTACGTTTTTCCATATAATTTCATAGAAGTTGTATTTTATTCTAAAATAAAACAAAAGCAGGGAACAGAATGAAAACAAAACTTACAGCGTCCTCTCTTTGTTCAGCAGGTGATGGTAGTGGATGGGCTTTCTGAAAAAAAATATCATAAATATTTATTTTTGGGGGTAAGAAATAAAGTTTGTTCTACTTGTTCGTATTACGAAAGAAAAAATATGTCCGCAAAAATGCACCTTTGACTTATCAATTTGTGAATGAATATGATGCGTACACTAGTATCATCCAAATACTTTAGGGTATAACCTTAAAAAAAAACAGATCCGTAGCTCTCTGCATTGCTAAGATATCACGAGATAAGTATTAAAAATTGAAGAAAATGAAAATTTTAAAATTTACACAAAAAAACGATTTTTCGACCTTCTTGCGATTTCGATTTTATTTTCCAACTCAAAATTTGAATCCGGCAGGTGATTTTACATATTCAGCTTCACCTTTTTTGTGTGTTTGAGAAAATATAGATTGTCTAATTTAGGGGGGGTTGCTTCCCGACTGCCAAACGTGTCGGCCAACCGCCGATTATCTGAGACCATAACGCAGCCATAAATTACAGGCAGATTAGATTAGGTGACAAGTTCTTTTCTCTATCTTTTTCCTCAGCATAAGACAGAGCACGCGGACCCTTAAACATTTGTCTTTTATTACATTTGCACGAAAAAAACAGTGGTACAGCTATTTCAAATCGAACTCAGCTTGAAGCGGGCGTCCAGCCTTAACAGATAATACGAAAGTCTAGTATAAATAACAGAAATGTATAATGTTCATGATGAAAGGAACAAATTCGTTTAAAATTCAAG
The DNA here is from genome assembly GCA_963170755.1 of Amphimallon solstitiale. NCBI lineage: Eukaryota > Metazoa > Arthropoda > Insecta > Coleoptera > Scarabaeidae > Amphimallon > Amphimallon solstitiale. Next base: position 44,339,532 of record OY720684.1, on the reverse strand, counting down.
TAATGATTTTGCAGAAAAACGCTCGGACAGGTCGATTAGTATTTTTAGTTTAGAATTTTTTGACATAAGAAAATTATATACAGGGTGTCTAAAGAAGAACATATGCAGCAATCATTGTTTTTTTTTAATGGAACATACTGTATATTATGCCATATTTGAATTGTATGGTAAATTTTCAACATTTTTTGTGTAACATACCATATCCCCAAAATCAGCGGTTTTCGGAATAATGACGTTTGAAATGTGATAAATTAAAAAAAATACATGAAAATCGATTAATTTGAAGTAGAGTTTTTTGTTGAAGATAAAATTTGCAATACCAGGTTGTATTTGTTGGCTTTTAAAAAAATGTTCAAGGTGCCCTTGTTCAATTTTAACATTTTATTTCATTACCTATGTGTATTTTAATTTATCACAAAACTCATTATTCCGAAACCGCTGATTTTGGGGATATGGTATGTTACAGAAAAATGTGTTTAATGTGTTTATAATTTACCCTATAATTCAAAAATAGCATAATATACAAGCTGTTCCGTTTAAAAAAACCAATGATTGCTGCATATTGCTATAATAGCATACATTATATTTGATGACAAAATTTATTATTCTTTATTTATAATAAATGTGTTATTGCTATACGTTAGGCATCGCCATCAAATTCTATATGCTATAACTCTGTATTAAAAAAAAAATTGATAATCTTGTACCAGCATAACTCAATCAAATTACAATAATACAAAGCTGCATAATTTAAACGAATGTAGAGATAACGTTGTCATGTGAAAAATTTCTTTATTAAATTTGTTAATTCAATCTCTATTAACATTCGTGTATTTCTTGTAGGTTCTAGCAGTGATGTTCCTTTTGTTTTTCTAACAACATTTCTTATTTAAAATTTATAGGATAAGGTTACTAATAAAAAACTAAATCTCATAAAATATTTATATTCTATTTTTAACATCGTATAATAATAGTGTCGATGAAAATAATTTCTTGCCACATGTGGCCGCAAAAGAAATTGTCCTTTTACATTCCAATAACAAGTAAGGAAAAAAAACGTGTATTTTATAAATACGTAAACACATTACAATTACGAATATAACATGTAGATTTAGAATAAATATCGCTCTTTGTTATATTAATATCTTAACATTGTGTAATTTCAAAGAAATAATAGTTTTCTTATACTATGCTAGATTTTGCTTCCACAAAGGCATTCATTCACACGAAGTGTCTTTGAAAAATACAAAATTCCGCAGAACAGGAAAACACCTTGATAATACTGTCACCAATTATCATATGCAAATATTTGCACGTTGTACATATCACAAATTGGCTATTGTTTATCAAAAATGCACCTATCTTTACGTATAATATTTGAATTCCCTATAAAAATTTTGCATCAAAAAAAAAACTTATTAACAAAGTATAGATAACATCGCTAACAAACATTCACACGTTGTGTTATTGATGCCTCTCTCCATTGTGAACAAGACTCCCTTTATTTATTTATTTATTTTTACTTATAACAAAGAAGATACTAATCCCATCTAAAATATTAAATAAATTCATTAAACGCTTTGCTAAAGATGAACATTTCCACGTAGCATCTTTAGCATAATTTATTATTAAAGTATAACTTACTTATGATGCTCATATATTTCATCAAATTCCTCTTTATATTGTTCGGTCATATTGATAGTTAATAAAAAAATGAAATTAAACTAAATGACAAAAAATTAATTGTGAAATGAAAAATACTTATTTAAAATAAAATAACTTAATACATTTGCTAAGGATGATTTCTGTGCAGTGTATAATACATCTGCAATCATCAAAATATGAAGATCGAAAATTCACCGCGTCTTTTAAAATCAGACTGCTTCGCCCATGGATCGACGATGACTCTCTCGTACCTCTCTCGTACTTGCCTTCTTATCATTTTCGGTCGCCCGAAAAAACCATACATCGTTAGCAGCGCCACACACTCCACACTAACGTTTATGTTGGCATTGTCCTGCTCAGATTTATTTTCTTGACGTTCTCCCTAAACTGACCTGCACCAATTATTGTTTGACATCTCGAAATTACACAAAATTATGCACGCACCTAAATTGTTTGTTATTGTTAATGTCAATGCACATTTGCGATATTCTTATCTTGGTATTTATTTCTGTACCTTTCAAATAAATTTTATTTCAGTTTTATTTTTGTACCTTTCAAATAAATTTTATTTCAATTTTATTTTTCATACATCTTACATTATAATGTTACGCCGTTGCGGTTATGCAACTTATGATAAATTTTTCTATACCTACACTTACTACTAATAAATTATTTACTTATTCTATTACATAATTATTTATTTATTTTACAATGCCTGACCAATGTAGGGATCACGGCAATATGTTCTTCTTTAGACAGCCTGTATATAATTTTCTTATGTCAAAAAATTCTGAACTAAAAATACTAATCGACCTGTCCGAGCGTTTTTCTGCAAAATAATTACCTGAATTTTAAACGAATATGTTCCTTTCATCATGAACGCACTGTATATACAGGGTGAATAATCTCCGCGGGGAGATGGGATTGTGATTTTATGAGAAAAGATGTTTCATAGCGGTTTTTTTTCTTATGATACCCACTTATTAGGAGCACCTTTTAAAATTATTTTGTATTATACAGAGTGTTCCATAACTTGGTGGCTGACCGTAGTTATAGTTTTTTAAATGGAACATGTATATTATTACATTTTTGTATTCCCCGTATAATTATTAGTCAAAAATTGATAGTATAGACCTAAAATTTAAGGTTTTCGACTTATTACTATTTGTCTGAAAAATTAAATATTTTTATAAAATTATATTTCTCGAAAACGACCTATTAGATGAACAAATTTTTGGTAGCGTTGTTTATAATGAAATGTCCTAATACAAACGTATATTATTTGTTTTGCAATTACTAACTGAATTTGCACAAAACTGGATTTAAGTTAGATGACAATTTTTTATCTGAAAGTATGTTTTTTCAAATGAAACACCTGTATATCGGTTCATTTTGGAAATGTTTACTAAATTTCGCACCAAAAACATATAAGACGTTATTATTTTAAAAGTGATTATTACTGAGCTATTGTCGTTTTTTGATATAATTTTGCAAACTTTGTGTTTTATATTTTAATACGGCATTGTTGTTCTGAAGGAATGTCAAAGAAACTGTTTATTTATTGACAGAAGATGCCCCAGAACAGATGTCTTTAGAAGAACAATGGATACTTACATTACTTCTGGTAGTATTGCTAATTCAAAACCAAGGAAACCTAAATATGTGGTAAATGATAAAAATCAATTGAGAATTCTTATGACAACAACAGAAAATCCACATGTCAGTACTTATAAAATAAGCCGTTTGCTGGATATTAGCCAAACCATCGTTGTAAGGACCTTAAAATGAAATAAATATCGTCCGTAATGAATACATTTAAATACTGAGTTACGCATCCATCTTTTTAAGCTAGTAGAGTATTCTGCCAATGGACAATAACTAAAATGAATGCCCTTTCCATAGTAACGGAATAGTTAACTAAAGACGTTTTCATTACTATACCCTGTCTCAGAATAAGAAGGAGTGATTCAAATATCCCGCCAAAATTTGGAACACCAGCTTAAAATGTAGTAGACAAATTTGATATGACATCATGACAATTGAGGTTAGAAGAACTGTATTAATTCTAAATAAGGATCTAGCTGTTTTGTGTTTCATTTACTACTTTCGTTAAAATAGATGGATGTGCCGCTTTTCATTCTACCAGTCGAAGCAGCAATACGAGTGCACGGCAATTGGAAACAGGAGAGTAAAGTTATAAACACAAGTAGGTGCATACATCAATAATTTGATGAATACAAATCTATTAACATTCAATTCTAGTTTTACAAAAAAAAATTAGAAGAATCTATGGATAAAGATATAGGCCCAATTAACAAATGAAAGCATAGACTTTGTTCTGAGCATTTTGAGGAGGATTGCCGTTATAAATATATAATTACTGCACATTTTAGTGAATGTGCTATATCAACATGAAAATTGTGAATCAAGTCTATTTATTATTAAATATTTGTATCAGAGAGCAAGAATGAATCAAACCTTTTATCTTTTATCAAAATGTCCTTAAGAACTTGCAGAAAAAGTTTTACTCATTAGTTTCTATTTTAAATATCAATAAAGAACTTATACATATAACTCATTTGTATTACTGCTACAAACCTTGAGGAGGTAAATTCAAGCAACTAGTCTTGGAAATGTGTATCTTACATACAACAGTAATAAATAGAAAAATTTACATCGGCTGAAGTTGTTTACACGGACTGCAAAGATAATTACATATATGTACCTACACATTACTAATTATTATCCCCTATTAAAATTTATTTATTATGAAAATATATAAAGTATAACAAATATTTATTTCTACTATATATTGGAAATTAACAATAATTTAGTGTTCACATCATGTTAGAAGGATTAAAAATGTACATGGTCGGCACAATTTTTCGAAATACTTATTGTAACATTTGTAATTGCTTCTGACAAAAGTTCTCATATAAGTGATATTCTGAAAGGGGATTTTTTTGAAACAACTTCATCTTATGTATCAATTTAGATCCTATATGAAGTATTCTTAATTGCCTATCTTTATCGGTATGGCTATTTAATCCTACAGGTTTTCAACAAAGCTTGTCGTGCAGTCATTATACTTGTGGCAATCCAAACTTTTTCCCATATTCTCCACCAGATATTTTCACCTTTTTCTATTAGTACAGGTTTCTTTACGTTTGACATATCTGAAATATAACACGTATATGAATGTAATATAATTAGTATTTAATTAACACTTACTTGAAATTAATGAGTCAATTCTAGAATATGTGTGAGTTGTCCAGTTGATTTATGATATGAACTCATCTATAGTTATTTTTGCAATGATATTAATTGTTGAATGTTTGATTTTTGCACTGACGTACAGTATTTTTGACAGATTCATCAAATTCAAAATTTCAAATGCATGATCACTTGTTCCTTAGGTCTTAAGCCGTCTGATCAACGCATGCTCATGTTGTACATAAAAGTACGGATTTTATTTAAAAACACAATAAAGTATAATAAACCAAAGTAAAAATGTAAGAGACTAGGTTTTGGCTTGGCTATAAACATAAAATGACGTTTTCTCAAATTTATTTTCCCATGTTAAACTTGCCTACGCAAGAACCAATAAAATACTTTAAAAATATACGCCATTTTGGCGCGATATTTGAATCACTCCTTCTTATTCTGAGACAAGGAGTAGTCAAATGAAAACACTTACTTTACTAATAAATAGATCAGCATAATTGTATGGGGGGAGGGGGCATTCTTGGTGATTAGATGATAGGCCCGCATTTCTTTGAAGGTAGTATTAACAGAGAAGCTTATGAATAATTTCTTTGAAACAATTTAGTGGAGTTATTGGAAGATGTTCCGCTAAATATACGAAGAGATGTAGATGCAGCAATTCGGCGATTCCTCACATTCTGTGCTATAACCACGACATATTTTAAACGAAATGTTTCTAAGAAAGTGGCTAACCCGTGGTGGGTCTATTGACTAGCCTGCTGGGTCCTCGGACATCACAAAATTAGTTTCCTTTTATAGGGATCAGTGAAAGAGCAAATATACAGTATACATGTTACCAGAAAGGAACTTATGAGGGAACATGTTCGACAAATATTTAGAAATTTAATTTTACCTATTTTAATGTTCATATTTATTGTTATTTTATAATTTCTATTCCACTAATTACTCAACCATTCAATTAACAGTTTCTCCTTCTACACCTACTAAAATCAATTTATTAATTTGTTTAGTTTTAAAATTTGCTTATTGTGCCATATTCTACATATTTTATAAATTATGTTGCTTTTATAGAGTGTATATATCCATTTTTTTTGTCATTACCCCAATACATGCAAAAGTCATATCTCGAAGCTCATCTTTAGAAAAAATCATTATAATGTCATGCTTGTCAACTGAGAAACAACTTATGTCATCCATTCAATTGTCAATTTCGCGGCAGATATACTTTAAACTTTAATCGAGTTTCCTGCAAATTCAATCAGTAATTGCAAAAAACTAAAATATATTTGCATTAGAACCTTTTACTATGAACAACTAAAAATTGTGTGCATCTAATCCACCGTTTTCGAGAAATACAATTTTATAAAAATATTGAATGTTTTAGAAAAATGGTAATAAGTCGAAATCTTTAAATTTTAGACCTATCCATCTTATCACTTTTTGACTAAGGCTTATACGGGGAATACAAAAGTGTAGTAATATACATGGTGTTTCATTTCATATAACACTCTGTATAATACAAAATAATTTTAATAGGTACTTTTAATAAGTGGCTATCATATGAAAAAACCTCTATAAAATATATTTTCTCATAATGTCACATCTGCCTTCCCCGCGGAGATGACTCACCCTGTATGTACTTTTTAGAACAAGCCGTATTAACATGATATATTGAAGTCCACTCCAATACTGTCTAAGTGTCAGAAATAGCAAACATTATTTTTTTTATCTAAATGGACCAAGCCCAGTAATATCCTAAAGGATCTATTGTGTCAGAGTTACGCAATAATGTTTTAGATGGCTGTATCTACATACGTATATATTCCAATATAGTTAAACTTAATTCAAATAGTTTTCAACGATATTAATTAAGTTCAATTATTTAAATACAAATATGTCTCTGCAGTTTAACAAATGAACAATTTTTTATAATTACACTTATATTAACGACAATATGGAAAATACAAAATATAGTTGAGCCGTTTTGGCAACCGACACGGCGAAGGTTGTGTACGAACTAAATATGACGATTCAATGCCACTACAAATTCCTATCGACCGGCAAAATTTCAGAGCAATAAAATTATACGAATTAATTAATATTTCAGCTAGTAAAATACTATTACATGGAAACCAGTTACAAATTAAATATTATAAATAAAGCTATTAAATATTACTTTTTCACACCTATATTGCTTATTAAGCATTTCTAATTGACTATTAACAGTTTCAGGTTGCTTTTCTTTAATATGTGGCAGTGATAAAGTGAGAATAGTATCTGGATTTTAATCTCTGATGGGACATGTGGAAAGCTTTTCCTTTAATAGTGTTGAAAACGATATGATTCGAACAGAACTAAAATAAGCAGCTTGTACTACCAAAGTTGCAACCATACTTGACCTTGCCTTTTGAAAACATACATCCAAAGACTCTTCCTCGAGAAACGGAATAATTTACCAGATTGTCAAACATCTAATTACAAACTCCACGGTGGCTCTTCCTTTAAACATGTCATACTTGACCTAGCTTTTATTAAAATTAGTTTAAGGGTTGAAATCAGTAGGTAACTAATAGTGCTAAAAATTTGTTTATATTAGATAATAATTTGTATGGAAATTCTAACATGTTAAAGCAACAATACTCGTTGTGGAGTAACACTTGGTAATCAATTTGAGTTTCGCTATTACTAATGAATAATAATACCCTTACTGCTGTACTCATGTTCTTTATAAGGTTAATGTCTATAACTTCTGAGATTTTTCTTGTTATATTTAATTTTTTTAAAATTCCTTCCATACGAATATATTATGCTCTTGAATATCAATGGCTATTCTTGTGGGCTATTTTATAATTATAGTAAACATATTTGGCAAATATATATATTAAACATAATAAACTACAGCCAAGTCGTATTTGCTTCACTCAAATGTTGTTCTTAAATTAGTCTATCTACACTCTTCAATTGCCATAACTTTCTATTAAAAGTGATGTAGCTATGCATGACCAATATCCAATACTTCAGATCTGTGTGATGCATGTACTAGCAAAATAGGATAAAATATATGTTAAATAATTCAAATTCAAAGATGAACTGTTCGCATTGTGTATCCAAAATGTAATTCGAACTAAAATAGGTTTTGTGCAGTCATACTGGAATGAGCATATTTGTTTTGTCGATTTCCGTCGGTCGGCGGTATCTTGGTATATTATATAAAAATTCCGCCGTTATCGTAACGGATATGATCATAATATAGTTTTATTTGTTAATGTACGTGTCAAGTATGCTTGCACTAAAGATGGCACTGTTTAAATCATGAGGGAGCAGAAAGAGAAATACCAGATAAGTCCATGCAAGTGTTACAAACCTACGTACCTACGTATTTTGTGATTTAGCAGTCCTAGGTGTGTAATTCAGGCAAAGTACCTATTCAATGAATACTATTGTTTATTTACACTTTTCGTGAATATTGAAAAGGAATATCTATTACGAAATGGTTCAGTCCAATTTATTTGACTTTGTTTGCATTCCCTAATTGGTGTATAGTGTCGCTTGAATGGCACGGTCTAAGTTTTCTTCTTTCTTTTTGGCGACAGACCAATAATAGTATTATTATGACGTCTGGGTCTACCTCTCTTTGTTATTGTAATGGGTAGACTAACATTAGTTACATTTAAAATATACTCCTGATTAAGTGTGTTAGTCTTTCTTTGAAATTAAGCTATGACTGTTTTCTAATATAGGTACCGAGTGCCCTCTTTCCATAGAAGCATGTGTGGCCTTCTATATTAAATTTGCAGCTTTATGGTCTCGCTCATCGTTCATAATCATAATTAACTTGAAAAAATGACATGACTTTCTTATACGTGTATGCGTTTCAAATTATACAAAAGTTATTCTAAACTAAGATTTAAATATGTACCTTTATCTTCTGAAAAAATAAACCAAATCCTACTGTACTACTCCTATTCTCTTAATAAATCTCTATAGGAACTTGGCGAGATATTCGATAGAAAGTGCTACTCGCTAAAAGTAAAAGTGTTACTTCCGGTCCGAATTTTGATTTTTTTTTATTCAAAGATATTGAAATTTAAGTTCTAAATACTTTTATACTCTTGATAAATATATACCGGCTCTTTTTTTTATCATTACACATAGCATTTTCCCTATGTGTAATGATAAAAAAAAATTGTCAATGCATTAGCGATATAGTCACTGGTAGACAACCAGTTATACACCAATGAAGAATTTACGTATAGCATACCTTAATTTTTAAATCAGGTTGCCATGACGGGAAAAACATTTTTTATGTCTAATATTTCTGAATTTTTATTCAAACATAAGTCATAACTTAAATATATTTTATTAAAAAATAGATAATTTATTTATAAATCATGGATAAATAGAACAGAAATGAAAAGGTGGCAATAGTAATGTGGTACCAGAAAAATAGTTAGTTAGAGACATGTTTTCCGTCAATTATCCAGACAGGCCTATACCTTGTGCAAAAACAATTCTGAACTTTTTTAAAAAATTTCAAGAAGATGGTTGTGTTCTAAATTCTCACAAAAAAAGAAATAGAACCAATCATGTTCGAACAGAAGACATGAAATTAAATATGCTGTGTTACGTAGAGGAACGGTCTGTAGGATCGCTTTTAGATGTAGCTAAACATTTTGGAGTATCGTACAGTTCGGTATACAAAACTCTGAAAGAATTTAAATATAGGCCATACAAAATATCAAATCATCAAGAGCTTTTCGAAGAGGATAAGATAAAACGAACTGAGTTTTGTGAAATAATGTTTAACATGTTAAATGAAAACCAAGAAATTTTAAATAAAATAATTTTTACTGATGAGGCTACATTTACAATAAACGGTGAAGTCAACTCTCAGAACTTTCGGTTTGTACCCTACATTTATCCATGAAAAGTTATTAAATTTCCTATCCATTAATCAATTAGGTACTGGTCCCGTACAAATCCTCACGCTCAAAACCTGACCCGAACACAGTACCCTCAAAAAGTTAATGTCTGGATTGGAATAATAAGCGATAGACTTATTGGCCCATTTTTTATTGACGGTAACCTCACTGCAGTGAAATATTTGCATTTGTTGAGAGACCATATCATTCCATCAATTGAGATGATGAATGTTGATGAACCCTGGTTCCAAATGGATGGGGCCCCGCCACAATCTTTTATTTTTTAAATAACTTATTTCAAAGACGGTGGATTGGTAGATTTGGTCCCAAGATCAGCTGATTTATCTCCAAATGACTATTTTCTTTGGGGTTACCTAAAAAGTAAAATTTACAACAATGTACGAATACGCAACTTGAATGAACTAAAAGAGCGTATACGTACTGCATGTAATGGAATAAGGCCAGAATTTATTAGAAATACACTTCGTTGCTTTCAAGATCGCCTTGCTTATTGCCTTGAAAGACAAGGTGGACATTTCGAGAACCTGTTATGATATTAGACTTCACATTTAAGTTCGTTTAATTGTTATAATAAACCAATTATTTTGTTCCAAGTGATATTCTGCATTTTCTTTATTAAAAACATAACCTAATTCTTCTAAGCTTTATTTTGCTCTGTATCGCCCAGTGTTACCAGTACAAGTATTATTGCCGAATCAAATACTTTCGCGCTAAATTTTAACAGTTTCGTAATAAATGTAAAAGGTTTTATGTACGCTGCAAAGTTTAATTTTTCCGTACAAATAATTTATGGTAGAAGTAAGAGAAACGGATCTCCAGAATATTAGTTTATTTGTATCAACGTTACGCGGACAGTGGGAAATCCTTAATGTAGCAATTATGATGTTGACGACGTGATATATTTCGAATTTTAAAATTGTAAGAAAAATTGTACAAAATTTGTTATTTACGATATAATTGTTAAAAGTGCTATTTTATTTTGCGAGTAAGATTTGCGACACGAGGGTGATTAGGAACTGGAGCAATTTAAAATAAGCAAAATAAAATAACATTTTAACACGTGTATCGTACAGTGTTTCTGCTACAAACTCAATTTTTATTTTAAAATTTTAATAAAAAGTTTAACGAAAATTGACTGATAAAAATCTTATGACAGCTCACTGTTCCTGCTTGTCAAAATACGAGTGTATAACTGGTTGTCTACTATACAGTGACTATATCCCTAATGCATTGACAATTTTTTTTTATCATTACACAGGGAAAATGCTATGTGTAATGATTAATGATAAAAAAAGAGCCCGATATACACGGTGGCCAGAAAAATGCGGACAAACGCCAGGTAGAACGATTCTTTGTTCAATTCTGAGGCGATAATCTTAATCCAAAAAAGTTATACGGTCCTTCCTTACGGCATACGAGACCATCAAACATTAAGTTGTACGGCTAAAATTTAGCAAAATTCGTCAAATTTATCTATGTAAAATCATTGTGGTGAAATTTAGAAATGGAATTATCTCAAATGCATTGATGTAACTAATCGATTAATACCAATGGTTTACAAAAAAAAAAAAAAAAAAAAAAAAAAAAAGCACTGTACTACTTTTTTCAATTAAGATTGTCAACTCAGAATTAAACAAAGATTTGGCCTGCGTGGCGTTTGTCCGCATTTTTCTGGCCACCGTGTATATAGAATGCTGATTTACAACATAGGTATTTAAGACAAAAATCGTTTTTACACATTTTCTGAAAATGAAACCCACAATTTTGGATTCTGTGGTACGTAAGCTTTCTGACACATACCTACATACATATTATTCTATATTTTCCTTGTATTTTAATATTTTTTATATAGGCGTCATTCTAAACACTTGCCCTTTCTCAGATAGGTACCACAAACCGAATTAATAAAAATGCATTAAAATATTTATAAACATCTGCAATAAATCCGTCTCACATGGTATTTAAAGCACTGATAACTTGGTCGCACTTTTTTGGAATAAATAATACGTAGTGGAAGATAGGTACCAATTAAATATTGCTGTGGCCTCATTCTTAGAAATAACGAAAATATTATACTATCTGCCAGGCAGTACACACATCGCTTACACGACTGACACACACTTCGTAACATACAACTGTAAACAATTAAGAATGTATTTTGTGTTGTAATACTTTGATATTTTAGTTGTTAAAAAAATGTGTAAAGTGTTTTTAGTTATTATTAGTCGATGTCTTTTTTAACGTGTTGTTTCACTGTCTGATGTTTTTACAACTTTTACGGCTATGTAAAAAGTGTATTTCCTCTTCATATTACTCAAATTCACTCCTGAAGAAGCCACAAAGCAGTGGCGAAATATATAGAGTTTGAATAAATGAGTTTTTAATTTCTAAACAGAAACGGTCCGATTATCCTGAGAATCCACTACCCAATATATATATATATATATATATATATATAATGATATATATATATAATGATATATATATATATATTGTGACAATACTCCTTGTTAATAAGAGTATTATTACATTCAGGTAAAATTAACTTTAAAATTCACATTAAATCATTAGGATATAAATGCCTTCCGCTGGAACAACCAAAATATTGTACTGATGTAAAATAAATATTATAATATCTATTGCAAATTATATCCTAATCTGTTTATATTATAATCTTTTATATTATAATCTTTCATATTATTTTGCCCAAAACTAACTCAGTTATTATAACTATCAATAATTTCTTAAATTAAAAGCATATACTATTTGTGCTAAGTGGGTTGCTGACTTTCAGTTACTTATATAGATCATGCAGATTCCTGTATCTTTATTGTTCAGTAGCAAAGATAATCTTATACGTTCGCGTATTTACCGATCTTTAAAATTAATAAATTTTATCGATAAAATAATACTGTAAAGATGTTGAATTGTCCAAGAACCTATTCTATCTGATTACATCAATTTTTAGCAATACTATAACAAGGTATGTATTTCAATAACTATTAATACCATTTACATTTACTGACATATATTTTATCCTTTTAGGTTATTGTTATAAGCTTCACTGTTTATTTTTCTACTCAACTCTAAAACTTTATTAGTATGCCAAATAAAAGAAAATATCAGTAACAGATTTGTTTAATTCGTTCGAAAATTTATAAATATGACCATGGAAATTTTTAACATCAATCAAAAGAACACATGAAAATGTACACAACACGTCTAACCAACAATATGAGATGTTTCTAGTTCAAGATTGTCTATTGACTATAATGGATATAAATGCAATAACGTAAGTACTAAATTTTACTATTACTTAATATGATATCTGAAACCTGTTTGTATCCGTCATTCACAAAAATTCATAAAGTATTTTTAAGCAGAACTTTTATATTTCATGAAATGCTAAATTATGTTATTCAACTATGTAATATTCTAAGAGCACCTTACTTTTAAACAATCATTAAATTGAGATTATAATTTTATATCGTTAAGTAGAGATTTAGATTTACTGTTATTTATAATTATATACAGTAATTCACACAATTATATAAATGATTTTTAATTTCTTATCAGAAATTATGCATAAAACATTACTTAAACTCAGAAATTAATTCAAATGATTATACAACCTGATGTAAATATAAATTTGTTTTCTTTCTGATTCTTCAATATGTTTTTCTTTCTAGCGTTACTTCTTCACACTCTAACGATGATGTTAGTATTTCTATTGAAATACTCGGACCTTGAACTGCTATCTTGAAGTACCCGGATGAAAACTCTCCTTTGCTCGCACACCTGAAATAAACACACTATCCTGTTGTACTTCAGGTATCCGTTCTCCTGGAATGCTTGAACTGGGACTGTTTGTAATTTATATGCCTCAGAATATCTCACTCCTGTATTAGTAAACTTGTACACCAAAAGTTATCGCACGTATTCGAATTCTTCTCAGCTTGAACTGGATCGATGGGACAAATGCAGGAACTCAACAACTATCCTATAGAAATGGTTCTGGCTGAATTGGACAAAACTTCGTGTATATTCAACAATAAGGTAAGTTTTGATAAATCTCTCTTCTCTTTATTAGACGCTCGTAATATTAATCCTTTCTTCTTTCTTCTTTTTTATAATACACCAGATATTATCAATGGAAAATTTCGAATAATTATTTATTTTTCCTAAAAAAAAATATCACTATCTTCTCTGTTTAATTTTAAGCACTTCTATAACACTTTGGAACTAAAATCGAGAACAATACCCGTATTTATCGAGGAAAATTTTTCTCCACTCCATAAAAACGTCCGCTATCTTCTCCAAAATTTTAGAATTGTTATTTTTTTATTCCACATTTCCTTGACGATCAGTAATTAATTTTCTTTATCCAATTATATTATTCCACACATTATATTTATCCAACAAAGATTCCACATTATATTTGAATGTTTTAAATACTTATTTAAAATTCCGATATCTTACTATTTTAAATCTCAATTTAATATTTGAATTCATTTGCTATACTTCTACATATTTAATACCCATTTCTATTACTTTACTATTTTTAAATGTCAAAATCTGACAGTTCCAGAATTTGAATTTAGGCGCGTTAGCTAATCATTATTTTATTGCATTTATATTTCAAATTTCATTACTAATTACTATTCTCATCTACTTTGTTAATTAAACAAGCTTTCACAAAAATTATATTATATATACAAACAAATCAAGTAATATTTAAATCTCTACTTTCAGACTGAAGAAAATACAATGCAGCAAAGTATCCTGCCACATCCACCTATGCAAATGCATGAAGAAAACACAATAAACTAAACATTTGATAACATTAACATTTTTATACTTTTGGTATACCTCAAATATTTAATCAATATAAAAATTCTGCTATATAAATAAAAAAAAAATTTAAATTAAATTCTCCAAATTTATTCATATACCATATTGTTGTCTAGTAATGGCAAACGGCAAACCATCACATATGCCCCTTTTAATAAATTTAAATTTCCAACATGTGGAATAAAATTTACATTTATTAAACAATCTGAACTAAATTAATTGTAATATCAACTGTGCTACCTTCATATGGTAAATACTTCTATATTCATTCTAAACATCCAATTCAAACTTCTTACTATTTGGCATATTTTTAAATCCTTTTGTTCTTTAACTCTCTGTTTCAATTACTATTTACGATCTCAACTAATTAAGTCAATACATTTCAACTGAACTAAACTTCTTAAACAATGTCAACTGTACTATAAAATTCAATACTAAATACTATGTCTATTTATCTTTGCTATAATTTATGTAACAATAATTATTTTCTAAACTCTATATAAGTAACTTAATCCATTTTGTATAACGTATTTTATATAGTACTCTTTTTGAAATTGTAATCCCTATTTAAAACTTTACCATTTTTTTTTTTTAATAATCCTTCTTATTTTCATCTAACTCATGACTATTTTAACCTTATCAAAAATTCGTTTCTAAAATATATTCTGTATTAATCCTTACAATTATTGGTGATTACTAATAAGTTACATCTGTTACTTTTTCAGATATCTAGTAGCCTCTAATTAATATGCTTTACATATGCTCACTTCTTCTTTATAATTATATTTTCTTTTATACTGTTCTTATCTGAACAAATCCCTTATACCTCTATTAGACATTTTCGTCTACCCATGTACTTTCATCTTTGGAAAGTATCTAAATTAAATTTTCGTTTTATAAGGCGCACGTTACCTACATAATTCTTTTATGACATTTTCGTCCTATTTATATTTATAATCACTTTGGGTTATATTTACCCTATCATACATATTCTCTATAAATAATTCCATATTTTCATGGTACCCCTTTAAATATTTATTATATATTGTAAGCATTCATTTTTATTTCTTTAAACATATTTTATTTTAAAGACTTTTCCTATCTTTTTATACTTTTATATGTATATCACCTATAATATTTCATAAATCTTTTTGATTATATAATACCTACACAAAATTCTTCTATTATTTAGATTTTTTTATTTTTATTTTTATAAGGCTTCTGTTTGTTCTTCTTTTATATAACTTCTTCATACGTTCCTTCAAATTTTGTACTAGTGCAAATTTTACTGACTGGAAAGTTACTTATATACACATCTATTATTTTTATATACAAATTATATAATATAAGGAATGAGGAAAACTAAATATTACTAAATTCTTTATACTGTCTAATATTTACAACTCTTATTCATCTAAACTAATCTATTCTGATTCTATTGTCATAGGGAAAGAAAAAAAAATATAAATCTTTGTTAGAACATCTTGGCGAATATTCTTACATTATTGTCTCAATCATAAAATATTTAACTTTTCATACTCGTAACTCTCATCATTATTAAATCCTTTTATAAAAACAAATGACATTAAACATGCTCCTTGCTTGGTACTCCCTTATTAGCTTGATTTTCCAATTTTTTTAAAAATCTTCTTGTAATAGTTATACCCCTTTTACTTAGTCTCGAGTGTTCAGTGATTTTTATAAGCTTTAGAGTATTTGTTGTGACTCTGGTTTAGGTAGTATTATCATCATATAAACGATTACAAGTCCTTCAGTGAAAACTGCTATGTCTCTACATTTTTAGGCTCTTTTTTCTATTTAGTGTGGCTCTGGATTGGGGTGGTGTCGTCCTATGTAATACAACCACCATATCCCTAAATTTTGGGCTCTTGTTAGTTTAGTGTGGCTCCGGATTGGGGTGGTGTCGCCGGTACCAACGGTTGTCGCCCTATGTAATACAACCGCCATGCCCCTAAATTTTGGGCTCTAGAAAGTTTAATGTGGCTCTGGATTGGGGTGGTGTCGCCGGTACCTACGGTTGTGGCCCTATGTAATACAACCGCCATGCCCCTAAATTTTTTTAATAATCTATTTTTAATCGCACTCTATTTTGCAATGTATCAAATATGTTCACTTGAGCCATATTTACTTTATTCCATGAATCATTTTCTTCACTTCTACAAGACATCTTGTTCACACATTTTCCAACCTTTTTGAATAATCTTATGACATCAGCATTTGATGTAAATGTATTTGTAGTTTTCTGAATTTCCATATCCCATTCTAATAATTCTCTGCCCTTAATGTCCAATATCAAAGTGACCTGATAAACATCATTTTGCACATATCTTACTAAAGAAACACGTCTACTATCAACAAAATCATTACCACCTACAATTCCTTCAAATTGACTGTTCATAATAACTTTTATACTTCTTAAACTATTTCTCATATATGTATGTTGGTATCATATTACGTCTAACATTAAATTTGTTTCCAGTGAACTTATCGTCCCCTGAAACTACCCCATTTGTCTGCCTTGAGGTGAATAAGTATAGCTTTTTGTCATCTTTTTCTCCTACTAAAAGTGTATCTAAATACGATCTTAAAATTCTTCTACCGGAATCTAAGTATTTTGTTTTCTTTGTTAATGGTAAAATTTTATTCGTTTTCTTAATTTCATCTGTGTTTTGTTTAACATCAATGCAGTTTAGAACACCCTTCTCAACATTTCCTATTACTTTACTTTCCACTTCTTGTACTTTATTTGTAATAACAATTTTAACTTCCGTATCTTTAATTTGTAACTTTTCGTCTACTTCTTTCCGCATTTTCACTTCCCTGCTATCCATTTCAATAGTAAGATTTTTAACCTTTTCTTCTGTATCTCTCAGTAAAGTTTTCTTTAATTCTTCGAGATTTCTTTTATTTTCTTCTCTAGTATCCTTACTAGCCTTATCCAATTTCCCAATTAGTTCTTCCTTCAAATCCACTAAATTCTTCTTATTCTCCTCACTCGCCTTGTCAAATTTATCCATTAATTTCTTATTATTCTCTTCACTCGCCTTGTCAAATTTACCAATTAATTCTTTTTTATCCTCCTCTCTAATTTGATCGCTTCTCTTAATATCCTCTTCCCTATTTTTCTTATTTTCTTCGTTAATCTTCTCGCTTTTCTTAATATCTTCCTCTCTAATTTTCTTACTATCTTCACTCGCCTTGTCCAATTTATCCATTAATTTCTTATGATTCTCTTCACTAATTTGTTTAAACCTTTGAAAAATTAATAACAAGTCTGCTGATGTAATTGTCATCTTTCTCTGTACCTGCGACTTATCTCCTTTATCATGTATTTCTCCTATCTGTTGAATTTCTCTCTGTGTCTGTACTGTACATTCTCCTTCCTCTTGTGAAATTCCTTCTTGTCTAAACTCCTCCTCACCATCGCTAGATAATTCTGTTCTATTCATTCCAGAACTACTTTTCGACCTAGTATTCATTATATCTATATTGTAAGTATAAATAATTCACGCAGAAATACTTGTAACTAAATATAATTTTATTTAAAACTATGCTTATCACCTTTGTAGATTATTTATTATATTACTTCTAATATCAAAAAAAATAAAGCAATCAAAATACTGTGTGCGAGTCTTACTTTAATTGCCCCACGTTGGGTACGTCATAAAATGTGACAATACTCCTTGTTCATAAGAGTATTATTACATTCAGGTAAAATTAACTTTAAAATTCACATTAAATCATTAGGATATAAATGCCTTCCGCTGGAACAACCAAAATATTGTACTGATGTAAAATAAATATAATATCTATTGCAAATTATATCCTAATCTGTTTATATTATAATCTTTTATATTATAATCTTTTATATTATTTTGCCCAAAACTAACTCAGTTATTATAACTATCAATAATTTCTTAAATTAAAAGCATATACTATTTGTGCTAAGTGGGTTGCTGACTTTCAGTTACTTATATAGATCATGCAGATTCCTGTATCTTTATTGTTCAGTAGCAAAGATAATCTTATACGTTCGCGTATTTACCGATCTTTAAAATTAATAAATTTTATCCATAAAATAATACTGTAAAGATGTTGAATTGTCCAAGAACCTATTCTATCTGATTACATCAATTTTTAGCAATACTATAACAAGGTATGTATTTCAATAACTATTAATACCATTTACATTTACTGACATATATTTTATCCTTTTAGGTTATAGTTATAAGCTTCACTGTTTATTTTTCTACTCAACTCTAAAACTTTATTACTATGCCAAATAAAAGAAAATATCAGTAACAGATTTGTTTAATTCGTTCGAAAATTTATAAATATGACCATGGAAATTTTTAACTATTAAAGAATGTATTTATTACATCTATTGAATGAAAATTTTCGACCTCGAGATTTTTGCAGATGTCCACATTTTGAGGTCCCCTGATACCAAAAAAGTGGTTTTTTAAAAATGTCTCTCTCTCTCTCTCTCTCTCTCTCTCTCGCTCTCTCTCTCTCTCTCTCTCTCTCTCTCTCTCTCTGTGTGTGTGTGTGTGACCACGATAGCGGTCAAACCGCTGTAGATATCAATTCCAAATTTTGTATTTACGAATATAATCTCCCTCTTGAGAACTGATTAGATTTTGAGCAAAATCGGCAGACCGGAAGTAGTAGTTTACTTCGGTGAAAAAATCAAATTTTGCAAATATTTCGTCAATTACTAAGTTTAAACAAATTTATAAAGAATTCAAATGTACTCAAATTTAGTAAAGAGTAAAAGACCTACTTCCGGTAGGAAGTAGGTCTTTTACTCTTATCGAAAATCAGTTTTTTGCGAATAGCTCGCAAGTCAAGCTTTCTAGGCAGGTACATTACGAGTATAAAAGTATTTAGAAAATACTTTAAAATATCTTTTGTATAAAAAAAATTTCAAAATTCAGACCGGAAGTACCACTTTTACTCTTATCGAATAGCGATTTTTTGCAAATATGTCGTAAATTATGCATTCTATATATATTTATGAAGAGTATAAAAGTATTTAGAGTTGGATTTGGAATATTTTTTGTATAAATGAAATTTCAAAATTCGGACCGGAAGTAACACTTTCATACGTATAAGAAAGTCGTGTGGTGGCCACACCTCATTTTTTTGTTTTCACGTATTGCTAGAATACAGTCATCAACATATCTTTTATAAAATGGAATTTTAAAATTAATTTTTGATATAATTGTTTCTTCAAGATCTTCCATTACAAATTGTGCTATAACACTAGGCCTAGCACCCATAGCACATCCATATATTTGTTTATAGTACTTATCTTTATATTGGAAGAATGTTGAAGTTAATGAAATATCTAAACCTTCTAAGAAAGAATTAAGATCTAAAGAAGTGAATGCCTTTAACTTACACCAATGTTTCTTAATAATGTCTTTAGCTAAATCAATAAGAATATTTGTGTACATTGAAGTAACATCAAGAGAAATTAATCTGTGATGTTTGTTTAAATCCACTTTATCGATAAATTCTTTAAAACTGAATGAATTTTTTATATAATATTTTTGTTTACCTGTAATATTAGATATGCAGTTAGCTAAATATTTTGATAATTTGTAAAAAGGATATTGAATGCATGAGACAATAGGTCTTAAGGGAATGTCTTTTTTATGTAATTTTGGTAAACCATAAATTTTAGGAGGATATGCATTATGTATTTTGAGAGATTTTGAAACTGTAGAAGAAATAAGATTTTTTTGTTCCCATTTATTAATTAGATCATTATTAAGTTTTTGGAATATAGTTGTTGGATTGTTTTTAATTTGTGTATAAGTTCTTTTATCATTTAATATAGTTTCCATTAGTCCATTAGTCATCGCGGAATATATAAAAACGAAAACTTTTGGAATCGATACGTGCATATATGGAAGCGGAACACAAACAAAAATTCTTCTGAAGTCCTGTCAGAAAAGCCAATGGCACATCACGGACTGTGATTTCTGTCTTGTTAAAACTGATGGGTTTTCAAAAAGAAATAAACACATAGTAATGTACCTATGTGTAATAATTACATTTATGCAAAACTTTGATATATCAGCAATTTTCGTTTGTGTGCAGTGAAGTGTTCTTGTATTCCTGATACTAATTAAACGTTCAAGTATTTGTTATGTCAAGATTTTTGTACTTTTCTACTTCTTTTTGTAACTTCTGTATAACAAATTTTCTAAATACAATATTATTGTTTATCTACTAGCGGAGTATGATTATAACTCTCAAACTAGACGTGGTAGAAAGATTTGGTTTTTGGTTGCGCCTTCAGTCAAGGACTGTAAGACTGCACATCCATTTTTACAACAGTTATTAAAAAAAAAAAAATTGTCAGCTAGTTGTAATTAAACGGATTATAAACTCACTTGTAATTCATTGTTTTTCGATGCCTCTTGTTGTAGTGAAGCTTCGTATGCGTGTTAAGCTGTAAATTAAACAAAAAAATTAGTTTTGTTCAGAAGTGAAAAAATTATTAACCCTATATATCGAGACTGGCTGTACAAATGTAATACTTGCTCTGCCAATTTCTATTTATAGTAAGATCTCGTTAACATGAAAATTCGTTTATGTGAATATCTCAGTGCCGTGAACACAAAATATTTTCTATTGCATACTCTGTAGTGTAAACATACTCGAAAACGTGAATAATGAATAGTTTTAATTTTTAAGTCATCCGGGGTTTCCCTGTCTGTATGATATGCTAGAATATGTAAAAGCAGGCCACAGTGTTCAGTGAATGCTCTTGTGCGGTACGTTAACTGTCGAAACATGACAAAAGTGACTGCAAAGTGTTTGTTTTTACGTGAAAAAGGTAAACTACTAGAAGACTGAAAAAAGTTTCAGTGTAACGGCCATTTCAAAAAAGTATGGCGAGCAAAATCAACAGTTTGCTCAATTAAAAATAAAATGAAACAAATCGTCGCTGTTTTGGCTAGTACGTAAACATCCAGCAAAAAATGTACATTAAGAGAAGCGGAATATCCAAAAATGGAAAAAATCCTATACAGATGGTTTCTTAAACAACGTCAGAGAAACATTCTGGTTACTGCTGAAATAATTAGGCAAAGGGCTTTATTTTTTTATGTTAAGGTGCATCAAAGTACACATAAATTTAATGCCAGTTATGGGTGGCTCCAACTTATTTGAAAATTACCGGAGAAAAATTATCATCTCAGTCACATCTAGTGGATCCTTTTAAACAACAATTGAGACAAAAAATTGCGGAATTTGATTTAAATGAACATCAACTCTATAATGCTGACGAGACTGGAAACTTGGAAACTTTTGCCTGATAGGACCTATGTTTCACTTGCTGAAAAAAACGCTCCGGGAATGAAAATGCTAAACAAAGAATTGCATTCCTCGGTTGTACAAATCGGCCTAGATGCTTTAAAAAATTCTGCGATAACGCAAATGCATGGAGGACGAAAGATATTTTTAAAGACTGGTTTTTTAACCAGTTCGTTCCTGAGGTAGGTAAGTTTAAACAACAAAAAAAGATACCGTAGTTGATTTTCATAATTTTAGGTTAGAGCTTTTTTACGCAGTAAAAACATCAGAGCATATGCCATCCTTCTTCTTGATAACGCTCCTTCTCATCCCTCGGAAACAGAATTAAAAACAACTGATGGCAAAATATTTGCAATGTTTGTGCCTTCTAACGTAACACCATTGATACAGCTGATGGATTAGAACGTCTTACAGCTCACCAAGCCTTATTATAGGAAAAGTATACTGGTCTCTATAATTTCCAGTACAGAAAATATTCAGGAAGCTCTTAGAAATCTGCCGTTAAAGGATGCTGCATGGGATAAATTGGAGCAATCTCTTATCGCTAAATGTTGGCATAACACATTATCAGACAGTGACAATACTGAATCTGATGAAGAAGACATTCTCCCTTTAAGTGTTTTACAACGAAAATCGAATGATGAAGAAATTCCGAAATAGCTGAAACAATCACTTTATTGAACAATCTTGAAAGTGAACAGACCATAGACCAATATACATAAAGGCTCATATTGAAGAATAGAATAAAGACACAGTTACATATGAAAGCGAAGATGAAGATGATGAAGACGATCAATTATTAAAAAATCAAGAACTTGAAATTCCTAAAGTACCGCATTCGGATGGCGTGAGATTATAAATTTAAAACGATTGCAAGAGAAAGAAATTTTCCTCAGCACTTCTAGCAAACAAATTCAATCAAAAATCACTAGCTATTTTATGTAATGTTCCATATTATTAAATAAACGATATATATAACTGTGTATGTTTAATATCTACTCGCTAACGTGAACAAATTCCATGACCAGTCTCGGATTTTTTGTGTTCATGGTTTCGAGATTGTACTATTATTACTAATATTTGCATACGAGTATGCAAATATACGAGTATGCAAATATTTAAACTTACTTCTTTGTATTTTCCTTCAAGCTCCTGTATTGCATACGAGTATGCAAATATACGAGTATGCAAATATTTAAACTTACTTCTTTGTATTTGCCTTCAAGCTCCTGTATTTTTGTCGTTTTATTCTGCATTTCTTCCTGCACAAAAAATATTTTTATTACAATTCAGGTTATATATAATCGCAGACAAAATATTGTTTGTATAACATTGGTGATTGTTAAATCTGATTGTATATACAATATAGAGTGTGTCCACATTTAGATGCTCATCATTAGTATATCGCTTATTAGAAGAGATAGAGCAACGGTTAAATGGGGAATGTTTTGCAGAATTCAATGCGGGCAACAAATCTCATTTCAAATTCATGCGGACTTTTAACAATTTTGAGATATTTTGAAAAACCCAATATTTGCCGATTTCAATTTTCCTCAATAACTCGATAACGCCTAAAACGATCGCTTTTAAACGGTAACATTGTTCAGACACTTTTTTAAGACAAACTTTTTGGTATTAACAGTAACCCCCGATTTTCATTTGTTTCCAAGTTGTTAGCGCTATCTTTTGTTTTTCTTATGGCGGCCATATTGGATTCTTAATTAGTTAGATAGTCCTTAAAAATAGCTTTTCAGTAATGTACAACATACATGGCTAATAAATCTTTATTTATACGAGCGATATGAATATTTAAATAAAATTTTACTCTAATACGAAATAAGTTGGCTATGAAATTAAATTTTAGTGTAAAACAGACGATAAATAAGATCTGTCATTATTTACATGTAAAAGTGCAATGCAATTGGTGGAAGATTTAGAACTTTGTGTAGTAATTCATTTGTTGCCCCGTTCATAGCGCCATCTTTTGTTTTTCTTATGGCGGCCATATTGGATTCTTAATTAGTTAGATAGTCTTAAAAATAGCTCTTCAATAATGTACAACTTGCCTAATAAATCTGTATTTATATGAAAGATATGAACATTTAAATGAAATGTCTCTGAAAACTGTCCAATTATTTAAGAATCCAATATGGCCGCCATAAGAAAAACAAAAGATAGCGCTAACAACTTGGAAACAAATGAAAATCGGGGCTTACTGTTAATACCAAAAAATTTGTTTTAAAAAAGTGTCAACAATGTTAGAGTTTGAAAAGTGATCGCATTAGGCGTTATCGTGTTATTGAGGAAAATTAAAATCGGTAAATATTGGTTTTTTCAAAATATATCAAAACTGTAAAAAGTCCGAATGAATTTGAAATGATATTTTTTGCGAGCATTGAATTCCCATTTAACCGTTGCTCTATCTCTTCTAATAACCGTAATAACAATAATTAATAAACTAGCGACAATGTTCTGAACTTTTGAAGCACGCGAGGTGTCACTATTGTATAAAGATTCTCTTTTCAAATTTCCACTGACTTTCGCTTATTTTAAGTATGTATTAGTAGAGTAAGATAGCCGATTCTGGAACCTCCTCAAATTCAGCGACTTTCACCTAGCCTGAGAAGCGAGCAGCGGGCCCCTCCCCAGCAGTGGCGCCCTATGCAAATCGCCGTTGGCGAGGTTTCGAAATAATGTGTGCGTAGTACGGGGAGCGCTCTTAAAGTTTTACTGCGTACTACGCACACATTAGTTCGAAACCTCGCCAACGGCGATTTGCAGAGGGCGCCACCGCTGGGGAGGGGGCCGCTGCTCGCTTCTCAGGCTAGGTAAGAGTCGCTGAATTTGAGGAGGTTCCAGAATCGGCTATCTTACTCTACTTGTATTACTATAGTTCATCCTGAAGGGAAAAACATTTGATTTTGTAATGCTAGGTGCATATCAAAATAACCATTTAAAATTTAATTGATCCTGTACGAAAGACAAGCGAGTTACTGAGTTCTAAACATATTACATAGTCTTAATTGCTGCACGTTTCGTTCAAATATCGTGATTTTCTATTCAATTTTCATGAGTAGGTTTTACCTACTGTTGGGATACGATAATACGATGTATTACTGGATCTAACATATAAAAGAAACAATTTTATGGACTCACACTTTACTCAAGACCAGCTAATATAGTACTTACTTCTACATTCTCATCTATACTTTTTAGTAATTCCACTATTTCTTTCTGTGTAGTTTTCATATAACTAGCTAAACTACCTGCAAAAAAAAAACTGATACACAATGTTCATATTTCATAGTTCTTCTGTTATTTTGCGGTAATATACAACGGTGGAAAGTAAAAACCATAAATTGCGTTAGTAACTTAATCGAAATGATAGAAAATAACACACTGAGCTATGACATTAAGATTATTAAATTAAAAAATCTAGGTCCCCCTAGACCAGATTTATTGATTAAACTAGAAGATTACAATTCGAAAACTAATAAAACCGTGACGAGAAAATTCAACAGAAGCTCTTACAGTTTATCAGACTGGTTGTGTGGGTGTAATGTGCAAAATGTTTTTTTTTTGTTATGTGTGCTTAATAAGGAATTCTCCACAGAGCGACCCTGCCTGGACTTCTAAGGGTATTAGGGATTTAAAACACTTTGGTGAAAAGGTAAAAAGACATAAAGTAAGTGAAAAACATCTTATTAACATGATAGAATATTCAGTTTTGGGAAAGGTAAATATAATGTGCCAGCCGAACTCTGCATATAGATTAAATATAATTCAGCACAATGAAAACGTCAGTAAAAACAGACATATTCTTGGAAAATTAATAGACTACATTAAGTTTTGTGGCATGTTTGAAATCGCTTTAAGGGGCCATGACGAAACACAAGATAATGCGAATCCGGGGATTTTTCGTGGATCGGTTAATTTATTGGCAGAAATTGACAGCACTCTCAAGGACCACATCAACAGGTCTAATAATAGAGTTTTTATGGGTTTGTCAAAAACCATTCAAAATAAATTGCTGGACAGTATCTACGAAGTTTCTCGCACTTTGATTCTAGACGAAATTAACAAAGCCCACTATATCGTTATACAAGCAGACGAGATGACAGATTCCGCTAAATTTTCCCAGTTAGCTGTTATAGTTTGATACGAGTTGAACGGAAATATACAAGAACGATTTCTGTCTTTTCTGCAACCAGAGAATCATACTGCTGATGGCATTAGCAAACGTTTATTGGAAGAACTTAGGAAAATTAAATTGGACCAAACGCTTGCAAAATTAATATCTCAAAGCTACGATGGCGCCTCAGTAATGAGTGGTAAAAACAACGATGTTCAGACAAAAATTAAAGAAATTTACAAAAATGCAAATTATTTCATTGCTATGCGCACCAGTTAAATCTGATAGTTGAACGGGCTGCCTCACATAACAAACAAGTGAAAGTTTTTTTTTGCAATCTAGATGGCTTTTCTGCTTTTTTTTACAAGATCCCCAAAGCGTACTGCTATACTGGATGAGGTTATGAAAAATCGACTTCCGCGGGCTGCACCAACTTTAAATCAAGATGTGTTGTGAGTGTCTTCAGATATAAAAAAGAGCTTATCACATGTCTGACGCGGATCATAGATGATGAATCTAGTGACCGCAGTCGACAATAAGGAAAGCTGTAGGCTTGAAAAACATTTTAAATGATTATGATTTCAATTATTTTTTTAATAAAATCATGCCGCATTGCGAAATTCTCTACAACCAATTACAACATCGTCAAATTGACAGTAATTAAAATACAGTCTTGTGTGTCATCATTTAAATCGTCAATTCAGCATGTGAGGAAGTCAACTACATGCATATACGAGGGTGGGTCAATATGTCAGTGACTTTTTGAATTTCCCGCCTCTTAACTGAAAGGGCAACACTGCTCCTGTCAAGAGACATCTGTCAGTTGACTCCTGTGAAAATTTGAACAAGCCGCGTCATTTCGTTTGTGTTTGACAACCATTAATAGCAGACTACAGCGTGATTTGAGGAGAAAATGGAAAAATGTGAATTTCGCGTGCTCATTAAGCATTATTTTTTTGCGGAAAAAACCATCACTCAAACCAAGCTTGATAAATACTATGGGAACTCTGCACCATCAATTTCAATGGTAAAAAAGTGGTTTACTGAATTTCGTTGTGGCCGTACAAGCACGGAAGATACCGAACATTCTGGACGCCCAGTAGAGGTCTCTACACCCGAAACAATTAAAAAAATTCACGATATGATGTTGGCCGATCGGAGATTGAAAGTGCGAGAGATTGTGGAAGCCATAGGCATATCACATGAAAGAAACACTTTGAATTTCACTAGAATTTTCGGAATCTTGTCCTGTTATTTCTTTCCTGGAGCAAAATATACTTAGTTCCATTTTCAGAATGTCCTTATTTATCATAGGGTATGCTTCACAAAATTGGTTAATGTCTTCCAAAGGCAGTGTCTTTTCATATTCTTTATAATTGCCCTTTAAAAATAATTTTGCACCACATAAATGATTCTTAAAAGAAAACCGAATTCTCACTTCTGAAGTAATTATATCATACCTCTCTTGCAGTCACGTTAAGATTTTCTTGATTTAGTCTACGTCGCTTTTTTGGAACTTCTGTATTCACTGGTTCATTTGTTATGGGTGGTAAATTATTTCAAATTTGTGCAATTTCTTTTTCAAAATTATCTACGCATTTCTGGACTTTTATAACGTCTGCTTCAATTTTTTATAGCTGGCTAAATAAAATATCTACATGTGGCATCACTTTTGAAAAAAAATTAACCAAAACAAAAATGAGTCATCTTCTAGCCATTTAATAAATCCAGCTGCTTGAGTCACTGTTTCAGAGTTGTATTGTTTTGGAATTCCTGAAATTATATTTTCAAAGCATTCAAGAAGGTCGTCTTTATTGTACTACTTTGTACTATACGAGACTTAAAATTCCATCGTGTTTCAGAATTTCTTGGAATACGTTTGCCAGAAATATGTTGAAGAGCTGCCATTCTGTCTGGTGATTGAGAAAAAAAAGTTGATATGCCATTTAAATTTGTAAAAAATATTCGTACACTAGTGATGCTTGAGGCTGCCCCTTCAAGTATTTTATTAAGTTGATGAGCGTAGCAATATACAAAATGTGCATTTTTGTACTGTTCCCGAATTTTCACGTTCACACCACCTAAATGACCACGCATAACAGCAGCTCCGTCATATGTTTGACAAGTCAGTTTGTCGGGGCAATCTGGTAAAATCGGTGAAATCTGTTCTAAAATGCATTGAGATGCATCTTGGCTTTTCGGATTCGCAAACCCCCAAAACCTCTCAAATATTTTTCCATTTAGCTCATAACGTAATACAATTACAGTTTGAGTTTGAGTTGATACATCTGTGGTGTCGTCAGCCATAAGTGCAAGATACGCAGATTCTTGAATCTCTCCGAGAATATGTTCACGACAAACCTCCAACATACAATGTAAAATTTCATTCTGAATAGATTTTGATGTGCCTTTGAACACTGTTACTTCTTGAATATGGCTATTAAAGGCACTATCAGCGTTTGCTAAAAAATCAACCAATTCTAAAAATACCCCTCTATTTGTACAGTCTTTTGTCTCGTCGTGACCGCGAAGGGCAAGATTACACGTTCCGCACAGTTTTAATATGTCTATTATTTTGGAAAGTACCTGTCGATTTTTGGTCACAGTCTCATTATGCTTACGGATTTGATTCGCATAAACCCTACTTAGGCATGTCGCAATATTAGTCCTTCCTAAAAATTGAAAACTGACTAGATTATTTCTATGTTTGGCACTATTTTCGTGTTTATTTATTTTTCTAGAAAGGTGCTTTAAGTCGTTTATCCCATTTTTTGTCCAGTTATCATCTCCCTCAAAAAGCAAACACAAAACAGAAGAACGAATTTTTTTCCTCGCAACCACAAATCCAAACAATTTTGTTGTATATATTTTTGTCGAACTTACGCACAAAAGCATTTTTATTTTTGCACTGTCGCTGCTCCTGCACTATATTAAATTCTGGCGTTGGACGACCAGTTTGTTTTATTTCAAGTTTTTTATTTAAGCTCAAACCGCTAAATATAAGGTTTTTAATTTCGCTCACTTTCATAATTGTCGTTTGCAGTCTAGTCTAAGGCTATGAGACGATGCTAAATTTTACAAAAAATTTTCATGTAAATCTTATTTTTGAAATTTAGGAACGTGTAAAACAGAAAAGTGCTTTCAATATTTCATGCGAAGTTTAGCGGCTAAATTATTTAGAGTTGGTTCTAATTCCTGTGTGAAATCTGCGTGAAAAACTGTGCAATAGATTAAAATGGGGTTAAATTGCAATTGACGACAAAGTTAACTAAACCAAACTAACTTAAAAATAAATTTGCGGTTTCAGAGTTTTTTAAGTTCTTATTGCATAAATTGAAAGATGTCCTGGTCACGTGAACAGGTGTCTGTGTTAATAGAGGACTATAAAATATCCTTCTTTATATGCAGTTAAAGATGTAAACAAACATGCTCGTGCCACAGGAATGGAGGCAATTAAAAATATAGTGATAAAAATAAAACCAGGAGTGTCCATATCAGATATTAAAGCTAAATTTCATGGTCTAAGAACTAATTTCTTAAATAAACATAGAAAATATAGTCTCAAAAAAGTGGTGCAGGAGAAGATGATTTTAAAACTAATTTCTCGAAGGGCAACCAATCTTTCAGTTACGATAACACTAAAATTACGTCTCTACATCATATATTAGGCATTTGCGTGTGCTAAATTTGATATGTAATAATGCATACGTGTCATACAGGAGTAATGCGATAATATTAAAATTGTTTGCTAAATAAAAGCAGAAAATTTTCGTAATAATTTAAATAGAAATTTTCCTTAAAATTTAGCATCGTCTCATACAGGCCTAATATCTAATAAAAGTAATAAAAATCGCACAAAATGACACTATTTGTTGAAACGTTTTTTTGGAACAGCAAGCGTGTGCGACTGTAACAGAGTGGTTGTTATTTTAAAAAAAACATAGTAAACGATCTTAAAGTACCTGCAGGTTTTTGCCTTAGTTCGGTGTTTGCCCTCATCTCCCCTGCAACAAAAATGTAAGATCGAATAAACACACATGAACAAAATCCGAATAGGTGATCAAGGGTGGTTGCTGGACCATTTTATAATCAAATGATTTTTTTTATTAAACTAACTTACTAAGGTCATTATCTAGTTATCTAAGTATGGTGTTGCGTATCAAAGGCTAAAACTTATAATTATGTGACCAGAACGTTCTGTATTGCAGTGTGTTTGAAAGAAGTGTTTCATGAAAGAAACAGCTGTAATTATTGCCTGCTTTGAAGTTTTCATTGGAAAACCAGGTAATAATTTAGCTCAGCAGCAGTACTGTTCTAATTATAAACACGATAGAAATTTTAATAGCAATAACTCCTCAGATGACTAAATGCCATATTTGTGAAGCTCGGGGTGACATACATCAGAAAATTGAATGGAAGAAGTAATTTTTGCAACAATCTTAACCCAGGATATGTTGTTCTTGGAGAAAGAGAATTTTTAATAAAGGAAGCACTAGGACATTGATTATGTATAAGAAGATAGTCCAAGTCCATAAGAAAAAGGTTGCGCCTAAAATCAACATTTTGGATGTCACCACCAGTGGGGCGCTAGTCGTCAAAGTGTCCACATGTGGTGGGGGTAATTTTCAAGGTAGTTGAGATTTAAACCGTTAACCAACATAATAAATTCCTAGTTTTGGCTTTTCAGTAAACAGATGACGCTGTAAAATAAAGTAAATAAATTTAATTTAATTTTTATATAGGTAATAATAATAGTTCTGATCATATACTGCGTAGTGGCATTAATAAAATGTGTATACTTATACTAATAGTATTAAAAAATATTTTATTTACGTTCCACTCTACCACAAAAGCCATTTATAAACACAATGAATATACATATATCTGAAAACGTGGGAGTCGGGCTTTGCCGAAGAAAGAAGGCATAGATATAATACTTTTATTTGTATTTTTTTTCGTTATGTATATAAGTACACTGACAATATACCAAATTCTCACGGAATCGTCTGTAAATATTTCGAAGACTGATAGGCGTTTGTCTTCACTTACAGTATTATAATATTGGCTCTTAACATTTGTTCATTTATTTTGTCATTTAGGAATATAAAAATTCTATTCTATTCTATTCTAACATATCACGTATTTATAAATATGTTTTTTGTATCTATTATTACTTTATTTGTGTTTCTTATAATCAGCACATTATTTCAAATACTGTTTGTTTTTCGCAAATGGATATTTGTCTACAATTGATTCTTTGTGAAGACGCTTTCCCTTATACTACGAATATTCGTTTTATGCATTATAGATATTATAGATATATTTGTATAAAATACATTGTCCAACTAATAATAAAGGTCTTCATTCATAGTACACAAAAACAATGTTACCTATGTATATGAAAATAGTTATAGATAAAATTTAGATAATAGTAATACCTTGTAACGTATAACCCTATTCTATAGCATTGACTATTAAATATTCCTATTGTGCCTTGTAAATTTTAGATTTCTATAAAGTACTGTACTCCAAAACTATGAAAACCGCCATAGATTAAATTTCGTATATACGAGGGCGGGTCAATATGTCCGTGACTTTTTGAATGAAACACAGGTTTTTGGATAAAAAATCATTCTATTTGACAACATAGTCTCCTTTGAGCTCTCTACACTTTGTCCAACGTTTCTCTAATTTTGTTATCCTTTCCAAAAAATAAGATTTGCCGAGGTCATCAAAATAGGTATTTGTTTGTGAGATGATTTTATCGTTGGAGTCACATCTCTTTCCGCCGAGCCATTTCTTTAGGTTTGGAAACAAGAAATAGTCACTCGGGACTAAATCCGGAGAATGAGGCGGATGAGGGAGCAATTCGTAGCCTAATTCAGGGATTTTTGCCATGGAAACTGCACATGTGTGCGCCCTTGCATTGTTCTGGCGGAAAATAACTTTTTTCTTGGCCAAATGCGGTGGTTAATTTTCAAATTGTCATTAAATCGACTCAATAAGTTGGCATAATATTCGCCATTGATTGTTTTACCCTTTTGATGGTAGTCAATGTGGATTATACCGCGTGCATCCCAAAAACGGTCGCCTTGACTTTATTGGCTGACAAACCCACCTTGGCCTTCTTTGGCGCCGATTCATCCCGAGAAACCCACTGTTTTGACTCCTGTTTTGTCTCTGGTGTGTTGTGGTGGATCCACGTTTCGTCCACGGTTACGAAACGGTGCAAAAACTCGTCAATATTGCGGTTAAACAACGCCAAACACTCCTGCGAAGTTGTCACACGATTACGTTTGTGGTCGATTGTGAGCAAACGTGACACCCATCTTGCGGAAAGCTTTCTCATACCTAAGTCATTATTCAAAATTGAAACCACCGAGTCATGTGATATGCCTATGGCTTCCACAATCTCTCGCACTTTCAATCTCCGATCGGCCAACATCATATCGTGAATTTTTTTAATTGTTTCGGGTGTAGAGACCTCTACTGGGCGTCCAGAATGTTCGGTATCTTCCGTGCTTGTACGGCCACAACGAAATTCAGTAAACCACTTTTTTACCATTGAAATTGATGGTGCAGAGTTCCCATAGTATTTATCAAGCTTGGTTTGAGTGATGGTTTTTTCCGCAAAAAAATAATGCTTAATGAGCACGCGAAATTCACATTTTTCCATTTTCTCCTCAAATCACGCTGTAGTCTGCTATTAATGGTTGTCAAACACAAACGAAATGACGCGGCTTGTTCAAATTTTCACAGGAGTCAACTGACAGATGTCTCTTGACAGGAGCAGTGTTGCCCTTTCAGTTAAGAGGCGGGAAATTCAAAAAGTCACGGACATATTGACCCACCCTCGTATATCCATGTTTTTAAAATTCCATTTAGTAGCCTAAAATAATTCGTTATTTCAACAAGTAAAATCAGTAAAGTAATTTAAATTATGTCAGGGAATAAGTGTCAGTATCTAAATTGAGCTCTGTCAACTTGGCGTCCTCGAGTTACAATTTACATTGTATAAAATGTGTGTCAATTGTGCTCCATTTGTGCTCAATTATGCCATTATTAATTTTACTTGTGCTCGTCTGTTTTCAGAGATTTTTAAAAAAATCGAAGGGGGGGTAACTTTACGATTGGTCCCCCCAAAATTTTGAAATTCTTTTTAAAATTCCGTGCCATCGCAAAGCACTCCAATTGTGCTCAATTGTGCCGTATACCATTTTTTTGCCAACCACTCACTTTCGAAGTTATATTTAAAAAAACAGTGCGTCACATCTAGAATTGCAGGCAGTATTAACAAAGTACTTTAATAGAACTGACAGACGCAACATCTGCGTAAAAACTGAATTTGTAAGTGCGACAACAACAAAAATTGAATACAACAAGCAGTACATGTTGATAGAAGTAGCTATACGAAATAACATTATGCTTCTGATAATAATGTACCAAAGACCATTACTACTGATGACATTAGATATGACCTAGGTGGCCTCATCGCTTACTCTGAGCCCCTTGGAGTCGTCGAGCAGAACGTCAGTGGCCATTTTAAAGCATTCTCTTTCAGAATTAACGAAAAATGGGAAGTCTACGATCATTTACTGCAACGCAAAGTAGACTGCAATGATAGTGAGATGGTGTATCCTCATGCAATATTATATAGAACATAAATAAAAGTAAATAAATCTTAACAAAATAATCTTTTATTAAAATTGTAATAACCAAAGCACTTTTTTGATAAGTAATTATTCTCAAGACGAATGTGCTCCATAAAATTATCACATCTTTCTACTACTGTTGTTGAATGATATTCACTTTCGATCTTTTTTCTAATTTCCTTAAACAGTATAGCTGAGTCCAAATGAAACTAACAACAATTGAGTGCAAATGGAGCACATTTGATAAACATTTTATACTATACAAGTTATAACAAAGGTGCGGCAGGACAGTAGACTTTCGTCAGTTTCAGAACTTCTTTTTGGTATAACTTCAAAAGTGAGTGGTTGACGGGAAAATGCTATACGGTACAACTGAGCATAATTGGAGTGCTTTGCCAAGGCTTCATGTTTTAAAAAGAATTTCAAATTTTTGGGGGCAATCGTCAAGTTCGCCCCCCCATCGATTTTTTTTTAAAAATCTTAAAAGACAGAAGAGCACAAATTACACTAATAACGGCACATTGAGCACAAATGGAGCACAATTGATACGCATTTTATACTGTATAAATTGAAATTGCGGGGGGGCGGCAACTTGACAGAGCTAAAATGAATCGTTCTCAATACACAACCTTCTTTTACTTTCTTATACGTAGTATAAGGAAGTATTGTGATGATGAAAATTTTCGACCTCGAGATTTTTGCAGATGTTCACGTTTTGAAGTCCCCTGATACCAAAAAAGTGGTTTTTAAAAAAATTTCTGTATGTCTCTCTCTGTGTGTGTGACCACGATAGCGCTCAAAGCGCTGAAGATATCAATTCCAAATTTTGTATTTACGTGTATAATCTCCCTCTTAAGATCTGATTAGTTTTTCAGAAAATCGGTAGACCGGAAGTAGCAGTTTACTTCAGCGAAAAAATGGAATTTTTGCCAATATTTCGTCAACTACTAAGTTTAAACAAATTTATAAAGAATTCATATATACTTAAAATTAAAATTAAGAATAATTTCATTTAAAAAGTTTTCCGAAATTCCTACCGGAAGTAGGTCTTTTACTCTTATCAAAAATCAGTTTCTTGCGAATATTTCGCAAGTCATGCTTTTTAGACAAGTACGTTACGGGTATAAGAGTATTTAAAACATAATTTTCAATATCTTTTGTATAAAAAAAATTTCAAAATTCAGACCGGAAGTACCACTTTTACTCTTATCGAATAGCGATTTTTTTGCAAATATGTCGTAAGTGATGCATTCTATATAAATTTATCAAGAGTACAAAAGTATTTAAAACTGGATTTGCAATAGTTTTTGTACATATGAAATTTCAAAATTCAGACCGGAAGTAGCAGTGAGGAGCACTTTTTTGATAATATCTTGCAAAGTACCTATGCATTCTATAGAGATTTATTAAGAGAATAGAAGTATATACTTAGAATAGGATTTTGAATAATTTGTGTAAAAAAATTCTTAAAATTCTATAATTTGAAGCGCTCATACGTATAAGAAAGTCGTGTGGTGGCCACACCTCATTTTTTTGTATTATAATTAGTAACATCGATCTGCGTAATACAAAAGCAACATTATTTCATAAACTGATCCTTTTTCCTCTTATCACATTTTGTGTTTGTGTTTGAATACAATTTTGAGCGCTAATACATGCTTAAAAATTTATCGTTCAAAGATAAGAACTGCTGTTATACACTTCCATATTTTAAATGGCGTTAAAG
Source organism: Amphimallon solstitiale (assembly GCA_963170755.1). Classification (NCBI taxonomy): domain Eukaryota; kingdom Metazoa; phylum Arthropoda; class Insecta; order Coleoptera; family Scarabaeidae; genus Amphimallon; species Amphimallon solstitiale. The sequence goes on along the minus strand of OY720684.1, from coordinate 44,303,988 downwards.
TATGCTGGGCACATTATTCCAAAGAAATTTTATAAGGAATTCAAAAGTGTATTCGGCATTTTTTGTCCGAGATAACAAAAAAGACAGTATTACCCCGTTCCTCCACAATTACTGCCTAATTCATTCACTTACAGTAAACGTATTCTTTGTTTGTCAAATTGGTGTTAAATAAATCTAGGAACAAATTTTCTTCACATTTTTTATAGTGTTTTGCATAGGTACTTTGACATTACTAGGTGTTTAGTATAAATATAAGAATTAAAAATGTACCATAATGTAAAATTACTTTAAAATGCTTCTCAGTATATTTATAGAAAAATAAAGATGTAACCTTGAAGGTATACTTATCTAAGATCGTATCTTGAGTATCTTTTTATGGTCTATGTTATTCTTACTGACTATTTTTGTATAGCATTTTATTAGATTTTAAATCCAGAAAAAAGAAAAATTGACCTTCTTTATTCAAATATAGAGAGAAAGAGAGAAAGAAGAAATAAATAAACCGGGTTCATACAATACATCTCTTCATTCGCCCGTTCGTATATTATGTGTTATGTGTATGTATATATCATAGGTATATATTAATCATATTATTAAATACATATCCAAGAAAAAATATGTGTTGGTTACATTGCTCTCTGCTTTTGGTTTATTTACGCAAGAGTTTACAACAGCCACAAGAACTATTCTTCCGTAGATAGCGCAATGTGCCTTGGTTTTAAACTTGAATGCAGTCACGCGCGAAATTGCAATTTTTCATGTTTGGATAGTTAGGCGACATCTTCCGCTGACATTTGTAACTATTTTGATTCTCAATGGACTTGGAATATCTTCTTATACATAATCAATGCACTAGGAATTCTGCAAGATTCATTGTGTTTATAAATGCTTTTGTCGTAGAGTGGAACGTAAATAAAATATTTTTTAATGCTATTAGTATATACACATTTTACTAATGACACTGCGCAATATATGATCAGAATTATTATTATTACCTATATAAGAATTAAATTAAATTTATTTACTTTATTTTACAGCGTCATCTGTTTACTGAAAAGCCAAAACTAGGAATTTATTATGTTGGTTAACGGTTTAAATCTCAACTACCTTAAAAATTACCCCCACCACATGTGGACACTTTGACGACTAGCGCCCCACTGGTGGTGACATCCAAAATGTTGATTTTAGGCGCAACCTTTTTCTTATGGACTTATCGTCTTATACATAATCAATGACCTTGTTTAAAAAATATCCCTCTTATTTGTTGTCTGTTTTAACTTTCAAAAAAAGGAGAGGGGACATAGTAACAAAAAATGTACCTTTAAGGGCTCTTTCTATTGTCGCCGCCAAACCGGCCCCTTCTTTCTGGCATCCTAGAAAAAAGCAAACAAAACAAGAAAATCAATACGCTTATGTTACGCTATAGTTGAATGAAGCAAAACTTTAATGTCTGCTGCAAATATAGGTTCGACGTACGTCTTATATAGCTTACTCAGTCATATAATTACGTTATATATATCTTTCTGTCTGCCATTAAAAAATATAAATTGAAATGATATGATACTATTTGTTCAATTCCAACAAATTTTCATAGATATTTTTTATTATTTGCTCCTGAATTACAAAATAGAAGGTCTTGGATTCTTATTTAATAATATATATACCGAAAATATCTAGCCAAGAGATTATTTCAACCATATTTAACATGTACAGAGTGTTTCAAATTAAATGCGAATCTGAAAATACTTTCGGATTTAATTTTTATTGAATTTTCAGTTGATTTACATAAATTTACTTTTAATTTGCAACATAGTGTACATTAGGGTGGTCGTTATTTTTTAAAAAAACATACTAAACGATCTTAAAGTACCTGTGAATTGTTTCCTTTCTTCGTTATCACTCATCTCTGCTGCAACAAAAATGTAAGATCGAATAAACACACATGAACAAAATACCGAAATACCTTGATCACATCAAGTGATCAAGGGTGGTTGCTGGACCATTTTATAATCATGTTTTTATAGCCATGTTTCTATAGGCGTTTTTACACCTTTACAATTTTCCATATTAAATTTACGTAAAACACTCAAAATGCATTGCTTCTGGCTAAATCTTATAATTCCATCATGCATAGTTATATTTATTCCAAGAAAATATTTTAAAGTGCCCAAATCCTGCATTTCGAATTCTTTACTCAAATATGCCTTTACTTTATCTATTTCTGACTTACTATTTGAACAAATAATTAAATCATCTACATATAGTATTACAAAAACTTTACAATTATTTAACTTTTTAACATAAAGACAATAATCATTTTGCGATCTGTTAAAACCCAATTTTAAAACAAAATTATTAAATCGCACATTCCAACACCTAGCACTTTGTTTTAAACCATATAGGGGCTTCTTTAATTTACACACTAAATTATGTCCTTGTTCATAACCTTGGGGTTGTTTCATTAAAACTTCTTCTTCTAAATCTCCATTCAGGAAAGCTGTTTTCACATCCATTTGATGTATAAGCATGTTTTCCTGATTAGCCACCCCCCTTAATAAAACTAATTTTGATATAGAATTAGACAGAATTCACACTATTGCTAGAAATAATGGATATTCTTATGATACTATCAACAGCATCCTCCTTCACAAACAAAAAATAATTACACGTTCATTAATATATCCTAGACAAGTAATAAAAGAACCATTACATTATTCTCCCGTAACTTACATCGGTAAAACTTCAGATAAAATTTGTTCTCTAATCAAAAAATCCTCTAACACCGCCATAGCATATAGAACTAATAATACAGTTGAAAGATTTTTAAAAAACAATAAGGACAAATCGGACAAAAAACTTAGTTCAGGTGTCTATAAATTCACATGTGAGTGTAATATGTCATACATTGGCCAAACAGGACGAACCTTTACTCAAGGGATATCTGAACATCAAAGAAGCTATAGAGATAAGAAATCAGATTCTACATTTGCTAATCATTGTATAGAAAATAATCACAATTTTAATAATAATTATAAAATCTTGCATAGGTATACAAGAAAAAAGTAAAAAACTAAATTTACTTGAGTCTCTAGAAATTGCTAGGTATAATAAATTAGGATTAGCATTAAATGACCATACATATATATGTAACTCCCCCTTACTTTCTTTAAATTTGTAATCTTAGGCTTAGTATCTTGGTGGGAAGATAAAGGTGTGACAGTGCGCATTTCGTTATCTCATTCTAGCTATGTCTCTCTCGGGCGTGACGTCAAGTAAGTAACAGAGCGGTAGCCATACACGAGAAGTATACCATACCACAGAGAAAGAAGCAGAGAGCCCATGAGATAGGCTTTATTGTAGCCCTTCAGTTTTAGTTCATTTAAGGAAAATAGAGGACACTACGATTTAGAATTTACTATTATTTTATATTTGAACCACATGTTTGCCGGAAAAATGAAATTAGGATTTACTATAAGTTATCTTTCAAGTTTAACTAACCGACACCAGATGACCATATTGGGGAACTTGAATTAAGATCTATTTTCTATTTTTAATATTTAACAAGAATACAATCACCTTATTCATCTCATCCCATACACATTTAGCCTTGAGTTGACGACAAAAAACCAATTCACTTTTGTTAGTGAACGACAAAAAAACATATATGTAAACATACCATACTTATCAATATAAATTAGGAATTCTTGAATTTCAGATGATATAAATTCAAACATTATTTTCGGTTTTCCGAGTGAGATTTTATATTAGAAAATAAATCAAATAGAGTATATCTATGTACCCATCAATCATCATGATCGTAGTTACAAACACTTCCCAATAAAAAAGCTTAGAATGACATAAATCCGATAACAATTTTAATTGCATGGGTAGGTACATTTGTTTTGGCACGCTGTAAAATTTTATGTTCACCTCAGGCACGGATTAAATCATTTATTTTGTTAAAATTTGTTTAATTAATTTACACTCTATACGATTGGAGTAATGACTTGTTAATTTAGCACTCTTTAAATCAATTTTGCCCTATGTACAAAAAAGCAGTATGCGTATGTTTTTTCTTAGTTATGAGGATCGTCATTTTACTTTTAACGCTGAGTCAGTTTACAATAAAACATTTACATGCCATAAGAAAATTGAATATAAAATAAATCCCAGTATTGGAATATTAAGAATCATTTTCATAGGTTGCCCTATAAATTGCTTAATGGTATCACCATCTACATCCTGTTTTGAATGAAACATAAAAAGAGCCCGAAATGATTTCGCTGAAATCAGATTCGTTCATCGATCATAATTTCTTAGATTATTCTGAATTTGTAATTATTGTCCTTTCACTGACACATAATAAAGTTATTTGGTTACCTATTTAACAGTTTATTTAACACAAAATGTTTACATCAATGTAATAGCTTTATATGCATGCATATCATAGAATATAGGTTATATGAAAATGAGGCAATATCCCTTGGCTAAATTATAGCAAATGAAAAACTTATAATTTGTCAGATATTTATGAACTGTAAATTAACATTAAGAAAACAAACCTCGCCAGAAAAGCGACATCCAAAATTAAGAATATTAGATAAAAAATAGTCTTTGATATTTATTGATTACCTACTTTCTATATAAAACTTACTTCTGTATAAATGAGTATTTCATATTTAGTTCATACATATTTCCTAATCGCGATGCGAAAACATTCTCTAAATAAATTTCGCCTAAAAAGGGTGAGTATACCATGAAAAAAAGCCAAAACATTGTGATTCATCTACAATCTCGCTTTGAATGAAACATAAAAAGAGCCCGGAATGATTTCACTGAAGTCCGTCGATCATAATCATAATTTCTTAGATTATTCTGAATCTGTAATTATTGTCCTTTCACTGAAACATAATAATGTTATTCGGTTACCTATTTAGCAGATTATTTAACAAATAATGTTTACATCAACTTAGTTGCTTTATTAGACATTCATATCGCAGAATTTTTGTTATATGAAAATGAGGCAATATCCCTTTTACAGATGATCGAGTCGAGGTTTTACACCAAGTGTCCAAATGACTGACGTCAAAGACTGTGTCGAAGTGCCGGTGAAAGATTTGCACCTCATTTATTTAAGAGTTTTCGAAATAATTTACTAAATGGCGGTTATGTATAATAAAATTATTTCTTTCAGTGACATAAAGGAGACCTATAGTATTGATCAGAAAAACAAGAAGAGCAGAGCACTAACAACAAGAATGAGTGTGCTTAAAACCACACAACAGAAGTGTAAACTTCATCAAGGCGAGGTTAATAATACGAAATAGACGCGTATAATATTTCAGTAACGTATTAAATAAAACGTATTCGCACATTTATTACATTTACACATGTACACACGCGTATAATATTTATTAACGTATTATACGACTGATCATGCTCTCCCGTCGCCGAACGTATGTACCTACAAAAAAAAAATATATACAGGATGTCTCTAAAAGGTGCGGAAAAAACGCTACCACACATTTCTGAGGGCGATCTAACCCAACTTACCTCAGTCCAAAAGTGGATGCACCATTGCATTGAATTGCCACAAGAATAACTCCCAAATTACAGAAGCATATGTGTCCATATACGGAATGAATTTTTTATATCCAGATTACTCATAAACGGCTGCTCCAATCAACTCCTACCAGGTATACCTTTTCTAGGTAAAAAACATTGGAGAATAAGAATTTTTATTTAAAAGTTAAATACAGTGTGTCTCAAAAAAGTTATTACGTTTTAAATGGATTCAATATGCCACAGGTGGCGCCCTCTACATTTTGCAATGAAAATGAGAGCAGATTTAAATTTTTTACCCCACGAAACCCCCCTACCCAAATATTGTGACAATATACCAATTATTACAGAAATTATTTATAAAAAACTAAAACCAAATTGAACTTTTGACACTCTGTATCTCCGAAAGCATCCACTTTTGGACTGAGGTAAGTTGGGTTAGATCGTCATATTTTGTCCTCAGAAATGTGTGGTAGCATTTTTTCCGCACCTTTTAGAGACACCCCAGTATATAAATAGACGATATGAATACTCCCTTACAAGTCCGGCGCTTGGTCTGATGGTAACGTGTCGACGTCATACCTGTGAGATCTCGGGATCAAATCTGCTCGGGGACATGAATTTATTTATTCATTTAAATTTCAATTTAATTGAAATTAAATACCTTTATATGATATATTTATCTTGTTCCCTTAGCCGACTTTACCCAAACGAGCGTTACACATATCCGAGCGTTGCAGGACAGTCTTGTTCACTGCCTACAATCAGCGCAACGCGTCTAAAGAAGTTTACACTTCAAAAATAACAAATGCGCATATACCACCCAGTTCCTTTCAAAAAGTGAGTGTAAAATTCTCTGTTCAAGTTTTTAGTCAGATGATGGTCGCAGCTATAAGAGTTTTCAGTTCTTTAGTAATTTAGGATTTTCAATTTCAAACACTAATTCCTTGCAATTTATTTCTCAAAAGTAGGCGGAATTATTATTACTTCAGCCAGATAAATTATTTGACAGTTACAGTACATATTAGTTAAGGCGTCATCGCCGTTCAACGTCGTTTCAATAATTTCAATTATTTAAAATGAGAACCGACTCTCAAAGCGAAAAGGTGGATATGATTTTAGTAATTAGAGAGTTTGACGAAAATTACTTGCTAGTATCAAGAGTTTATGCTCAAAAATATCCTAACACGCGTCATCGCCCGGACAGGCGGTCATTAGAAAATTTATTGCAAGTGTTATTAGAAACCAGAAAGGCAAAGACCCAATTATGGGAAATGAAGAAAATGATTTTGTTGTTATCGAATCTCTTGTAGAAAAGCCACATACAAGTCAGCGAAAAATAAGTGAAGTCAATGGAATAATTAAGCAAGCGGAGCGTCGGAAAAATTAGAAAAAGGCACAGCTTTTTCCCGTATTGTATTCAATTACACCAAGCACTTTTGGAAGTAGATTACGATCGTCAACTCGTATTTTGTTTATGGGTTCTAGAAAAGTTTAATAAAGATGAAGTTTTTTTGGATTTTGTACTTATTACGGACGAGTCATCATTCCACAATAACGGATTAGTTAATAGACATAATTTTCACTACTACAGTGACGCAAATTCCCATTTTTTTAGAACTCTCGAAGGCAACACAGATGTTGTGTCAATGTGTAGGGTGGAATAATTGGAACGCTAGTGATACGTTCTTCTTTGATGGTAACTAACAAAGAATGTGGTTACAACTAGACGGTGCACCAGCGCATTTTCAAGTAAATGTTAGAAATGAATTGTATAGGCAATATCCCAATAGGTGGACAGGACGTGGCGGTCCACTCAATTGGCCAGCAAATTCTCCAGATCTAACAACTTCTGATTTTTCTTATGGGAATATTTCAAAAATATTGTCTATGATACACCACCAACCACACCAGACGTTATGAGAGGAAGAATAAGAATAGCGTTTCGTTCTTTAACACCAAGTATTTTAACAAGAGTTAAACAGTCCTTTCAAGAGAAAATTCGCTTATGTATTGAAAACTAAGGACATCATTTTGAGCACTTGTTAAAACATTAGTTTTCTTTTACTACTTAAGTTTGTTATTTGTTTAAAGTATGTATTTGTTGTTTACCTAGTTATGATGCTTTTTAATTATTGTGAAACAAAACCAATCAAACCGTTAGGTTAATAAATATTAGCCATTTAAAAAATGAATTGCAAGAAACTAAAGTTTGAAATTGAAAATCCTAAATTACTAATATAGTTTTTAGTAATAATAGTAAGTAATGTATCTGTTTGAAGTAATAATAATAATATTGTTTTTAAACGCTCTGTATAATTTTTAGATTTCAACTTTAACTTATCTTAAAGTCTGATGCTTTGAGTGAACAATAAATACAATTTAAAATAATTCACTCAAATATGTAAGACAGAAATAGTTAAATGTCTCTGTTAAGTTATGTATAGGGAGTATAACAGTAAGTAGCCTTCATTTAGCCTATAGTATCAAAATATGCCATAATATACAAATGTTCCATTTAAATTTTCATAACTTTGGTACGCAACATTTTATTGAATCACTCTGTATATTTCAAAATAATTTTAAAATGTGCCCGTAATGTGGCAAGGTGTTAAACATTTTGCCACTTTTCGTATATATAAACCGATGGGAATGTGGTGCGCCAGCCTGTATATATAAATCGACGGAAATGTGGTGCGCCAGCCTGTATATTATCTGTGCTATACCTATATAAGTGTTTACATTAGGATATTTTCCAGTTTGTTGACTAAAATCAATCCTCTTCCTACCTTGTATTTTTATAATAATATTCCCCCAAACATTAATCTTACTCAATGAAGGAGCTCTTGGAATTTATAGTCAATAAATCATATAAATAGAAAAAAAAAAGTAGTCACAAGGTAACTTTGTGTGAATAGTTGATGTAGGTAACAGTTTTTTGTGCAGAAATGATTGCAAGCAACTATAGACCTTAAGTCTTATGATCATATGAATGAAATTAAATGAAATTTTGAATGCTATATTTAGTAAAAATGGTTTTGTCAATTATTAGACAAAAATAATTATAATATTTTCAAATAACAGAAAAAAATATACGTAAACTAACTTATTCAGTACCGAAATAAATTATCTAAAATAATATTTTTTTAAGGAGCGGCATCTGTCGTTAACTAGAATACCAATTGCAGGCTTCAATCTCTTAAATTACAACTAAACTGCAGATTATATAAATTTATCAAATATTCAGCGCCTCTGGTGGTAGTAACCCGGCGACGGTGGCGTAGCCTGGTGTTCGTAACCATTTTAGGGCTACAAAAATTTGTTAATCATGGGCATTGATTATGTATAAGAAGATAGTCCAAGTCCATAAGAAAAAGGTTGCGCCTAAAATCAACATTTTGGATGTCACCACCAGTGGGGCGCTAGTCGTCAAAGTGTCCACATGTGGTGGGGGTAATTTTTAAGGTAGTTGAGATTTAAACCGTTAACCAGCGTAATAAATTCCTAGTTTTGGCTTTTCAGTACACAGATGACGCTGTAAAATAAAGTAAATAAATTTAATTTAATTTTTATATAGGTAATAATAATAATTCTGATCATATACTGCGCAGTGTCATTAATAAAATGTGTATATATTAATAGTATTTAAATAATATTTTATTTACGTTCCACTCTCCAAGAAAAGCATTTATAAAACACAATGAATATACAATACATTACATATATCTGAAAACGTCGGCTTTGCGGAAGAAAGAAGGCATTCATATAATACTTTTATTTGTATGTTTTTTTCGTTATGTATATAAGTACACTGAAAATATACCAAATTCTCACGGAATCGTCTGTAAATATTTCGAAAACTGATAGGCGTTTGTCTTCACTTACAGTATTATATATTGGCTATTAACTATTGTTCAATTTATTTTGTCATTTAGGAATATAAAAATCGATTCTAACATATCACGTATTTATAAATATGTTTTTTGGATCTATTATTTATTACTTTGTTTGTATTTCTTATAATCAATACATTATTTCAAATACTATTTGTTTTTCGCAAATGGGTATTTGTCTACAATTGATTCTTTGTATACTACGAACCCTTGTGAGTTATTTGCTTCGTTTACATTTAGTATATTCCTATAATGCATTGTCCATTTTATATTCGCTTTATGCATTATAGATATATTTGTATAAAATACATTGTCCAACTAATAATAAAGGCTCATTCATACTACACAAAAAAAAATGTTAGGTATATGAAAATATTTATAGATAAAATTTAGATAATAGTAACACCTTGTAAAGACCAATAAACCCTCTTCTATTGCATTGACTATTAAAATATTCCTATTATACCTTGGTGCCTTGTAAATTTTAGATTTCTATAAAGTATTGTACTCCAAAACTATGAAAACCGCCATAGATTAAATTACGTATATATATTCATGTTTTTAGAATTCCATTTAGTAGCCTAAAATAATTCGTTATTTCAACAAGTAAAATCCTTAAAGTAAATTATGTCAGGGAATAAGTGTCAGTATCTAAATTGCCATAAAAGCAGACGTAATACCAAGGAAATACATTTGTTTTCATTTCCAACAAAAGACCCAAAACGCGCACGCAAATGGATTTTAAATACAGGTAGATATGAAACATGTAATACCGAAAATCATTATTGCATATTGACAGAGCTGGGCGATTACAAAATGAATTCGATTGCAATAATCCTGATATAAAAAAATGAGGTGTGGCCACCACACGACTTTCTTATACGTATGAAAGTGTTACTTCCGGTCCGAATTTTGAAATTTCATTTATACAAAAAATATTCCAAATCCAACTCTAAATACTTTTGTACTCTTCATAAATATATATAGAATGCATAATTTACGACATATTTGCAAAAAATCGCTATTCGATAAGAGTAAAAGTGGTACTTCCGGTCTAAATTTTGAAATCTTTTTTATACAAAAGATATTTAAAAGTATGTTCTAAATACTTTTATACTCGTAATCTACCTGCCTAGAAAGCATGACTTGCGAGATATTCGCAAAAAACTGATTTTCGATAAGAGTAAAAGGCTTACTTCCGGTAGGAATTTCGAAAAACTTTATTAAAACAATTTTTCTCAAATTTAATTTTGAGTACATTTGAATTCTTTATAAATTTGTTTAAACTTAGTAATTGACGAAATATTTGCAAAATTCGATTTTTTCACTGAAGTAAACTACTACTTCCGGTCTGCCGATTTTGCTCAAAATCTAATCAGTTCTCAAGAGGGAGATTATATTCGTAAATACAAAATTTGGAATTGATATCTACAGCGGTTTGATCGCTATCGTGGTCACACACACACACACACACACACACACACACACACACACACACACACACACACCACCCACCACCCACCACCCACCACCCACCACGCACCACGCACCACACACCCACACACCACACACCACACACCACACACACACACACACACGCACACACGCACACACGCACACACGCACACACGCACACACGCACACACGCACACACGCACACACGCACACACGCACACACGCACGCACACACGCACACCCGCACACCCGCACACGCGCACACGCGCACACGCACACACGCACACACGCACACGCACACGCGCACACACACACACACACACACACACACACACACACACACACACACACACACACACACACACGACACACAGACATTTTTTAAAAACCACTTTTTTGGTATCAGGGGACCTCAAAACGTGGACATCTACAAAAATCTCGAGGTCGAAAATTTTCATCATCACAATACTTCCTTATACTACGTATAAGAAAGTAAAAAGGGATTACAATTAAGGTCTGTGGAGCGATTACTTTAATTGTAATCCCGCTTTTTTTATAAGGATTACTTTAATCATTGGCAAGGATTACTTTTGTGCTTTTATTAAACATTAGTAAAATCAGTGTTATTTACTTTACAGCATATTTTATTCAGAGAAAAAGTATTTATATAACTTAACGCTCCCATTTCTATTTCAAACATTATAATAAATAATCAGAATACTTTTGAATATTAACAAAATATTTTTTTTTGATATGGAAGACTTTAGATTTATTGTAATCGTTCATCGAAGACATTTAGATTATATTATTGTAATTATAATTTGAACTTTTTTGAAATTACGGTTACTGCAATAGAAGTTCCTTCGATGAACGATTACGTCAATGCTAATTACAAAAATTTTTAAATTATGTTTAAAAAAATCGTAATCCAAGCCGCAATCAATTATATTTGTTTTTCTGTGTGTAATTTTCACACTCAAAATTAAGACGTTAATTTTCTGACTCGTGCAGCCGCCAGCAATTAAACAATAAGTTAATTATTACCAATACTAAAAAATGTATTCTCTAAAATTTCTAGTATGTAGTTTGTTAAACTATATATATATATAGGTATATGTTCTATATACAGAATTAATATGTGGGAAAATAAAGGTTACTGTCTTGGACAGAGCATCGAAGTATGTGTTTTATTTAATTCGTAAAGCCCATAATTCTGTCATTGTGCCTTTACGAGTAAAGATATTTTGAAGCGGTTTTTTTCCTGTGATAGATGCTTATTAGGAGCACATTTTTAAAATATTTTGTATTATACAGAGTGTTCCATAACTTAGTGGCTGACTATACTTACTGTTTTTTAAATGAACATTCTATATATTATTACATTTTTGTATTCCCCATATAATATTTGGGCAAAAAGTAATAAGATAGTACAGGCTTTAGAAAATTATATTTCTCGAAAACGACGTATTATATGGACACAATTTATTGTAGTATTGTTCATAATAAGATATCTTAATAGATGCATATTTTATTCTTTTACAGTTACTATTTACATGTACAGAAAAAATTAGGTGTGGCCACCACACGACTTTCTTATACGTATGAAAGTGTTACTTCCGGTCCGAATTTTGAAATTTCATTTATACAAAAAATATTCCAAATACAACTAAATACTTTTGTACTCTTCATAAATATATATAGAATGCATAATTTACGACATATTTGCAAAAAATCGCTATTCGATAAGAGTAAAAGTGGTACTTCCGGTCAGAATTTTGAAATTTTTTTTATACAAAAGATATTTAAAAGTATATTCTAAGTACTTTTATACTCGTAATGTACCTGCCTAGAAAGCATGACTTGCGAGATATTCGCAAAAAACTGATTTTCGATAAGAGTAAAAGACCTACTTCCGGTTGGAATTTCGAAAAACTTTTTTAAGACAATTTGTTTCAAACTTAATTCTAAGTACATATGAATTCTTTATAAATTTGTTTAAACTTAGTAATTGACGAAATATTTGCAAATTTCGATTTTTTCACTGAAGTAAACTACTACTTCCGGTCTGCCGATTTTGCTCAAAATCTAATCAGTTCTCAAGAGGGAGATTATATTCGTAAATACAAAATTTGCATTTGATATCTACAGCGGTTTGACCGCTATCGTGGTCACACGCAGACAGACAGACACACAGACATTTTTTAAAAACCACTTTTTTGGTATCAGGGGACCTCAAAACGTGGACATCTGCAAAAATCTCGAGGTCGAAAATTTTCATCATCACAATACTTCCTTATACTACGTATAAGAAAGTAAAACGTGTGTTGTAATTTTAATTCATTTTACTTTCTTATACGTAGTATAAGGAAGTATTGTGATGATGAAAATTTTCGTCCTCGAGATTTTTGCAGATGTCCACGTTTTGAGGTCCCCTGATACCAAAAAAGTGGTTTTTAAAAAATGTCTGTCTGTCTGCGTGTGACCACGATAGCGGTCAAACCGCTGTAGATATCAAATGCAAATTTTGTATTTACGAATATAATCTCCCTCTTGAGAACTGATTAGATTTTGAGCAAAATCGGCAGACCGGAAGTAGTAGTTTACTTCAGTGAAAAAATCGAAATTTGCAAATATTTCGTCAATTACTAAGTTTAAACAAATTTATAAAGAATTCATATGTACTTAGAATTAAGTTTGAAACAAATTGTCTTAAAAAAGTTTTTCGAAATTCCAACCGGAAGTAGGTCTTTTACTCTTATCGAAAATCAGTTTTTTGCGAATATCTCGCAAGTCATGCTTTTAAGACAAATACGTTACGAATATAAAAGTATGTAGAACATACTTTTAAATATCTTTTGTATAAAAAAAATTTCAAAATTCAGACCGGAAGTACCACTTTTACTCTTATCGAATAGCGATTTTTTGCAAATATGTCGTAAATTATGCATTCTATATATATTTATGAAGAGTACAAAAGTATTTAGAATTGGATTTGGAATATTTTTTGTATAAATGAAATTTCAAAATTCGGACCGGAAGTAACACTTTCATACGTATAAGAAAGTCGTGTGGTGGCCACACCTCATTTTTTGTATAAAAGTCAATTTTACTTTCTTATACGTAGTATAAGCAAGTATTGTGATGATGAAAATTTTCGACCTCGAGATTTTTGCAGATGTCCACGTTTTGAGGTCCCCTGAAACCAAAAAATGAGGTGTGGCCACCACACAACTTTCTTATACGTATGAGCGTTTCAAACTATACAATCTTAAGAATTTTTTTATACAAAACTTATTCAAAATCCTATTCTAAGTACTTTTATTCTCTTAATAAATCGCTATAGAATGCATACTTTGCAAGATATTCGAAAAAAGTGTTACTCGCTAAGAGTAAAAGTGCTACTTCCGGTCCGAATTTTGAAATTTCATGTATACAAAAAATATTGCAAATATAACTCTAAATACTTTTGTACTCTTAATAAATATATATAGAATGCATAATTTACGACATATTTGCCAAAAATCGCTATTCGGTAAGAGTAAAAGTGTTACTTCCGGTCCGAATTTTGAAATCTTTTTTATACAAAAGATATTGAAAACTATGTTTTAAATACTTTTATACACGTAACGTACCTGCCTAAAAAGCTTGACTTACGAAATATTCGCAAAAAACCGATTTTCGATAAGAGTAAAAGACCTACTTCCGGTAGGAATTTCGAAAAACTTTTTAAATAAAATTGTTCTCAATTTTAATTTTAAGTGCATATGAATTCTTTATAAATTTGTATAAACTTAATATTTGACGAAATATTGGCAAAATTCGATTTTTTCACTGAAGTAAACTGCTACTTCCGGTCTACCGATTTTACTGAAAAACTAATCAGATCTCAAGAGGGAGATTGTACACGTAAATACAAAATTTGGAATTGATATCTCCAGCGGTTTGACCGCTATCGTGGTCACACACAGACAGACAGACAGACAGACACACACACACACACACACACAGACATTTTTTAAAAACCACTTTTTTGGTATCAGGGGACCTCAAAACGTGGACATCTGCAAAAATTTCGAGGTCGAAAATTTTCATCATCACAATACTTCCTTATACTACGTATAAGAAAGTAAAAAGTGGTTTTTAAAAAATGTCTGTGTGTGTGTCTGTCTGTCTGTGTGTGACCACGATAGCGGTCAAACCGCTGGAGATATCAATTCCAAATTTTGTATTTACGTGTATAATCTCCCTCTTGAGATCTGATTAGTTTTTCAGTAAAATCGGTAGACCGGAAGTAGTACTTTACTTTAGTGAAAAAGTCGAATTTTGCAAATATTTCGTCAACTACTAAGTTTAAACAAATTTATAAAGAAATCATATGTGCTTAAAATTAAAATTGAGAAACATTTTATTTAAAAAGTTTTTCGAAATTACTACCGGAAGTAGGTCTTCTACTCTTATCGAAAATCAGTTTTTTGCCAATATTTTGCATGTCATGCTTTTTAGACAGGTACGCTACGAACATAAAAGTATTTAGAACTTAATTTCCAATATCTTTTGTATAAAAAAAATTTCAAAATTCGGACCGGAAGTATCACTTTTACTCTTACCGAATAACGATTTTTTGCGAATATGTCGTAAATTATGCATTCTACATATATTTACTAAGGGTACAAAAGTATTTAGAATTGGATTTGCAATATTTTTTGTATAAGTGAAATTTCAAAATTCGAACTGGAAGTAGCACTTTCATACGTATAAGGAAGTCGTGTGGTGGCCACACCTCATTTTTTTCTTTTACTTTGGGCATTAATTTTAATTATTGCCCAACCATTAGCTAGTTTTAAATCATAGTCGCGCAATTCGATATTTAGGTAAATGTATTCGATACAGATGAAATTTATTTGTATTATGTTGTCAAGTGTCATGACACTTGACAACATGGCGGGCACGTCAGACGATTCTACAAACGATGATGATAAAAGTACTGATAAATACATACATATATGTTCTTATTGTAAGAAAAGTGTAACAGACTTTACAAAGTGTTATAAGTGTATAAAATATTACCACAAAAGTTGTGCCCAGAGGCAAAATAAGAACTTCAAAATTGTGACAGCAGAAATAGGATTGTGTTGCCTCCACGATAATAATGATGACAGTTTGGGATTTGTTGTTTCAATAATTAAGGATTGCGAAGCTCTACACGCACAAATTAGGCTCCTAACGCATCTAAATAAAGAAATGGCAGAGAAAAACGAATTACTAAAAGAGATAATACATATACATAACGGAGAAGAGCACAAAACTTATGCAAGTGCTCTGGCAATAAACAAAACTAATCATACCGTGAACAGTTTAAATACAAAAATAGACAACGTCCCGAATTTAATAATTAAGCCCAGGGATCACCAAAATCACCAGAAAACAAGGAGAGACCACAACGTCATCAATCCAGTCCAGCTAAATGTAAGTGTAAAATACTTAAAGAACACTAAATCAGGAGGAGTAGTAATAAACTGCACAACAAGAGAGGAAATTCAAACATTAAAAAACGCTGTTGACGAAAAAATGAGGAACCAGTATGAAGTGCAGCTAACTAAATTAAGGAATCCAAGAATCAAAATAGTAGGATTCAACCATGATCTAACCAATGAAGAAATTGAAGAGACAATTAGAGCACAAAACAAAATACTCATTGGAGATGATCGTATTACCGTAACTTACAGAAGAAATTCAATGATCTTTGCGGAGTGTTCTCCGAATGCATTTCATAAAATAATGGTAGGTAAACAAAAAAGTATACATTGGATGGGAGAGGTATAATGTTTACGAGGATTTAGGGTTGGCAAGATGTTACAAATGCCAGCAGTATCACCATAAAGCAAAAAATTGTACAAACAAAAAAGTGTGTGCCTACTGTTCTGAGGAGCACGAAGAAAAGGACTGTCCAAGGCACCACATAAGATGTAACAACTGCGACATAGCCAATATAAAGTACAAAAAGAAATATGATGTACATCACGAAACAACCGATCAGCAATGCCCATCATACAATTACCATATGGAAATATTAAAAACTAAAGTAAAGTACACCGAAGAAGAATAAAATGGAAGCTGAAATTCTAGACATCATACAGGAGGAAGATATTAGCTGTAAAACGATTATGGCTAATGACATAAAAGATAATGTTGATCATGACCATCCCAACAGTTTTAGAATCCTACATATTAACATAAGAAGTATTAGAAAAAACTTTGATGACTTTTTGGCGTTCTTGAAGACATACGACCTTTATTACGAAATTATTGTTCTGAGTGAGACATGGATATTACCTACATGTGCTCTGTTTAAAATTAATGGATACAACACTCACTATAACAAGGGCACTTATAATCAAAATGATGGAGTATTAATTTATATTAAGGACACAGTTGAAGCAGAAGTTACACAGAACAAACTTCCGATTAGTCAAGTAACAATAACTAGAATTTTAACAAAATTCAACGAGAAAACAATAGGTATGACTGCACTATATAAATCGCCCTCAATAAAGAATGATATATTTCTGCAAGAATTCAATGATTACATATTTGGGTGTACAGAGCACACAGAAATAATAATTGGTGACTTGAACTTAAATTTGCTTAACAGAACTGATAAAATCATAAATGAATACCTTAACATAATGAACTCCAATGGTTTTTTACCATACATAAACCACCCAACTAGAACACAAAGTAATTCAGCTACCTGCCTTGATCATATCTTTGTGAGGCATGATAATAGTAATGCCTTTTCTTCATTTGTAATCAATCATGACATAACCGATCATTTCCCTATAATATTAAGTATTAATAATACATATAGCACAAAACAGGAAACACCAGAAATCACAATGTGTGACAACACAAACTTAAGCATTACCAAACTCAAAGACAAATTAAAAAATAAAGACTGGGCGGAAATCATTCGTTGCAGAAACTCAGAAGATGCAACACAGTGTTTCATCCAGGATTTACTGCACACAATGGAAGAATGTAAATACACATGCATTAAAACTTATAATAGAAAAAACTCTTGGATTACTCTAGCAATCACTAATTCTATAAGAACCAGGGATAAAATGAAAAGAAGGCTACTGGCTCATTATTCAGAACAAAAAAGTGCTGAATATAAAATATATAGGAACCACCTCAAAAAAATTATAACAATATCCAAAAATAATTACTACAAAAGTAAAATAGAAAATAACAGGACCAACCTAAGAAAGATATATAGATTAATAACAGAGGCAAGCAATGAATATACAAAAAAATCAAAAAAAATCAACATCCAAGATGCAAATCAAACACCCTTTGAAGATGAACGGAGCATGGCCGAATACTGTAATGAATTCTTTATAAATATTGGTATTCAAATGGCGCAAAAAATACCAATACCCAAACAAATGACTACAACAACGAGTCACAGTATAGATTCAATGTACTTAACACCGGTGGATGAAAGCGATATAATAGATAGTATCAATAAACTAAAAAATTTTAGTGCCCCGGGTAATGATGGTATCAATACAAAACTGATAAAGGAAATACATCCTTACATTTTAAAACCGTTAAAACACATATTTAATACAATATTTACCACAGGTGTAGTCCCGAAGCATTTCAAGGCAACAGTAGTTATTCCGATCTATAAGTCTGGAGATGCAAAAGATATAAATAATTATCGTCCCATAAGTGTAACAAATAGTTTTACGAAAATATTTGAAAACTGTATAAAAAACCGACTTGTATCCTTTCTCAATCAAAAGAACCTACTATCTGACCACCAATACGGATTCAGAGAAAAACTCAGTACAGAAAACGCAATCCATGAATTAACACAAACAATTACTAACCACTTAGATCAAGGTAAGAAATGTTTATCGATTTTTTTGGATCTGGCAAAAGCATTTGATACGGTCCCACATGACCTACTATTGGACTGTTTGCAGAAACATGGCATTAGGGGTACTGCACTGAATGTTTTTGAAAGTTATCTTACCGAAAGATCACAAATTGTTAAAATAATGGACACACTAAGCCAGCCCAGAACAATAAAAATTGGCATACCACAGGGAACTGTATTGGGTCCGATTCTCTTTATATTATACATTAACACTTTAACGAAAATAAATATATCTCATGGAAAAATTATATCATACGCGGATGATACAGCAGTGATATTCAACGGGAACACTTGGAGTGATGTTAAGGAATATGCAGAGAATGGATTAATTCAAATATCAAATTGGCTAGAATCTTTTAGATTATCACTTAATATAAAGAAAACGCATTACGTATGTTTCTCCATCACAACTAAACAACGTCCCAACTTTGAAGAATTAAACATAAGGAACACACACAAGGTAATAAAGGAAACAGACCAGGTGAAATATTTAGGAATATATATAGATGCAAATCTCAAATGGAAGGTACATATAGAGTATATCTGCAAAAAAATTAGATGTCTTATACATAAATTTTATATAATACGTGAAATGTTAAACAGAAAATTATTAATCATGCTCTACAGAAGCCTGGCGGAATCAGTACTAAGATATGGTATAATAGCTTGGGGCGGAGCCTATAATAACACTCTAAAATCCTTAAATTCTGTTCAAAACTACTTGCTCAAAACAATATACAAGAAAGATAGACTTTATCCAACAATAGAGTTATATTCCGTAGACATACTTAACATCAAATCTTTATATATACTGACATCATGTACTTTTCTTCATAAACATCCTGAAATAAGAGAGTCTATAAATCATAAATACCTTACAAGAAACAGGATAATAGGATGTCTTCAAACAACAACAAGTAATACCACATTTTACCAAAGATCCTTTTGTTACTTAGGACCGAAACTATACAACAAGATTTTACCTGAAATAAAAATTATTAAAAGAATAAAAACATATGTAATGCACTTAAGAAACTTTATTTTTATTAACTTGGAGGCGTTAACGGGGATGTTTTAAGGACACAAGTTATTTGTTAATGAAATAATTATAGTTATAATTAGTTAGTTAGTTTTAGTAATGTACACTTTTGTACACGAAATATGTATTCATATTAGGTTAATAGATTTCTTAGAATTTATTATGTAATTGCACATACAGGTGGCCAACACCTAGGTGCATATTGCTGTGACTTCTTCTATATTGGTTAATAACCAAAATTGAATTAATAAATTAATGTACTTTAGTAATCTCAGGGTCTAAGTGTGAATTTATTATATTTTTATAACGGATGATGTGTCGCAGCCTTGTACTTATTGTGAGTTCTAGCTGTGATTGTGATGTTTACTTTCCTTAGATCTCCCTGGGATGGGTATAAATAAGTAGATATAGAATGTCAGCACAACTTATTTTATTTTATATAAATTTTTACAAAAAAAATTGTTAAATATTATTATTATGCAATACAATACATTATTCATTTCATTATTATATCCAGCCTTTTTCATCTGCGGTACAAGCACCTTGCAATCCTTGATTCTTTATGAAATTGTTAATAATAAATAAGAAAAAAAAATTCACTACTCTAATCCTTCATGTATGCTCATATTACGAAATTGCCGTCATTCAACTAAAGCGTTATGCCTCGTTGAGTCGCCCTGAACCAAGATTCGCACGTCAATCCACAGCTTACTCAAAGAAGAATTTATTTTAAATTATTTAAATAGTGTTCTAGATTTTATTGCTATCCGGAAAAATTACTAATGCTTCGTTAAATCGCCCTGAGCTAAGATTCGCACGTTAACCCAAAGCATATTCAAAGAAGAATTTATTTTAAATTATTTAAATAGTGTTCTAGATTCTATTGCTATCCGGAAAAATTACTAATGCTTCGTTAAATCGCCCTGAGCTAAGATTCGCACGTTAACCCAAAGCATATTCAAAGAAGAATTTATTTTAAATTATTTAAATAGTGTTCTAGATTCTATTGCTATCCGGAAAAATTACTAATGCTTCGTTAAATCGCCTTGAGTTAAGATTCGCACGTCAACCCAAAGCATATTCAAAGAAGAATTTATTTTAAATTATTTAAATAGTGTTCTAGATCCTATTGCTATCCGGAAAAATTACTAATGCTTCGTTAAATCGCCCTGAGTTAAGATTCGCACGTTAACCCAAAGCATATTCAAAGAAGAATTTATTTTAAATTATTTAAATATTCGAGAATTTTGTTGCTCGGTAGTTTATGAGACACTCATGAAGGTTCTTTCATTTATTTATTTTAAGATTGCAAGATGGAGTTTATTTTATAGTGCTTGTACTCACTTTTCTTGGTTATATAACATCTCGAATTCCTCCTGGTAGTCCAGTCCCTCCATTTTAATTGAATTTATTGTAGTAGCTTCTGTGCGGTCCAATCCCAGTATTTCGCGCCTCTATATGTATCTGGCGCGCAGTTATCGTTGCCGCTTCTTACGTCTACGGCGTTTGAATCTTAAAGCGTTTTATGCCTTTAGATCCTTTATTTCTTCGGAGCACTGGTTTAACTATTTTCTTTTTAAGTTTTGAAGAGCTTCTGGTGGACTTCCTATCGACTGCCTTATTTTCGCCTGTGTGTCGCCTTTTATAGCGATTAACATTTGACAAACGACTTATTTTTGTTTTAAATCGTTCCTTTAGTTTGAATTTTCGTCTGCTACGCCCTCCGTGTTAATTTCGATAACTATCGAAATTACGTGATCATGTGACCTTCTTTCCACCATGTTTGTTGTTGTTATTATTTTCATATTCTATACTTTTATTCCATGGACATCTTGAATGATTTTATTTGTTGGTAAGTATTCTTTTATTGTCTTATATTATGTACTGACTAATGCTTTATTTATTTATTTTTAGCCTAAATGTCTTGAAGCATTTGTACCTGAATAAAATCATGTACTATCGCAAATTTAGATGTACATTCAACAATGTCTTTTTATTCTGTAAATATCAGTGAATTTGCATAGCCAGCATAATGTTTTATTTTTTTAATGGTGGGCCAGGTCACAATATTTACATTCTGGATGCGTTGATGTATATCGAAAACAGATAAATCATGTATCTTTGTATGCGTTTTGGTGTCCCTACGGACGAAAATATATTTGATTTTTAGTAAGCATTTTATTAATCTGTGAAATAAATGGACTATATATTTATTTATTTATGTATATAGACCTTTGTTTAATATTGTATTTTTGTTTTTAGCTTGGACTTTCCTTGGAATATCTTCGTGTAGAGAAGAAAATACACAAATCGTGCCCCTTACGTACACTCAATAATATTTTATACAGAAAATATAAGTGAAACGTGTATAGTGATACATAACATTTATTCTTGACAATGTTGGTGGTTATAATATTGATATTCTTTGTGATAATTCCTATTTTTGAACTATTATCGCTGCTAAAGAATGTATTGCCGGGTTGACCTACTTTTCTATTGACTGCTAGTAATACTGCTTTAAGTTATTATATCCTTTTTATTTAAACGGAGGTCAGTATTTGAATATTGTTTTATGGAATATTTAACATAATTTTGTGCTCTAATTTATTTAACATCGTTTTATATTTTTCATTTTATTTTTAATTGTGCATGCTATTGTTTTCATGGGTATGCAACCCATATTGCATTGTTGTGTATTCTGCTGCATCGTTATCCATTTAAGTAAACACTAAATATATATAATTTAAACTACATACATTTGTACTGATTAGTGGATTATACTGTATTTATTTATTGAAATATTTATTATAATTTATATTTAACATGTAAGCTTATATTTATTTAAAATAAACACAGTGATATTTTATTTTTGTTGATTTTTTATTTTGTTTGGTTTCTTTATTTATCTATTTATTTATTTACAAGAAAATACCACAGCATATCCCAAGTTAAGAAACTGTCAATATGCCATAGTTGACTACGAAAAATATGCGCATATTGCAATTTCTTCACTTAATGGTATTTTTTTTTTTAAACTTTTACTTAGCTAAAATTCTTACATCTAGATTTACTATATTTTTATGTGGGAACTATCCCCTTTTGTTTCTTAATATCTATTTATTCTAACTTAAGTGCTATAATCCTGGGAACTATCCCTTTTATTTCCTTAATGCCTATTTACATAATTTAAATAATGTGTTCCTGGGAGCTATCCCTTTTTTACTTTAATACCTTATTTATCTAGCTTAAATAATATAATTCTGGGAACTATCCCTTTTTGTTTTCTTAATATTTATTTACATTTCTTAAATAATATAATCTTGGGAGCTATCCCTTTTTATTTTTGTAATATTTATTTACATAACTTAAATAATGTAATCTTGGGAACTATCCCTCTTTGTTTTCGTAATATTTATTTGCGTAACTTAAGTAATATAATCTTGGGAGCTGTCCCTTTTTATTCTCTTAATATTTATTCATATAACTTAAATAATATATTTTTGGAGCTATCCCTCTTTATTTTCTCATGGGTTCATATTTTTCATCGTGTGAGTTTTATATTTTAACTTTACCCCCTTCATTTTTGTTTGATATCTTAGTTTGAGTTTTGACCTTTCATTTTTAATAGGAAAGTGGTACTTAATTTATTTAGAGTGAGACATATACAAATATATAATAAATTGGAGATATCTTCTTCGTGTGGGTTCAATATCTTTTGCGTGGCATCAATTAAGCCTACAATTGATATTCATATATATAAAATCTTATTATTTTCCACATATCAGTCGGGGAATTTATTTTGAATAAATAGTATTTTCTTATTATTTTCTTCATGTTACCTGCCCAAAAAGAATCTTTTAAAACTATCGTAGCAAACCACTGGGTATCTGTGTACTTCATTGATAATGTTTCCTTTGGATCTTCTAGATTTTTCTCTTTTACAGCGACAATTGGACTGATAAAGTTCACTTCTGCTTTTTCCATTATATTGTTCTTCAGCATTTCTTTTATTTCTATAATTTCACTTGCTCCTTGTATTTATTGGGAATATGGATAGATTTTCACATAGAAGGGTTCCTTTTCATTTACCTCGAGCTTATGCTCGTAATTTCTTACCAAGCCAGGACTGTCGTCGACTAGTCTCTTGTGCTTATTTAAAAGATTGCTCACATGATTTTTACACTTTTCATTGCAATTTATACTTGTACCATCCCCTTTTGATGTGAAGTCCTTATTCTTTGGATGCTTCACGAGATGCGTACATTTATTGTCATATGAATTGTTAATCATTTCTTGCGTGAGTTCCTTTTCTATTTCTTCTACATATAATTTATTAATTAATTTTATTTATTTCTTTACTGGTGCTTCTTCGCTCCATGGGATTGTCATATTTCTTATGTGAAAAGTCTTGTCCTTCATATCCAGTCTTGTGCTATATTGACTTAAAAGTCCATTCCCAATATGCAATTGCAATTTTAATTATTTACTACTACAAATTCTGTTAGTAGGTTTATTTTATTTATTTTTACATTAACGCAGAAAACTTTATCAATGGTTACCAAAGGTTTTTTTATTTGCTGTAATTATTTTTAATCTTCTTTATAGGAATATATCGTCCTTGTTTCCCTAAATTTTCATTCATAACGCTGTGGTCGGTCGAGTAGCTTTTATTTTTGTTTATTTTTCTTCCCCAATTTTGATTGATATGTGTGGTAGTTCGGTGGTTATTTCATTGGATCTTCATATTTGTATATGTCTCGTTTCATTTTCCTTGATTGGGGTGTCGTTGTTGAAATCAGCTAAGGTTGGAGTAGTGTCGCAACGCACCATCGGAGGTCCCCTATTTATCCTCCGCCGTGCTCCTTGATTGGGGTGTCGTCGTTGGCTAAGGTAGGAGTAGGGTAGCCATGTCCCATCGGAGGTCCCCAATTTATCCTCCGCCGTGCTCCTTGATTGGGGTGTCGTCGTTGGCTAAGGTAGGAGTAGGGTAGCCATGTCCCATCGGAGGTCCCCAATTTATCCTCCGCCGTGCTCCTTGTATTATTGGGAATTTATTTTCCCAAAATCTTGAGGCGAAAGTCAATAATGTTCTTGTTATGCCGAAGTATATCCTCGAGGTACGTCGTTGGTGTTCTAAGTTCCCTATCTTCTTGGTTACTTGAACGTGTATTTATTGAATGGTAAAGTGATACTTTATTTTCTTTATTTATTTCTGTGGCTATACTTATTCTTCCCTTTTCTATCAGTGCAACTTCTTCGGTCCCCCTCAGTGTGTTGACTTCTTTGTGTGTCATTATAACCTTTCCAATTTTTATACTAAGTGCCTGTCGTTTCCATGAGCCTGTATATTTTTCTGCTCCTATGAGTATTTCTAATGTTTGCCGTGAAATGTATAAATGTGAAATTTTGTTATCTTCTTCTTCATATAGCAACGTGTCCAACTGTGTTCTCAAAATTTTCTTATTGGAATCCATGTATTTGGTTCTTCTCCATGTATGTTTTATTGTGGAGGTTTCTTTGACTTTTGTTACTATTTGTGCATCATCTTTATGGGTTGGCATATTCCTCGTAATTTCTTCGTTTTTCGTTGTATTGGTGTTTATTATTTCATTTTCTAATGATTCTTCTTCATTGTTCGTTGCGTTGGTATTTATTATTTTATTTTCTAATGATTCTTCTTCGTCAAATCGTTCTATCGTTTCGTCCATTCTGTCATTTGTTCCGTCTATCAGTGATCTGTACATATTCTCACACCTTCTTGTATTGTCCCTTATTACTTTCGTTAAGCCTGACACAGACTGTGTTATTTTGTTTTCTAGATTGGCATTTATCTGACGCATCTCTGTTCTAAAATCTTGGAATCCCTTGTCAATCTTTTGATTTAATTTATTTAGATTTTCATTGTTTGCTTTGATTTCTTCTTTCATGTTCTCATTGTTTGATTTCATTTCTTCTTTCATGTCTTTCATGTTCTCATTGTTTGATTTCATTTCTTCTTTCATGTGTAATAGGACTTGAAGCAAGTTATCCATTTTATCTTCCGATGATTTTTCGGTTGTTCTCTTGAGAGATGTACTTCCAACGATCGGTTCTTCCAATTGATCACCTTCCAACTCTTGTTTCTCTGATTCTGAGCTAGAGGTTGAACGGTTGCTGCGAGAGTTATCTCTGTATCTAATAAACTGTGGTCTCGTTTCTTTATCTTCAATCTTTTCAGGTTTTTCGCCTTTATTTTTGTTGTTTTCATCAGCCATTTTTATTTTTGTTTTTATTCTATCTCTTATCCACCCTGTCCCAATAGGAGAATATTGTGCTTATGGCGTTATAAGGAAAGTAAATTCACACAGCCTTTTATCGTTAAGTGCCAAATCAAATGTTGGCCAACGATAATCCTACTATGTATGGGTGCCAAATTAAATCTTGGCCAATGATAAGCCTTTTTACGTTATGCGCCAAGTTTGATCTTGGCCAACGATAAGCCTAGGACGTTGGATGCCGAATTAAGATTGATCTTGGCCAACGATAAGCCTACTACGTATGGGCGCCAAAATAATGCTGTGACTTCTTCTATATTGGTTAATAACCAAAATTGAATTAATAAATTAATGTACTTTAGTAATCTCAGGGTCTAAGTGTGAATTTATTATATTTTTATAACGGATGATGTGTCGCAGCCTTGTACTTATTGTGAGTTCTAGCTGTGATTGTGATGTTTACTTTCCTTAGATCTCCCTGGGATGGGTATAAATAAGTAGATATAGAATGTCAGCACAACTTATTTTATTTTATATAAATTTTTACAAAAAAAATTGTTAAATATTATTATTATGCAATACAATACATTATTCATTTCATTATTATATCCAGCCTTTTTCATCTGCGGTACAAGCACCTTGCAATCCTTGATTCTTTATGAAATTGTTAATAATAAATAAGAAAAAAAAATTCACTACTCTAATCCTTCATGTATGCTCATATTACGAAATTGCCGTCATTCAACTAAAGCGTTATGCCTCGTTGAGTCGCCCTGAACCAAGATTCGCACGTCAATCCACAGCTTACTCAAAGAAGAATTTATTTTAAATTATTTAAATAGTGTTCTAGATTTTATTGCTATCCGGAAAAATTACTAATGCTTCGTTAAATCGCCCTGAGCTAAGATTCGCACGTTAACCCAAAGCATATTCAAAGAAGAATTTATTTTAAATTATTTAAATAGTGTTCTAGATTCTATTGCTATCCGGAAAAATTACTAATGCTTCGTTAAATCGCCCTGAGCTAAGATTCGCACGTTAACCCAAAGCATATTCAAAGAAGAATTTATTTTAAATTATTTAAATAGTGTTCTAGATTCTATTGCTATCCGGAAAAATTACTAATGCTTCGTTAAATCGCCTTGAGTTAAGATTCGCACGTCAACCCAAAGCATATTCAAAGAAGAATTTATTTTAAATTATTTAAATAGTGTTCTAGATCCTATTGCTATCCGGAAAAATTACTAATGCTTCGTTAAATCGCCCTGAGTTAAGATTCGCACGTTAACCCAAAGCATATTCAAAGAAGAATTTATTTTAAATTATTTAAATATTCGAGAATTTTGTTGCTCGGTAGTTTATGAGACACTCATGAAGGTTCTTTCATTTATTTATTTTAAGATTGCAAGATGGAGTTTATTTTATAGTGCTTGTACTCACTTTTCTTGGTTATATAACATCTCGAATTCCTCCTGGTAGTCCAGTCCCTCCATTTTAATTGAATTTATTGTAGTAGCTTCTGTGCGGTCCAATCCCAGTATTTCGCGCCTCTATATGTATCTGGCGCGCAGTTATCGTTGCCGCTTCTTACGTCTACGGCGTTTGAATCTTAAAGCGTTTTATGCCTTTAGATCCTTTATTTCTTCGGAGCACTGGTTTAACTATTTTCTTTTTAAGTTTTGAAGAGTTTCTGGTGGACTTCCTATCGACTGCCTTATTTTCGCCTGTGTGTCGCCTTTTATAGCGATTAACATTTGACAAACGACTTATTTTTGTTTTAAATCGTTCCTTTAGTTTGAATTTTCGTCTGCTACGCCCTCCGTGTTAATTTCGATAACTATCGAAATTACGTGATCATGTGACCTTCTTTCCACCATGTTTGTTGTTGTTATTATTTTCATATTCTATACTTTTATTCCATGGACATCTTGAATGATTTTATTTGTTGGTAAGTATTCTTTTATTGTCTTATATTATGTACTGACTAATGCTTTATTTATTTATTTTTAGCCTAAATGTCTTGAAGCATTTGTACCTGAATAAAATCATGTACTATCGCAAATTTAGATGTACATTCAACAATGTCTTTTTATTCTGTAAATATCAGTGAATTTGCATAGCCAGCATAATGTTTTATTTTTTTAATGGTGGGCCAGGTCACAATATTTACATTCTGGATGCGTTGATGTATATCGAAAACAGATAAATCATGTATCTTTGTATGCGTTTTGGTGTCCCTACGGACGAAAATATATTTGATTTTTAGTAAGCATTTTATTAATCTGTGAAATAAATGGACTATATATTTATTTATTTATGTATATAGACCTTTGTTTAATATTGTATTTTTGTTTTTAGCTTGGACTTTCCTTGGAATATCTTCGTGTAGAGAAGAAAATACACAAATCGTGCCCCTTACGTACACTCAATAATATTTTATACAGAAAATATAAGTGAAACGTGTATAGTGATACATAACATTTATTCTTGACAATGTTGGTGGTTATAATATTGATATTCTTTGTGATAATTCCTATTTTTGAACTATTATCGCTGCTAAAGAATGTATTGCCGGGTTGACCTGCTTTTCTATTGACTGCTAGTAATACTGCTTTAAGTTATTATATCCTTTTTATTTAAACGGAGGTCAGTATTTGAATATTGTTTTATGGAATATTTAACATAATTTTGTGCTCTAATTTATTTAACATCGTTTTATATTTTTCATTTTATTTTTAATTGTGCATGCTATTGTTTTCATGGGTATGCAACCCATATTGCATTGTTGTGTATTCTGCTGCATCGTTATCCATTTAAGTAAACACTAAATATATATAATTTAAACTACATACATTTGTACTGATTAGTGGATTATACTGTATTTATTTATTGAAATATTTATTATAATTTATATTTAACATGTAAGCTTATATTTATTTAAAATAAACACAGTGATATTTTATTTTTGTTGATTTTTTATTTTGTTTGGTTTCTTTATTTATCTATTTATTTATTTACAAGAAAATACCACAGCAATATGTATTTAAATTTAAATAAATAAATAAATAATAAATTTAAGGTTAAGATAAATAGCATCAAAAAATTACACCTGTCAACTAAAAAGTAATTTATTAAACGTCATCCATCAACATCACAGCTAATTTGATGGCATGCTATACTATATTAATATAAAACAATAAAACTGACAATTATATCAAAAATCGACAATAGCTCGGTAATAGTTACTTTCAAAGTAATAACGTCTTGCATATTTTTGATGTGAAATTTAAAAGAAATTGAAAAATGAAATGATATACAGGTTGTTCCATTCAAAAAAATTAACTTTTATACAAAAACGTGTTATGTAAATAAAGTTTTCTGCACATGCAGTTAGTAATTGAAAAAAAATAAAATATGCATCTATTAGGACCTCTTATTGTAAATAATACTGCAAAAAATGTGTTAATCTAATACGTCGTTTTCGAGCGATATGATTTTATACAAACATTGAATTTTTCAGAAAAATGGGAATAAGTCGAAAACTTTCGTCTTTAGGCTTATACTATCATATTACTTTTTGCCTAAAATTATACGGCAAATACAAAAATGTAATAATATATAGGATGTTCCATTTAAATAACTATAACTACGGTCAGTCACAAAGTTATGGAAAACTCTGTATAATACAAAATATCTTTGTAATGTGCTCCTAATATGCAGTTATCACAAGTAAAAAACCGCTTTGAAATATCTTTACTCGTAAAGGTACAATCGGCCTTAGCCGCGGAGATGACTCACCCTGTATATATATATATATATATATATATATATATAAATATAGAACAATTTTATATACAGGGTCGTCCAAAAGTCTGGATTCACGTGGATTTTGAGTAAACTATTCACTTTTTTGGAAAACTGAATTCTGTATCTTGAATGGGAATAAAATTGCAACTCAATAGTATTTTTTATTTCAAAAAAATTGTTTATAATTTTGAGATAAAGTTAATAACAATGTTTTTTTAAATGGAAACCTACCGTGATTTTTATTTCAGAGAGAGTACTTTCGATAAGAATTGCATTGGCATAGAAATTTTGGCTATAAACCTTACGATTATTGTTTAAATTAATATTAAATTTTCGATCCGAACACTCGTTCGCGCTTGTTCGGAAAATACACGAACGTGTCTTCTCTTACCACGTTTCCAACTGTAGGCATGGGTCCACCCCCTAATAAAGCATTCTATTGAAGGCGTTACGTTTATCTTGAATGAAAGCATTTTTTTTTTATAAAATGGAGATCTACCGCGATTACGATATTTAAACGTTATGAGAAAGTACAACGTAGTTTAATAAAAATTAGATCCGAAACGTAATTGGCAAACGTACACTAGTAATACCAAAAACAGAATGAGATAAGATTTGGACCTTCCAAGTGTCTAAAAACGGAAAAAGACCATTCATCTTTAAAATTGTAATATTTTTTCATAAAATTAGCAACACTTCTTTTTATTAAGGTTTTAATAATAAACGCTTGACGAGAAAGAGCGACAAAAATAAAAAAGTTAGTCTCAGCATAATCCTCGACAGATGTTTTTTCGTACTGCATGTGTTTCATTTTAAAAAACATGAACTTAATTCAATAAATGTCATTTAGACATTTAGTTTTGCTATAAAAATGGAAGCGGACAGGTTATCGGCACAAGAAAAGGTAGAAATAGTTCTAATTCGTGGTGAAAATTACTATAGCTATCGCGAAACAGCAAATATTTTTAACAATAGACACAATAAAAATATTCACGATTCTACTGTATGCCGAATTGTGAACAAATTTAAACAAACTGGTTCCGTGGAAAGTAAATACAAGCAACCCCATGAGAAAAGTGTAACTAATGAAGAAAATAGTTTAAATGTGTTATTGTCAGTAAATGAAGTTCCTACTATGCCATTGTATGAAAGACAGGAAGTATTAGGTATTTCCGAAAAATCGATTAGAAGAATTCTTAAAAAAAACAAGTACTTACCATATAAACCAAAATTCACCCATACTCTTCAACAAAGAGATCTAGATGCTAAAATTGACTTTTGTTTTTGGTTCCATGGCAAGAAGGAAGATAATCCCCATTTTGGAAGTCAAATATTATTTACTGACGAAGCAACCTTCACAAGCAACGGCGTAGTAAGTAAGTTCTCAAAATTGTAGGTGGTGGGCTAACCAAAATCCTAATTTTACAATTGAATGTAAAAGCCAATATTCATTTAAAACAAACGTTTGGTGTGGTATATTGAATACTCAAATAGTTGGACCATATTTTTTCCGGCAAAATTTAAATGCAGGTAGATATTTACAATTCTTGCAGAATGAATTTAGCGAGTTCCTAGATGATATGCCTTTAAATCTACGAGCGAATATGTATTTTCAACAAGATGGTGCTTCGATCCATTCTACATTGCAAGTAAGAGAATGGCTTAATCAACAATTTCCTCAAAAATGGATCGGACGGTTTTCAGAAAATCATTGGCCTGCAAGATCGCCTGACATTACCCCAATGGATTTCTTTCTCTGGGGTTACTTAAAGAACCAAGTATACAAACATCGACCATTTAGAAATCTGGACCATTTAGAAAATACGATTAGGCAGTGTGTCGTTCAAATTAATCCGGTTTTTTTAAGAAACGTAGCACAAGAATTTAACAACAGGACAATGAAATGTATTGAGAATGAGGGAGCTCACGTAGAAAAATAATGTACTTGTAAATAAATATTTTTGTTTACGATTTTGTTATTGTATTTTGAGTTTTATTTCCTACTATTATTATTATTAAAACCTGAATAAAAAGAAGTGTTGCTAATTTTATGAAAAAATATTACAATTTTAAAGATGATTAAGTTAAAATGAATCACACAATTTCAGTTAAATAAAATTTTTTGACTTCTGAAAACGTAAAATATGGTGTGCAGCAAAATTATTTCACATTCTTGAATTTTTATTTTCAAGAGCTATATTATTTTTGTAGCTGACTTTTGCGACGTATTATTTATGGTTTTCTGTTACGATGTCTACAGAGAGTAAGATTTGCGTATTGTATGAGCGCGCTCAATTTCTTATACAGGGTAATTCAGAATAAACAGTAAACTGAAATTTTTTATCAAAAGTGAATGAAACTCGATATTTTACTTTAATTTTTAAAACCAAAGAACTATTGCTTAATAAAGAAAAGTCTAATGTTAAAAATGGAGGTACTTTACTCTTAGCGTAATTTTGTATTTTTGACTCTCCCTCGTATACGATGAGAGTTTCGGCAGAAATCGCGAGTGCTATTTTGGTCTCAAGTCATGCCGAGACATGATGCAATAAAATAATTTTGCTATATTCAAAGGTAAACCATTTTCCCATATGCTGCGCACTTTCTGCCGGTCACTGTATAAGTATCTACGTGAGTGGACAATATAAAACTTTAGTGTCGATTTCGTTTATTTAAAATTAAGAAAAACACCTTTTTATAAAAGCATCCAGTGAGTGGAACATTATAAAATTGTATGAGGGTTTAAATAAAAGACGCTTGAATAATATTAGTTGTGAACAATAAATAAATAAATAAATAAATAAATAAATAAATAAATAAGAGTGGTAGGAAAGGTTTTCAAAGATATAATAGTGCTATACATCCCTATCAGCAGTATTTTCGGTTACAATAATTTCAAATATACCAGTGGCGTGCAGTCACAGAGGGTTTACAAAATATTTAATATTCTACCGTGTGCTGTTTGAACTGTAAGTACTTTTCTCTTATTTTATTATCACAATCGACATCACGGAAGGTCAAAATACGTACTGGTTGAGGAGTTTCTCCAGTAACACCACGATGTCTAACGAAACAGTGACTCTTACTCAGGAACAATTTCAACAACTTTTACAACAAATTGGTACGGTAAATGTCCAGGAGGGAAATTTTTCAACATGCTCTTCTCGCTTTACCGGATCTAAAGATAATGACGTCAACGCCTTTATAGATGCAATAGAGACATACAAAGAATGCACCAAAATATCAGATACCAATGCTTTGCGTAGCTTATCGATGTTATTGGATGGTTTCGCCGCTACTTGGTGGCAAGGCGTGAAAGATACTATTAATACTTGGCAAAATGCTATTGACATGTTACGCACAACATTCGGTCCTAAGAAACCTGCTTTTAAAATCTATAGAGAATTATTTGCGAAAGAGCAGGATTTCAAAACAAGTTCTGATGTTTTTATTTGTCAGGCAAGGGCTATACTTTCTCAATTACCGGTAGGTACGCTAACAGAATCTACACAGATTGATATGGTGTATGGTTTGATGCATAAACGTATTAGAGAGAAAATGTCGCGTGACAGTATAAAGAACTTTTCGGATTTATTGAAAGAATGCCGTTTGGCAGAAGAAACTTTTACTGAACGTTTTGACGACAAAGCGAATTCCAGTTGTTCCAAGCGTATTAAATGCAGCTATTGTAAGTTATTTGGGCATAGTAAAGACGAATGCCGTAGACTTCCATCGAGAGATAAACAAGTAAAACATACAAGTTCTCCGACAACGACTGATACGAAATCTGCTATAGAATGTTTCGGTTGCGGAAAACCGGGATACGTGAAATCAAATTGTCCATCGTGCACAGTTGATACGTCCTCAATTAGTTTTTCGGCAATTGACAACGACACTTCGGGACTTGGCCTAAAACCGAGACCAATTCTTTTGGTACAAATCCTGGATTCTAGGGGTACTGCCGTTATAGATACCGGAGCACGATTAAGTGTTGCGAGTGGTTCGCTAACCCAATTATTGAAAGAAAAAGGGCAAACATTTTCCACAGAGAAACTGTGTATTAAATTAGCTGATGGTTCCATGAGAAGTGAAGTGGTTCCTGTAACAAGAGTAAATGTAGAAGTTGAGAAAAGAAGTATACCGACTACCTTTGTGTCTCTACCAAATGCAGATGTGACTTTGCTTGGTGTTGATTTTCTGATGGATGCTAATCTTATCTTTGACATTAACGGGAAATTATGGTACTTCGCAGATGAACCAAATTGTAAGTTTGCATTGGCGTTGGAGAAGCAAAAGCTAGAAAATATGGAACTTTACGCGGTTGATACTCTAAGGCCGGAAGAAGGTACGAGGCTTACAAAGGGTGAAAGGGTGAGATTGTGCAGTCTGTTGGAAGACCATAAGGATATCTTCGATTTAGGGGGAGAACCAACTCCATACATAGAACATAGAATCGATACAGGCTCTCACGCACCCCTATCAGTACCGCCATATCGCATGACGCCAGCAAAGAAGGAGATTTTGAAACAGGAAATAGACAAACTATTATCCGATAACATCATAGAGGAATGTGAGTCTCCGTGGTCGGCACCAGTAGTACTAGTTCCGAAAAAGGGAGGTGGAACACGTTTATGCATCGACTATCGCTCTTTAAATGCGATAACGAAAATGGATTCCTATCCCCTCCCAAGAATGGATGATTTGTTGCATGCCACGAAAAGGACTTTCTTCATGACGACGATAGATTTACGATCGGGATATCACCAGGTGAGTGTTCGGGAAGAGGATCGCGATAAAACTGCCTTTGTCACACCGTTCGGAACATTTCGGTTCCGTAATATGCCTTTCGGTCTGTGTGGGGCTCCTGCCACTTTCCAGCGACTCATAGATAGATTTCGTAGTGGTGTTCCTAATGTACTTTTATTGGCTTATCTAGACGATTTAATTGTGTTATCAGAAGACTATGACACCCATGTTAGTGACTTAAAATTAGTGTTGCAAAGACTTAGACAATTTAAACTACGAGCCAACCGCGATAAATGTACTTTTGCGAGTGCACGAGTAAAGTATCTCGGACACATAATTACCAGTGAAGGCATACATGTGGATCCAGATAAAACAGCGGCTATTGCGAACATACCTCCACCAAAAAACGTGAAGCAAGTCCAGTCCTTCTTACAAACTTGCTCATGGTATAGAAGATTTATTGATAAATTCGCAGATTTGGCAAAACCATTGTGTAACTTAACAAGGAAAAATGCAAAGTGGGAATGGGGAGTCTCAGAGCGAAACTCCTTTGAACAATTGAAGACTGCATTGATCACGGCACCCATACTCCAACAGAATGATGGAACAAAACCTTATATATTACGAACTGATGCCTCGTCATTCGCCCTAGGAGCTGTCTTGCTACAGGGAGAAGGTCCTGACGAACACCTATAGAATATGCCAGTAGATTATTGACTGCAGCAGAAAGAAATTATAACACAACTGAGCGAGAAGCTCTCGCGGTGGTTTGGAGTTTAAATAAGTTTCGAGGTTACTTGGACCATTCATCTGTGATTGTCACTACCGACCACCAGCCCTTGAAGTGGTTACTTAGTCTCAAACCCCTACAGGAAGATTGGCCCGGTGGGCCCTGGTTAGTCAAAGTTATAACCTGAAGATAGAATACATACCTGGCAAGAGCAATGTTGTTGCAGACATGCTTTCACGACCCCCTTGTGAACATGAAGAATCAACGACATGTGAAATTTGTTCGGTTGTGATTGACCTACCAAACAGATCTCCTAATGAAATTCGTACTGAACAGCTTAAGGATCCAGAGCTCAAAAAGATAATTGATTGCTTTGAGAGTAAACAAAATGATGACTTCGCACGCTGGACGGATCGTGGCTATATCATGATTAATGGTGTGTTATATAAATATTCCGATATGGAAGATAATGAAGAATGTCAGTTAGTTGTGCCAGCTCATGAACGCAATCGAGTGCTACAGGAGCACCATGACGCCCCAACTGCTGCGCACTATGGAACCGAAAGAACTATTCAAAGAATAGCAAGACTTTATTATTTTACGGGAATGAGAAAGTTCATTACTGATTACATAAAAAACTGTCCTGATTGTCAAAGATATAAGGCAACAAACCAGAAACCTTCTGGATTAGTACAAACTCCAGCTTATGCTCAAAGATTTGAAGTCATAGCAATTGACTTATTTGGTCCTTTACCCGAGACAGACACTGGGTGTCGATGGATATTTATAATAGAAGATACTGCCTCGAAGTGGGTAGAGCTATTCCCATTGACTAGGGCTACAGCCGTCGAATGTGCTAGAGTCCTGATCGATGAAATCTTTCTTAGATACGGTGTGCCCAGACGTATCATATCAGACAATGGTGTTCAATTCGTTTCGGCAGTGATGCAAAAGGTCTGCCACTGCATGAAAATAAAACAAAACTTAACTCCAGTATTTCATCCAGAGGCGAACATGGTTGAACGTAAAAATCGAGACCTAAAACCTCGCTTAGCTATTTTAGTGGGTAATGAACATACCGACTGGGAAGAAAAGCTGCCGTCTATACGATTTGCGATGAATACAGCAAAAAGCGCGACTACAGGAGCTACCGCTGCTTATTTGACTTTCGCTCGAGAATTGAGAACTCCTGATGAAATCAACCACGATCTCAGACATATCGTGCAATCGGAGAATTTCGTCCCGCAAATAACCCCGTACTTAGATAAAGTCGCAATGACTTTAACCGAAGCAAAAGCTGTACATGAAAGACAGCAGGATCGACAGAAGACTTATGCGGACAAACATCGACTACCTTCGCCCGAGTTCAAAGTGGGAAGCAAGGTGTGGGTTGCTACTCATACACGTAGCAGTGTTGATAAGAAGGTTACTTCGAAGTTTGATCCGAAACGAGATGGACCTTACGAAGTCTTCCGGAAGGTATCATCAACCTCCTATCAAATTGGAAGACCCAACGCGCGGAATGAACCGTTAGGAGTTTATCACTCGTCTATGCTTACTCCATACATCGGAAGAGAGACTGATCAGCCGCAAGTACCTCTGAGAAAGCGTGGGAGACCAAAAAAGACAGTTCATACTGGTTCCTCGTCGAGGCGTCATCGAAACCAGAGGGGGAGGATGTAACACTCCATATGTTCATATTGGGAAGAAAGACGATGTGCGCAGGTGGGGAATGATGCAATGGAACATTTTTCATCAGTATTCAGTCGGCAGTGCGAGTGTGATGTCAGAAGTGTTAACCTAGCATATGTGTATTTCGTTATTATCCGCAAATGTGTAACCCAAATTAATTATATGATATTTACGAAGAAATAAAATTGAAATAAAACAAATTGAACATCTATTTTGTTAAAATTTTCATTTATACAAAAAATATTCCAAATGCAAATCTAAATACTTTTATACTCTTCGTAAATTATGCATATAGAATGCATAATTTACGAAATATCTGCAAAAATCGCTATTCGATAAGAGTAAAAGCGTTACTTCCGGTGCGAATTTTAAAATTTCATTTATACAAAAAATATTTCAAATCCAACTCTAAATACTTTTGTACTCTTGATAAATATATATACATAGAATGCATAATTTGCAAAAATCGCTATTCGATAAAAGTAAACGTGTTACTTCCGGTCCGAATTTTGAAATTTTACTAAAGGTATTGAAAATTATGTTCTAAATGTTCTAAATACGTTTATACCCGTAACGTACTTGTCTAGAAAGCATGACTTGCGAGATATTCGCAAAAAACTGATTTTCGATAAGAGTAAAAGACCTACTCCCGGTAGGAATTTCAAAAAACTTTTTGAAGACAATTTGTCTCAAATTTAATTTTGAGTACATTTCAATTCTTTATAAATTTGTTTAAACTTAGTAATTGACGAAATATTTGCATAATTCGATTTTTTCACTGAAGTAAACTAGTACTTCCGGTCTACCGATTTTACTGAAAAACTAATCAGAGCTCAAGAGGGAGATTATATAAGTAAATACAAAATTTGGAATAGATATCTACAGCAGTTACAGACCCACAGACATTTTTTAAAAACCACTTTTTTGGTATCAGGGGACTTCAAAACGTGGACATCTGCAAAAATCTCGAGGTCAATCACAATACTTCCTATACTACGTATAAGAAAGTAAAAATGGATTAACCACATTAGATGTGGCTATTAATGATTTCACAAGTATTCCAAGTGACTTCGGATGTGGTTTTCGGCAAAAGTTAGACGCAGTTTTTAGTAGAAATACAGATTTAATAACATAGCGGCAATTGTATATGCTAACACGCACATATAACAAGTTGCGATGTAGAAAGGACGTTTTCTATCTACATGGATGTACTTAATTCAAAGAGAACAAGTCTTACAGAAGAGAAAATGAACAAATAATAAGGTATTTTGTATTTTATAGATCACCAGCCACTTGTTATTCAATTATATACATAAAATTAAAATCTCTTTAAAAATACAACATCTCAATAGTGCGCCCATGGGCGATGAGTCATGGCTGGCTCGTGTCCGCGGCCTAATCATTAGCATTGTGTTCATAACGCTCGTGGTGCCTTCAACGTGTTTTATTATATCATACATGGAAACAATTAGCGGTAATGATTTGAACACGGATAATAATAACAATAATCATCGTTACATTCTGCATTTAAAGTGATCTTTAATAGTATCTATGGTGATGATTTTCATAGAAATGTCAGATGCAGAGCATGATTTGCAAGAATATGTTCTGGCGAGAGCAGCGGAAACGAATGCAGCAATCATACCGAAAAAATCACTTCGTCTAGCGACAGATGGGTCATAGACGATCATGACGTTACGAGAGTAGAAGATACATACGCCTATGACCACGCGGCCTAGTAGGTATTAGGTGCTCTATCGTATTAATGTACTAAGAATAATGGAAACGTGTAAAGAAGCAAAATGTGGACGCAGTTTTATGAATAAACCAAACCTTAGAAAACGTGAAGAGTTTACATCCGCATAAATTGAATGAACTGGCTCCAAAATATTTATAAGTTAGTTCTAACTTTGTGTTTACTTGTGAGATATGTATAAAAAACAGTGTTACTTTTAAATACTTATTTGTGCTAAAATAGAATAAAAAAATATTTTCAAATGTAGGCTTATTCCTTATTTTTATTTCTATCACAAAACCTCTTTTTTAAACTTTATTCTTATTCAATTAAACAATTTTTTATAAAAAATTGCAATAAAATAATAACTTCTATAATATATGTCTTAATTTTCGCCATTTTTTTTTAGTCAGAAATAAGTATGTATGTACAACACGTAGAGAAATGAGATGGATATAGATGGTGCGTACTTCCTCTGTACAGATCGTCAGAAATTGTACCAGACTAGTAGACGCAAGTTCAAAAGAGTAATTTACGACATAGCAAAAAATTACTCTCAAACGATCCGGTGTTCGGACAGTTATCAAAAATTTCAAGTCAGCCAGAAATTGCTTGGAAAGGATATCTTTTATTTTAAAAATTTTAGATGGATATAGATGGTGCGTACTTCCTCTGTACAGATCGTCAGAAATTGTACCAGACTAGTAGACGCAAGTTCAAAAGAGTAATTTACGACATAGCAAAAAATTACTCTCAAACGATCCGGTGTTCGGACAGTTATCAAAAATTTCAAGTCAACCAGAAATTGCTTGGAAAGGATATCTTTTATTTTAAAAATTTTAGATGGATATAGATGGTGCGTACTTCCTCTGTACAGATCGTCAGAAATTGTACCAGACTAGTAGACGCAAGTTCAAAAGAGTAATTTACGACATAGCAAAAAATTACTCTCAAACGATCCGCTGTTCGGACAGTTATCAAAAATTTCAAGTAAACCAGAAATTGCTTGGAAAGGATATCTTTTCTTTTAAAAATTTTAGATGGATATAGATGGTGCGTACTTCCTCTGTACAGATCGTCAGAAATTGTACCAGACTAGTAGACGCAAGTTCAAAAGAGTAATTTACGACCCAGCAAAAATTACTCTCAAACGATCCGGTGTTCGGACAGTTATCAAAAATTTCAAGTAAACCAGAAATTGCTTGGAAAGGATATCTTTTATTTTAAAAATTTTACCAGAATACTTTTCGTGTTATGGTAAATAAAAAACAGACAGAAATAGGACGTATTATTTTACGGATGTAGTTACATAATAATAATTAATAAACATTAAACTTTAAATAATTTATATATAATAATAAAAACAATAATTTCGATTCAATACATAATATTATAGTACAGTATTCTGTTTTTTTTTGGAAAAAAATATGCAAGACTATTTTATTTGATAAATCGTTAGTGGGGCATGCGACGACTCTAAAACCAAAAAGTTGTTGCACATGTCGTTTTAGTTTCACTTTTGGATGTGTGAAGTTAGACCCCTTTTTTCGAAAATCGTAATTCTGACGGTTGTTCCAGGTTTCTCTAGGTTTATTCTCAATTGTTCAAAAGTATTTCAAAAAATAAATTATAATAGGCCGAGAAAATGGCAAAAACAATTTTTTGCCAGCGCCCCTTTTTTCGAAAATCAAAATTCTGAAGGTCGGTCCAGGTTTGTTTTAAATTGTTCCAAAGTATTTCAAAAAAAAAAAATCGTAATTGGCCGAGTTAATAGGAAAAGCGATTTTCTTACAGCCCCTCTTTTTGCGAAAATTGAGATTCTGTTTCAGGTTGTTCTAGATTTGTTCGAGACGCTGTTCTAATACATCAAAACCGTATCTCATATATCAAAAGATATTGCCAAAAATCTATATCCAAAAGTGAGAAGTTAGCCCCTCTTTTTTCGAAAATCGAAAATCTGATCGTTGTTCCATATTGTTCTAGGTTTGTTTTCAATTGTTCCAAAGTATTTTAAAAAATAAATCGTAATCGGCCGAGAAAATGGCAAAAAACAATTTTTCGCAAGCGCCCCTTTTTTCGAAAATCGAAATTCTGACGGTTGTTCTAGGTTATCTTAGGTTTGTTTGAGGTTGTTCCAAAGTATTTCAAATAAAAAATCATAATTGGCCGAATTAATAGGAAAAAACGATATTCTTACAGCCCCCCTTTTTGCGAAAATTGAATTCTGACGGTTGTTTCATGTAGTTGTAGATTTGTTCTAACCATTTTTCTAATGCCTCAAAACCGTATCTCTTATAGGTATATCAAAGGCAAAGGATATTGCAAAAAAGTACGAAATCCAAAAGTGAGAAGTTAGCCTTTTTCGAAAATCTAAATTCTGACAGTCGTATCAGGTTGTTATAGGTTTGTTCTAAATTGTTCCAACGTATTTCAAAAAAAAAGTCGAAATTGGCCAAGATAATAGGAAAAAACGATTTTACAAGGGGCGGAATGACTTGCACTTTCCGCACATTACAGTGTTCAAGGAAGTTTTTGTATGATGCAGTTCAATAGCAATACTCTATTGTGATTTATAATAAACATCTAATATAAGCAGGAAATATTAAATATATATTTTCTCAAGTAATATAATTGTTCTATTATTACAAAACGATACTGTTACCAAATACTGATAAACTATTACAAAGAAAAAATCAAAACTGGCTGAGATAATAGGAAAAATCAATATTTTTTCAGTCCCCCTTTTTTTAAAAATCGAAATTCTGGCGGTTCTAAAGTAAAGTCATAATCGCCCCATATAAATAAAATTAAAATCAAACAAAAGCCGGTTATTTTATTTTGTGAATAAGCCGAGCCACTTTTTCCTTTCATATTTTTTTTTTCTGTGAAGACATGTGTGTCAACATTTTTACGGCACAAAAATACAACTATATCGGGTAGACGCTGTCGCTCCTTTCGCTTTCTGCACGTCCGCTTCGTAATGGATTTGTCTATACGTCCTAGCAAGCTGCACTATTTAGAAGAAAATGCGCTCTCTCTACGCACGATTCATAGGAGCGTACAGATGCCAGCTTTTAAATTATTTACAATTTCTTTTAGAGTCTTGAATTGTTTATCAATTTCTTCCGCTATTAAGCTTAGATCAGCCTGTACTTGAAACAAATATTTCTCGGGATCCTCACCTTCATTTATTAAAAGGTCACGAAGCCGACCCTGGAGAATTGTTTTTTTTCCAGACGTATCTGCGTCCCTTTCCTCCAATTCTGCCCTTAACTCGGAGACCTTTAGTTCTTCCAAACGTTTGGTAGCCATTTATTTATTTATTTATTTATTTATTTGCACTTATATTGTTTACCCCACACCTGACACCAATTGTAACGTTTTCGGGTTCCAATAAACAACTCGTGCAATTATTTATTTAAAACAGTCTGTATATTTATGTACTTAAAATTATATAACAATATAAAAATATATAAACTAACGTATCACACTTAAACTACTATTAATAAATTAAAATTAACACTTGTATTTATTTACTACTAATATGTCCGTATTTATTTAAATCACACTGCCGTATTTATATCACTTAAAGAACTATTTCTACCGTACGCCGTATATTTATTTTCTTATATTTATTTCTGGTCGCGTCGGCTACTTCTTACGGACTTTCATAATCCCGAATTACTCCGCAATTACTCCTTCGGCTACCACTATTTATTTCTACGCACTCGAGACTACTTAAGGACTTTCTTTCCCGAAACTATTCCGCAATTAATTCTCCGCAATGAATCCCGCAATGAATCATCCATCGGTGACCCAGTCGCCTTATATACACCTGCATGAAATGTTCTCGAAATGTACCAGTAAGTTCGGTAATATACTGGAGGAAATCTGGACTCTTCCTTGTTTACGCCAAGAATACTGTGAGATGACATATTTACGACTTGTTTACATATCGTTTTTATATGCCGCGCCGAGATGATTTATGGGCTCTGCTTTTTGTCGTCGTACACTCATTTCGTTACAATATTTTAGTTATTCAATTTATGGATGCAAGCTATAAAAAATCGAATTGCAAGCACCTACTGAAGTCCGAAAGAACTATAGAGTATGTGATATACATTTTGTTGAGCAAGATAGACGCCATGGTGCAAATTTGAAGAAACATAGTGTTCCATCTCTACATTTGCCATATATTATATGTACTGTTGAAGGTATGATTTTATTCTATTGTGTTGCTGTATAAAATAAAATCACGTGTTGTGATATAAGTAATTTCAAATATGTGATGCATGATACCGGAAAGACTTTTATAAAATTTCTTATTAAACTTCATTTATTTACCTACACAAAAAACATTAACAAAATATTGAAAGGTAAAACACTCACAGTGAATCCAACAGACCCACTGA
Source organism: Amphimallon solstitiale (assembly GCA_963170755.1). Classification (NCBI taxonomy): domain Eukaryota; kingdom Metazoa; phylum Arthropoda; class Insecta; order Coleoptera; family Scarabaeidae; genus Amphimallon; species Amphimallon solstitiale. The sequence continues at coordinate 44,260,715 of OY720684.1, read as the reverse complement.
AATTATTTGTGCGAGAACAATATATTAAACACAAGAAGTTCTTCATAAAAGTAAGAATACTTGATTATGTATATAATTTGTTTTATATTATTATTAGTTATACACATGTATGTATTTGTACATCTATCAGTTATTTGTAATAAAGTAACTTCCTCATTTCTGACATTGTTTTTATACAAGATTTCCTTTTTTATTATTTCTTTCTAGATCTATTTATCATTACAGTTGTACAATATAGTGAGAAATAATGTTTGAATTTGAATTTGTTTGATATAAAAATATATTGTACTATTGTGATGGGTGAAAATAAATTAAAAAGAGAGTATTCTTGTCTTGCAAACAAATTGAATGTGTTAATTTTCATTCGACTTTAAGATGTGCATTAAAGCGAGGTGAAAATGAACACATTTAATTTGTTCGCATCTGAAAAGAATAATTACATATTTCAAAATATGAATAGGTATTATGAAAGTAATACGTGACTCAGCTCGCAAGAGGGCAGTTCCGCAAGTACTCAATTTTTATACATTATGTTTCCCATCTTGTTATCTATGATATTACTTGAGTACAATTGTTGTTTGTTTTTTTTTGTTATTAATTTATATGTATGATTTTGAAATTGAAAGATAACTAAATTCCATATTCCATATTATCATAAATTAAGCTATTGTGTGAAGTTAAAACACATTTATTAACACATTTAATCATTTTCGAAAGAAAAACATTAAGATATAGTAATTATATTGGAAGTGTATCTATAAACAAGTTTTAAATACTTGTAATTATTTTGAATCGATTACTTTCTTAAGGTTCTGTATAAGTACCTATATATATATATATCTAATATTTTACATTTTACATGTAGATAGTGACGTTGGATTCTATTAACATTGTTGTATAGTAATTTCCTTTCAATATAACTATTGTTACAAGTTAATATAATTTAGTTCTTTTTAGATAGAATTATAAATGTCATTGAAATATTTTGACAACTACATAACCTAAAAAGAAATGTGATATAAATAAAAGTTTTAGGTAACATTATTTTACGTACTTGTTTATATTATAACTATTTTAATATATTAAAGGTATTATAATTCAAATTTAAAGTTTCTTTAAAGAAATAATGAATCAATTTAAAATCGGTATTTATCTAGAACGTAATTGAAATGAACATAAGCACCATCTATGAAATACTAGTTACACTGATTATAAATTAATATTGTAGAAAACTATTTTTTATACATGCTTTTTAATAATACTACTTATAGCATGCTCTGGGGCAGTTATAATATAATAAATTTAATATTATAAGTAAAAGAACATAAGAACATAAACTCTGACAATGTAGTAATTATCCTATAATAATTTAACTAGTGCAATACGAAGCAACTGTATGATATCATAACAATATATGTATGTATATATATATACAGTATGTTTCCAAATAAGTGCAACAGTTTACAGATGGTGGTTCCTTGTCAAAAATTAAAAGGGGTCTTTCATGTAAACAAAAGCTCTTAAGCTTTTTTTAATTTTGTTGTGATCTTTTAGAGGGATGAAACATGCAACCCCTACTCCTTCTTTTACCAGATCTTTATAACAAAATAAAATTTCTTGATCTAAAAATATCCGTTGAAAAGAATGATTTAGTGCTAAACTTTTTCAACCCTTCTGTTTTCTCCGTAAAAGCAATAGTTTCTTAATAAAAAAATAAAATACAATATCGTGCATGGACGTATCTTCTGTGAATTAAATCGAAAAAATCTGAAAAAAACATTAAATTTTTCAGAAAAATGGTAATTAATGAAATTTTGAGATAATTAATTACTTTTAGATTGGACACCGTTGTCTAAGCTGTGAAGGGGCCGCAAAAAGAAGTATAACCATTCTCTTGAATAAGTTTAGTTAAGCAAGCGGCGACTACCGGCGGTTTCGTTAATTAATCATTTCACAGCATGAAAATAAAAACAGGGAACAGAATGAAAACAAAACTTACAGCGTTTTCGTTGTCTACACGTGGAGGTGAAGGTGGAGGCGCTTGTAGTTCTGGGTGGTTGCTCTGAAAAAAAAATAATAATTTTATAAAAACATTGAATTTTTCAGAAAAATGGTAATAAGTCAAAAACCTTAAGTTTTAGGCCTATACTACCTTATTACTTTTTTGCTAAAAATTATAGCTATGGAACACTCTGTATAATACAGACTATTTTTAACATGTGCTCCTAATAAGCAGCTATTACAAGTAAAAATGAGGTGTGGCCACCACACGACTTTCTTATACGTATCAGCGTTTCAAACTGTACAATTTTAAGAATTTTTTTAATACAAAACTTATTCAAAATCCTATTCTAAGTACTTTCATTCTCTTAATAAATCGCTATAGAATGCATACATTGCAAGATATTATCAAAAAAGTGCTCCTCGCTAAGAGTAAAAGTGCTACTTCCGGTCCGAATTTTGAAATTTCATATATACAAAAAATATTGCAAATCCAGTTTTAAATACTTTTGTATTACATAACTTACGACATATTTGCAAAAAATCGCTATTCGATAAGAGTAAAAGTGTTACTTCCGGTCCGCATTTTGAAATTTTTTTTAAACCAAAGGTGTTGAAATTATGTTTTAAATGCAGCATAACCGTTAGACATAGATTTTGCTACATGCGAGGGGTTAAGGACCGACTTGAAAACATTAGCCCAGACAGATGTCTTTGGAAGTGTAATGGATGCTTTCATTATTACTGGTAGTATTGCTAATTCAAAACCAAGGAAACTTAAATATGTGGTTAATGATGAAAACCAATTAAGCATTCTTATGGCAACAACAGAAAATCAGCACGTCAGTACCCATGAAAGAACACGTTTGCCGGTTATTAGCCAAACCATGGTTGAAAGAGCCATAAAATAAAATATCAGCCATTATAAATACATTTAAATATCGTGTTACGCACCCATCATTTTAAAGCTAAAAGCATGTTCTGCCAATGGGCAATAATTAAAATGAATGCCCGGGCTATTCCCTTTGGTAGTGTGTTATTTGTGGTTGAAGCTGGTTTCCATAGTAATGGAGTGGTTAACAAAAGAAATGTTCGCTGCTGTTCAAAGGAAAACCCTTACTCACCAATAAATAGACCACCAGCATAGGTGGAACATAAAGGTCCATACCATGGGTGGCATTCTCGGTGATTGGATGATAGGCCCGCATTTATTTGAAGGTAGTATTAATGGAGAAACTTGTGAGTAATTTCTATCGAGCAGTTGAGTGGAATTTTTGGATGTTCGCTAAATTTAGGAAGAGATGTAGATACCTCAAGACGCAAATCCCCACATTCTATGCTACAGACTCGAAATATTTTAATGAAATGTTTCCACCGAAGTGGCTAGCCTGTGGAGGCCGTGAAGACCCAGCAGGGCCTGCTGAATCTTTCGACATTACAAAATTAGTTTCTTTTCATAGGGATCTGTAAAAGAGCAAATATACAGTATACCTGTAACCAAAAATGAAGTTATGAAGGAACATATTCAACAAATATTTAGAAATATAACTAGTCAATGCTTTATTAATGTCGATTTATTATTTCAGAAGCATGGTGAAACACTTTTAAATGTGAATTTGAACACTTTTAATTTTTACCTTTCAAAAAACTTAAGAAAATCTGAATTCTTTTCTACTCTTCAACAATGTCAAAGAAGAAGAGATAACTGAATTTGTATTTTGCTTTATGATTGTTGTGTCATATGATGGTTAGCAATAATATGTTATTTTCTGATTATCACTGATAAGTCTCTGAAATAAATTTATATTGTTAAAAATTCTGTAGTGTAAGTCTGTAAAATTTAAAAAAATTGCAAATGGATTTTCCTCAACTAAAATCAAAACCGCAACCTCAATTTCTGGAGTTCTTACTGTACGTTGTACTCCTTTTAGATAATTGTCTAGTTCAAAACGTCCCTTTTCGCACAACCTCTATGAATGCTTGAAAATGTTAGGGCATCCGGAATATTTCTATTTGGAAAGCGGTCTTCATACAACAGCCTGTTTTAATAATAGTTAATGTTTAATGACTTAAATACGTGACAAGTATACGAGGTAGGGTAGTTAAATGTCAAAACTGTGTATGACTACAAAATAAAATCTGCGTCTTACCTACTAGATCATTTTTAATCCTTGTTAATACCTAATTTCATTACATCGTGCACATGAATGAATTTTATTCTATTAAGCGAAAACCGTACGTCAAACAACAAAAAAAACAAGAGACCACATTTACTCAGAAACAAATGGGGATTTCAATAAGAAAGTACTTTAAGAAAAAGCAATGACATAACATATGTTTCTTCAAAAAATTTTTAAAAAAACCCGTACAGACACCACAGGTAAAAATTACAAAATTGATTTCGCATCAGAAAATGCATCTTGCTGCATAAAAGGCTTGTACAAAATTTCACAAAAATATCTAGGGTAATATCAAAGTTACAAACAAACAATTTTTTTTTTAAACTAGCACATTACAGTTCAAAAGCTTTTTTTCACAAAATGGACTCAAGAATAACCCCCTTAAATACTAGCATATTATTAAGAAACATTCAAAAAAATTATTTGAAGAACTTTCTTGAAAGTTTGTGACCCATCTCCACTACATAAATATTTTCAATATTTGTATTTATTATAGTTTTGAAGATTTGCATAATGTAACATAAACATTATGCAAATGCTCGTTTTACAGGAAACTATTATAGGCAATCAGCCCTATTCATAATGAAAGTTAGTGGCTACTAAGATCCAACTAACACGCTACTAAAAAAAGTCGTATTCATAATCGTATTTAACAGCGTACTAAGCGTAGTAGCCAACTAAATTGTTAGTAGCGTGTAGGGGTATGTTTAAAGTTACAGTTCACCGTTAAAGCTAACCAAAAAAACAAATTGGTACGAATAAAAATAAACACATATTGGTCAGACTTCTTTTAGATCCAGGATTATAACTTTTTAATTAAATACATTGAAATGGAAACATTTAGAGTTGAAAAAGATCCGCGATATGAACATACAAAATGAAATTCAATATCATAGCTATGAAAATGAAATTGTTAAAAGAGAAAAAGGAAGGAATGAGTGTATAAAGATATTTTTATATTTAGACTTTATTTTAAATAAAACATACTTATGATAATAGGTGCTTTTAATTAAAATGTCTCATTATATGCTAATCTAATGCTTAAAAATATTGCCAACATTATCATTAATAATCATTTTAAATCATTATCCACATTATCAATCTAATTCCATACAAAGTTAATGAAAGTGAGGAGAAATTTTTTTAATGTGAAGATTCCTCTGTTTGCAATTTTTCCTTTTATAATATTCATAATGGATATTGCTACTATCGATGCCCTTGTGTCCAGTTTAATGAAAAAAGCAACCAAATTTATTCTTCATAATTTCAAATGCTTTTTAAGACATTTCTCGTTGATATATGGAGTCTTATATTTTAACACAGGACTTGTCGTTAGTGTTTGTGATAGAGTTAACAGATATCTTGAACATGCATATCCATTATCACTAATCAAAATACCTTCTATATCTTCATTCTGAAATCATACTAATATCACCTAATATTTTTTACATTTTTCTTAGCATTTAATTTTAATGAAGAATTACTTCAAATTTCCTGTTTAATGAACATTTGTTCAAGTCATCGGTACAGTCTTTTTACCTTGCAAGTATATCACAAATCCTTGCCTTAGCATCGCATAGATTATTATTAATGCAAAATATAAGAATAAACTATATATATATGATTTAATGTGTAGTACCTATAACATCTTTCCACCTATTGATTATCATGTTTGAAACTTATTTTATTTCATTCTACATATATTTTGTATAGAAATTCTATTATTATTGAATTATATATTTCCAGTGGATTAAGCCATTTTTAGAACATTTTTGGATTTCGAGCCCCATTAACTTGACCTTCCTCAACTTCTTGCTATTCTGCTCTAACATGTATTTGTTCATAATCCATGAAAACTTTTTCTGCTATACATACAATTTATATATAATTGTTATTTTACAAATTTTAGTTAATCTGAAATTGTAAATTCTAACCTTTTAATATTTGCTTTCTATCGTGATTACCGCAAATTTAAATTTGTACATCAGTGCGCACGATCGTTCTTCATATTACCCTGTTGCCATATGCATTTTTCTATTAACATCCTACTACTTACTAGCCACTAAATAAGCGTTTATGAATAAGGTAAGTTAATAGCGTCTTAGTAGGATGTTAGTAGCTACTTACTAGTAGCGTACTAACACCCTATTAGGGTGATGATTATGAATAAGGCTGAATGACATCATTCGTTTTTATCCAATATTCAATATAATACTACTTATTACTTACAATTTTCCTTGTCTCAGGAGGAGCCCCTTCTTAAAGGGGCCCCTCCCCTCTAGTGCTGTCCCATTGTTTCCAAACATGGTTCTGGAACAAATATTAAGTAAAAAAAAATAACCTACAAAAACAAACTGAATATTTGCCAGTATGTACATACATTTATTCTAGTTTTGTTCGTTTTTACCCAATATTCAATATTATATTACTTTTTTACTTACAATTTTCCTTGTCTCAGGAGGAGCCCCTTCTTAAAGGGGCTCCTCCCCCCGCCCTCTCGTGTTGTCCGATTGTTTCCAAAAATGGTTCTAGAACAAAAATTAAGTAAATAAAATAACTTTAGAAGGATAATATCTTATTACATAAATACAAGAGACATGAAACAAATTATTGATCTTACGAGTTTGTGAATTCTGATATTTCGGCATTTCCATGACGTCAATGTATATTCTCATTTTTGTACATCAATATATTATCAAATTTAAACTTTACATTAAACATAGTAATAGACTTAGCAGAATAAGTCATGCATCTATTGTATTTTTTTAATTGAAAGTCTTTGAATTACAACTTTATTCAAATTCTATCGTCAATTTAGGTATTGTTTTTTTTTTTAACTAAATGTACCTATACTAATTACAAAATTATTTCGTAGAAAAATAATTGCCTTCGTAAAAGAACTCACTTCATTAATAAATATTAATTGAAGGTTTACACACCATATTTCCTAATGTAGAGGCAAGGCTGAAATTATTTTCCTCCGTGCAATGCAAGTGGATCTAAGATGTTATAGAAAATTATAGATAATAATAGTTAACAGTTACGTTACATAATGAAAATGTAGTTCGTAAATTTTCCTGAAGTTAAAGATGAGAAAACTTCGATTTAGTTTGGTCTTAATATACCGGAAAAAAAATTTAAGGTTATATTCCAATATATTTTTAATGTTGCAATATATTTTTAATGTTGAATGTCCTATGTATATAGACTGATAGATGTATTTCTTATTATTGAACCTTAATTTGAAACGGTATACCGGTGATCCAAAAAACAATGTCGACATAGGGACACAATAAAAATTAACCAATATAAAATTACAGCTGATTTTGGGCTCTTTTTTGTCGTTTTCATTAGCGGCTTTCCAGCAACACTATTACCTATTTCAATACCGATTTGTATTTTATAAAATATGTAGGTATAAAAAGGGCTACCTTAAATACTTTTATTTGAAATAAAAAATTATAATGATGGCGACATGAATTATAATAATTTCGAAAATGAATTGATATACACCTACCTACCTAAAATGTGGGGGTAAACTACAGTTGAGGTGTAGGCCGGTTTTTAACAAAATGACTAGTGTACCTTATACTTACTTAATTAAATTATTATTATTATTAAATGTATATGTATTAAGCACAAGTATAACAAAATGCTTCTTCTCACGGTTTCCACACGCACTTACATGAACAGTAACGAACACATGCATTAAAATGGTATTAAACTGTGGAGATGAGAGCAGATATTGGTCACGGTGATTTTTCACAGTGATTTCCAAATCACTGTTTTCACCGTTTGCAAATTCGTGGAATCACAGTGATTACTTTCGTATTTATTATGATGGAAAGGGTTCTTTTCAATATGGGCATTGTTTATTAATACATAGTATATATAATCAAAGATATTGGCAAATAAATATCTTTTTCATGTAAAGAAATATTTCTGTCTGCGATTCTAAGATTTACTTAACTTTAAATGATATATTCAATTTGACATAAATATCGGATAGGCGAAGTCGATTACGTTCTAACAAAGTGCTCTAACAAAGTGCTCAAGTAAACTTTATATTTAATAAATATAATATTAGAAGAGAAACTGAAATGTATTTGATTATTGCTATAGGTACTTTAAACTGAACAAAAAAATAAATAAAATATACTTCATTGCTTGGAGTTACTTTTTACTTATTTTCTGTTTAGTAAGTTATATTTAATTTATTATCCATACACATTTTGTAGAAACATTTATGTACATACATGGTCATCTATATAACTAAAAACAATTCATCATGTTACTTACTGTATATTATTAATTTAAATCTTTTTGCACATTCGTGTGTTTTATATACATACTTATAAAACATAAATTAAAAGCAAATACCTACTGATATACCTAATATGCGTATATTAATATTTTATAACCTCGGTAGTTTATCAACAAATCAATAATTTCCATTATATAACGCGAATTTTTGTTAAGATATTCATTTTCACTACGCATATAGTTAAACAGCTCAAAGAGCTGTTTAAAATCGAACGGCGAAATATGGGCGAAAGCAGGAACCGTTTATTTCCACCGAACTCAAACAGCTCGGAGAACGGTGATTAAAAGAGCTGTTTTAAATAAAGCGAACAGCGAAAGCAAGAACCGTTTATTTTCACAGTTTGTTTTCGCCGTTTGTTTTCACCGTTTATTTTCACCGCTCACGCTAAACAGCTCGGAGGAACCCTTTACCATGCGCGGTGAAAATAAACGGTGAAAACAAACGGTGAAAACAAACAGTGAAAACAAACGGTGAAAACAAACGGTGAAAATAAGCGGCTCCTGCTTTCGCTGTGATTAAAAGAGCTGTTTAAAATCACCGCGATTTTGAAATCAACGTTTGCTTTAGAACGGTGAATGAAAAATCACTGTTAAGACCATCTCTATAAACTGCATTAAACACTAAACACATCATATCACATATGAAACTAGAGATGGTCACAGTGATTTTTCACAGCGATTTCGTAATCACTGTTTTCACCGTTTGCAAATCCGTGAAATCACGGTGATTAATTTCCTATCAATTATATACAGTGTGACCAGTGAAGTCCGCATCATATGGGATTTTTTAATTTTTTTTCCAAAAAAAATTCAAAAGTGGAGTTATTTCTCAAAATATCGAAAAAAGTTATTAGAAAAAGTTTTTCTACAAACAATTTTTAGCCCATATGTAAAATTTCAGCTGCATATGATAATTTAGATTTTTTGCCAATTTTCTTGTAAATTGCACCACGGTTGCGAAATAAGACAACGCAACCTACATAAAACTTCTTAGTTTTAACAATGCTTTATTCCAGACACATTTTCTTTAAGGCAGCGCCATATTCAATGTGTGTTTTTCTACAAAATCCAAATAGGGCTATTAAAATTTGGTCACATGTGATGCAAAGTTTATTTGTTTTTGACCCTGTATAAAGTAACTTCATAAAATAACTATATTTGGAAATGCAGTTTGTGTCTAAAAGTAATACACATTAATATTAAGAAAATAGTTTAATTGAAAAGTCAAATTTTCTAATAAAATAATCATAATATATTATAAAAATGAAACGCATTTAAAATTCCACCTTTTCAATTAATAACCATATGTATTTTTGGTATTTGAATATTATATTAAACATAATTTGAAAAACCTAAAAATTAAAATTACATTTCTATGTGCCTCCCATTGCGTTCAATACAAACAATTGTTCTTCTTGATACATCTTTAATGGAGTTTCTGATACTAAGGGGCCTTATTTCTAAAATACAGTTTCGAATCACCGTTTCCAAATGATCAACATTACGGAAAGGTTTTTCTTTGTAAACTTTTTGTTTTAGGTAACCCCACAAGAAAAAATCAAGTGGGGTTAAATCCAGAGACCTAGCCGGCCAGTATTGCTCCATATTACGCCCAATTACTTTGCCCTAAATATTTCCAAGAGGCGTTCTTGAACCCGTCTTGTAGTGGATGGATGGGAGCACCGTTACACTGGTACCACAAATTATGCCTTATTTCAATAGGCATATTGTCCAAAACTTCAATGACCTCGGTGTTAAGGAAGCGTAGGTATTCTTCAGAATTTACCAAAAAGAGAATCCCAAACGTATGTCAAAATCTTGTTCCTTAAGAGTATTTATAAATTTAGGTTTATACGGCTTAAATTTATTTTTGTGCAAAATATTCCTTACACTCTCTCTTTGAACGTCAGTTCTGCGAGAAACATGTCTAATACTAGTTTGACCATGTTCCACAATATCTAGGCAAACATTTAATTGGACTTCTTCACTATGTTTTATAGGATTGTGAGGTTTTTTAAATGAACTTTCCACCGATCCAGTTGATTTAAATTTCACCATAATCCTACTCACAGTAAGTTGATTGTTGCACATTTTTGCCTGGATGCCTTTCATTAAAAATGTTGGCCGCTACATGATGACTTGTGTTTTCACCACATATTAATACAATTTCAATTCTTTCCTGTACAGTTAACATTTTTTTATTTAATACGCAATATTAATTAAAAGCCACTATGACAAACAGAAAGCGATTTGACTGTCATTAATAAAGCAAGGGCTTGTTGATCTTTTTTATCATTGTTTTGCGGCCAACTTGTGTTTGGTGCATCATCGTAAGGTACAAAACTAGTTAATTTTTTGGAAACTAAACTATTTTTACTTTTTATAACATAGCTCCATAACAAATTTTAATAAAGGGGTTTTAAATTAAATCATTGAAACTAGTTAAACTTACGTAAAGTTAAACGAAAATTTATTTTCCACTTAATGCAGACTTTACTTGTGACGCTGTGTACTTGTCTGTATTAATATTAATGTGTATTACTTTTAGACACAAACCACATTTTCAAAAATAGTTATTTTATGAAGTTACCTTATAGAGGGTCAAAAACAAATAAACTTTGCATCACATGTGACCAAATTTTAATAGCCCTATTTGGATTTTGCAGAAAAACACACATTGAATATGGCGCTGCCTTAAAGAAAATGTGTCTGGAATAAAGCATTGTTAAAACTAAGAAGTTTTTAGGTTGCGTTGTCTTATTTCGCAACAGTAGTGCAATTTACAAAAAATTGGCAAAAAATCTAAATTATCTTATGCAGCTGAAATTTTGCATATGGGCTAAAAATTGTTTTTAGAAAAAAAATTTCTAATAACTTTTTTCGATATTTTGAGAAATAACCCCACTTTTGAATTTTTTTTGGAAAAAAATTTAAATTTGACAGATAATGCGAATCACGTGACTATTATTTTTTTGGTTAATTTTCATCTTGATCGAAGCAGAAATTGATGCCAAACTCAAATTTAGAATAAATCTATTAATAAAAAAAAATCCCATATGATGCGGACTTCACCGGTCACACTGTATATGATATTATTTTCAATGTTATTTATCGGATTGGCGAAGTCGATTACGTTCTAACAAAGTTAGTAAACTTATATTTTCATAATAATTAATAATCATTAATAATGTAATTTAATATATTAATAATTAAAAAGTGCCTAAATAAACTTTATATTTAATAAATATAATATTAGAAGAGAAACTGAAATGTATATAATTATTGCATATAGGTACAGTTTTGTGCAATAAATTGGCGTACACGTCTTATTGCTAATTTTGACATTATTTTGCCATTGTGAAAATGGCTTAAGTTAAGTTGACAAATGGAATTATAGCGTTAATTCAATTTGTCATACATGACAGGTATTCAAACAAAAGTCATAGTTACATAAGCGTATATTAAGTGTACGCCAATTTATTGCACAGAACTGTACATTAAATTAAACTACTGAACAAATAATAAATAAAATATACTTCATTGCTTGGAGTTACTTTTTACTTATACCTACAAGCAGCAAAATCACAATTTTAGAGAAGGATGAAAATATATATTTGCTAATGTAGAACAAGTGTGCATATAGTGATTTTGCAACTAGGGTAATATCAAAGTTACAAATAAACAATTTTTTTTTAAACTAGCACATTACAGTTCAAAAGCTTTTTTTTACAAAATGGACTCAAGAATAACCCCCTTAAATACTAGCATATTATTAAGAAACATTCAAAAAAATTATTCGAAGAACTTTCTTGAAAGTTTGTGACCCATCTCCACTACATAAATATTTTCAATATTTGTATTTATTATAGTTTTGAAGGAAACTATTATAGGCAATGACATCATTCGTTTTTATCAAATATTCAATATAATACTACTTATTACTTACAATTTTCCTTGTCTCAGGAGGAGCCCCTTCTTAAAGGGGCCCCTCCCCTCTAGTGCTGTCCCATTGTTTCCAAACATGGTTCTGGAACAAAAATTAAGTAAAAAAAAATAACCTACAAAAACAAACTGAATATTTGCCAGTATGTACATACATTTATTCTAGTTTTGTTCGTTTTTACTCAATATTATATTACTTTTTTACTTACAATTTTCCTTGTCTCAGGAGGAGCCCCTTCTTAAAGGGGCTCCTCCCCCCGCCCTAAAAAAGAGGACCCTTCCCTCTCGTGTTGTCCGATTGTTTCCAAACATGGTTCTAGAACAAAAATTAAGTAAATAAAATAACCTTAGAAGGATAATATCTTATTACATAAATACAAGAGACATGAAACAAATTATTGATCTTACGAGTTTGTGAATTCTGATATTTCGGCATTTCCATGACGTCAATGTCATATTTGTACATCAATATATTATCAAATTTAAACTTTACATTAAATATATTAATAGACTTAGCAGAATAAGTCATGCATCTATTGTATTTTTTTAATTGAAAGTCTTTGAATTACAACTTTATTCAAATTCTATCGTCAATTTAGGTAATAGAGAGTTATTGCAAGTATGCTAGGAGTATCTCCTTTATTACAGGCTCCTTTAATAAAGTAGCCTGTAAGAGTGTGTTATCGAGAGACTTATTGCTTGTGGCATGCGATTAGGGACTGTATGACTTTATTTTGACGTTTCTGACACTTGACCTAATCTAACAAATTACGTTGTTTGTTCTGTCAATTATTATGGAAGAACAATTACAAGTTGCTATACTGTTAGGTGCAAATGAGGAAGAAATTGAACAATTACTTCTGCACAACATTATTGGTGTTGATAATGAACAGGAAAATAACCTGGTGAGGCCTGTAGAATTTGAGTTAAACAACATGACTGATGAGGAAATCACAACAAATTTCCGTTTTTCAAGAATGGATATTACTAGATTAAAAAACGCTTTGGGACTACCAAATCGCATTGTGACTGAAACCGGAAATAATGTAAATGGTAACATAGTGCTGTACAACATTTAGGTCGGTACATATATATGTTTATTGATATGAAACAAAACTTGCAGGTATAACAGCATTATGTATGCTACTCAGAAGACTCAGTTACCCAAATAGATTACATGATTTAAAACGAGTTTTCAACTATTCTTCTCAATCCTTGTCACAGGTTATCAAAACAACATCAGATTTTATTATAGAAACTCATGGCCACCTTTTGGACAGTTTAAATGCACACCAGTGGTTAGATCGAAATAGGTATCAACAATATGCACAAGTAAAACAGTTTTTTTTTTATTGTAATTAAGTGTTAATTAGATTGTTTTTTAGGCTATAAGAAATATGGGCGGAGCAATTCAAAATTGTTGGGGGTTTATTGATGGTACCATCAGGCCAATTTGTAGACCATCTGTCCAACAAGAAGAGTCTTATTCTGGGCACAAAAGAGTGCACTGTGTAAAATACCAATCAGTGTTATGTCCAGATGGTCTCATTATTAATTTAAAAGGAGCTTTTCCGGGAAGAAGACACGACGCTGGTATCCTCCGAAATACTGATTTGTATGAGCAGTTAGAAGAAAATGCTGTTTTTCCAAATCATGGAAATTATGTGTTATATGGAGATCAAGCATATGGAATCAGGCCATTGCTTTACTCTCCATACCCTGGTCAACCAGCAAATTTGTTAGACCACCAAATTGCTTTTAATAATAGCATGAAAGTTTTGCGAGTTGCCGTTGAGTGGGGCTTTCAAAAAGTACTTAGCATCTTCGCGTTTGTAGACTTTAAAAAAAATCAAAAGTTACTGCTGAATGACATTGAAAATTGGTACAAATGTGCGGTAATATTGACAAACTGCCACACATGTTTGTATGGCAACCAAACAGCAGAATATTTCAATATTCTCCCTCCACCATTGGAGGAGTATGTAGGGTGTAATAATTAAAGAGTATTTCTGAAAAAATGTATTAAATGTTTTTTTTTTACATACAAATAATTGGTTAGAACATAACCCTACCTAAATACAAGTCAAAGTCTCATTTTGTCCTATGACATTTAACAATTTATTGATAATTTCTTGCTGGCTGTCAATAATTTTTTTAAATTGCTGATTCAAAAAGGAATTTTTTTTCTGCCAATGCCACATTTCGTTCTGCAACTGCAACTTTCCTTTCTTCAATTAGCAAACGTTTCTCTTCCAATTCATTGTCTTTTGCATTTTTTTCTTTCAGGTACTCTAACCCACTACGCCTAATATAATTTGTCTTTTTCGCCCTGTTTTTCATTGGCCCTACGAGATGATTGATATTTTTTTATATATATTTTCAAAGTTTATACAACTTATTGATATGTAATATAAACCTTACCAAGAATATTTCTTGTAGGTTTCATGTTTTTTCCTGGGGTTGTAGCAGTGTCCACAATTTCTCCATTAGACGAATGTGACATAGCAGCGCCATTTGTAGCATTGTCGTTCATTATTGTCATGATCTCTATCACCTCAGGTACTTGAATGTCCACTATTTCAGGACAATCATTTGAATCATTCCTGTCTAATTCATCTTGAACTTCTATTTAAACAATAATGTTAATATAACCACCTTTTTACAAATGTTGCACTTACCAGAATATTTTATTGTTTCTTGTGGTTGAATTACATAATCATGGTCATACTTGTCACTAATATTGTTAGTATAAAAAGTAACCGCTGCGTTTTCCCTACAATTTCGTCCAATTTCACTGTTCATTTTGTTTTGACGTTTTAGCTGTGCTTTGAGAGGCCTCTGTTCTTTCTCTTCCTTTAGTAAGTCATTCAACTCTTGGAGAAGCACATCTTTCTCTTCTTCTCCAGACCTAAAATTTGTAAGTAGAATTTAAAGCTTACAACAATGCGCGAATACACAAGATACAATAGCTGGGACACTAGTTTACACAAATCTCTACCTCTTCTGCGTGGTTGTGTCCTTCAGCTTCCACTGCTCCAGTAGCATTTGCACGTGCTGTCGAAGGGTTTTTGCATTGAACTCTTTCCGCAGCAATACATGCACACTTATTCTAATTTCATCCCAAACCTTTGATCCATTTTTGTATGGATTACGTGACACGGTTTCCCGGAGAAGAATTACGTCGTCATCATATGAAAATCTCACTCGTTTCTTTTTACTATCAACAGCCATTATTTTAACAACACAGATGAACACATATGAATGAATTGCACTCTAACCTCACTTTCATCTGATATGTTTGACATTTGCACAGTTTAACGTCAAAATTAAGGGGCCTTAATTAAAAACCTCCTTTCCTGTATTTAAATTAAATACAGGCGGCCTGTATTTTAATAAAGGCCGACCTTTAACATCGTTCGTTATGCGCTTGCGTACATGTCACAATAAGGGAATCCTTTAATAAAGGAACTAAAAATCTGCTTTGCAATAACTCTCTATTGTTTTTTTTTTTAACTAAATGTACCTATACTAATTACAAAATTATTTCGAAGAAAAATAATTGCCTTCGTAAAAGAACTCACTTCATTAATAAATATTAATTGAAGGTTTACACACCATATTTCCTAATGTAGAGGCAAGGCTGAAATTATTTTCCTCCTTGCAATGCAAGTGGATCTAAGATGTTATAGAAAATTATAGATAATAATAGTTAACAGTTACGTTACATAATGAAAATGTAGTTCGTAAATTTTCCTGAAGTTAAAGATAAGAAAACTTCGATTTAGTTTGGTCTTAATATACCGGAAAAAAATTTTAAGGTTATATTCCAATATATTTTTAATGTTGCAATATATTTTTAATGTTGAATGTCCTATGCAGTCCTATGTATATAGACTGATAGATGTATTTCTTATTATAGAACCTTATTTTGAAACGGTATACCGGTGATCCAAAAAAAAATGTCGACATAGGGACACAATAAAAATTTACCAATATAAAATTACAGCTGATTTTGGGCTCTTTTTTGTCGTTTTCATTAGCGGCTTTCCAGCAAAACTATTACCTATTTCAATACCGATTTGTATTTTATAAAATATGTAGGTATAAAAAGGGCTACCTTAAATACTTTTATTTGAAATAAAAAATTATAATGATGGCGACATGAATTATAATAATTTCGAAAATGAATTGATATACACCTACCTACCTAAAATGTGGGGGTAAACTACAGTTGAGGTGTAGGCCGGTTTTTAACAAAATGACTAGTGTACCTTATACTTACTTAATTAAATTATTATTATTATTAAATGTATATGTATTAAGCACAAGTATAACAAAATGCTTCTTCTCACGGTTTCCACACGCACTTACATGAACAGTAACGAACACATGCATTAAAATGGTATTAAACTGTGGAGATGAGAGCAGATATTGGTCACGGTGATTTTTCACAGTGATTTCCAAATCACTGTTTTCACCGTTTGCAAATTTGTGGAATCACAGTGATTACTTTCGTATTTATTATGATGGAAAGGGTTCTTTTCAATATGGGCATTGTTTATTAATACATAGTATATATAATCAAAGATATTGGCAAATAAATATCTTTTTCATGTAAAGAAATATTTCTGTCTGCGATTCTAAGATTTACTTAACTTTAAATGATATATTCAATTTGACATAAATATCGGATAGGCGAAGTCGATTAAGTTCTAACAAAGTGCTCTAACAAAGTGCTCAAGTAAACTTTATATTTAATAAATATAATATTAGAAGAGAAACTGAAATGTATTTGATTATTGCTATAGGTACTTTAAACTGAACAAAAAAATAAATAAAATATACTTCATTGCTTGGAGTTACTTTTTACTTATTTTCTGTTTAGTAAGTTATATTTAATTTATTATCCATACACATTTTGTAGAAACATTTATGTACATACATGGTCATCTATATAACTAAAAACAATTCATCATGTTACTTACTGTATATTATTAATTTAAATCTTTTTGCACATTCGTGTGTTTTATATACATACTTATAAAACATAAATTAAAAGCAAATACCTACTGATATACCTAATATGCGTATATTAATATTTTATAACCTCGGTAGTTTATCAACAAATCAATAATTTCCATTATATAACGCGAATTTTTGTTAAGATATTCATTTTCACTACGCATATAGTTAAACAGCTCAAAGAGCTGTTTAAAATCGAACGGCGAAATATGGGCGAAAGCAGGAACCGTTTATTTCCACCGAACTCAAACAGCTCGGAGAACGGTGATTAAAAGAGCTGTTTTAAATAAAGCGAACAGCGAAACCAAGAACCGTTTATTTTCACAGTTTGTTTTCGCCGTTTGTTTTCACCGTTTATTTTCACCGCTCACGCTAAACAGCTCGGAGGAACCCTTTACCATGCGCGGTGAAAATAAACGGTGAAAACAAACGGTGAAAACAAACAGTGAAAACAAACGGTGAAAACAAACGGTGAAAATAAGCGGCTCCTGCTTTCGCTGTGATTAAAAGAGCTGTTTAAAATCACCGCGATTTTGAAATCAACGTTTGCTTTAGAACGGTGAATGAAAAATCACTGTTAAGACCATCTCTATAAACTGCATTAAACACTAAACACATCATATCACATATGAAACTAGAGATGGTCACAGTGATTTTTCACAGCGATTTCGTAATCACTGTTTTCACCGTTTGCAAATCCGTGAAATCACGGTGATTAATTTCCTATCAATTATATACAGTGTGACCAGTGAAGTCCGCATCATATGGGATTTTTTAATTTTTTTTCCAAAAAAAATTCAAAAGTGGAGTTATTTCTCAAAATATCGAAAAAAGTTATTAGAAAAAGTTTTTCTACAAACAATTTTTAGCCCATATGTAAAATTTCAGCTGCATAAGATAATTTAGATTTTTTGCCAATTTTCTTGTAAATTGCACCACTGTTGCGAAATAAGACAACGCAACCTACATAAAACTTCTTAGTTTTAACAATGCTTTATTCCAGACACATTTTCTTTAAGGCAGCGCCATATTCAATGTGTGTTTTTCTACAAAATCCAAATAGGGCTATTAAAATTTGGTCACATGTGATGCAAAGTTTATTTGTTTTTGACCCTGTATAAAGTAACTTCATAAAATAACTATATTTGGAAATGCAGTTTGTGTCTAAAAGTAATACACATTAATATTAAGAAAATAGTTTAATTGAAAAGTCAAATTTTCTAATAAAATAATCATAATATATTATAAAAATGAAACGCATTTAAAATTCCACCTTTTCAATTAATAACCATATGTATTTTTGGTATTTGAATATTATATTAAACATAATTTGAAAAACCTAAAAATTAAAATTACATTTCTATGTGCCTCCCATTGCGTTCAATACAAACAATTGTTCTTCTTGATACATCTTTAATGGAGTTTCTGATACTAAGGGGCCTTATTTCTAAAATACAGTTTCGAATCACCGTTTCCAAATGATCAACATTACGGAAAGGTTTTTCTTTGTAAACTTTTTGTTTTAGGTAACCCCACAAGAAAAAATCAAGTGGGGTTAAATCCAGAGACCTAGCCGGCCAGTATTGCTCCATATTACGCCCAATTACTTTGCCCTAAATATTTCCAAGAGGCGTTCTTGAACCCGTCTTGTAGTGGATGGATGGGAGCACCGTTACACTGGTACCACAAATTATGCCTTATTTCAATAGGCAATTGTCCAAAACTTCAATGACCTCGGTGTTAAGGAAGCGTAGGTATTCTTCAGAATTTACCAAAAAGAGAATCCCAAACGTATGTCAAAATCTTGTTCCTTAAGAGTATTTATAAATTTAGGTTTATACGGCTTAAATTTATTTTTGTGCAAAATATTCCTTACACTCTCTCTTTGAACGTCAGTTCTGCGAGAAACATGTCTAATACTAGTTTGACCATGTTCCACAATATCTAGGCAAACATTTAATTGGACTTCTTCACTATGTTTTATAGGATTGTGAGGTTTTTTAAATGAACTTTCCACCGATCCAGTTGATTTAAATTTCACCATAATCCTACTCACAGTAAGTAGATTGTTGCACATTTTTGCCTGGATGCCTTTCATTAAAAATGTTGTCCGCTACACGATGACTTGTGTTTTCACCACATATTAATACAATTTCAATTCTTTCCTGTACAGTTAACATTTTTTTATTTAATACGCAATATTAATTAAAAGCCACTATGACAAACAGGAAGCGATTTGACTGTCATTAATAAAGCAAGGGCTTGTTGATCTTTTTTATCATTGTTTTGCGGCCAACTTGTGTTTGGTGCATCATCGTAAGGTACAAAACTAGTTAATTTTTTGGAAACTAAACTATTTTTACCTTTTATAACATAGCTCCATAACAAATTTTAATAAAGGGGTTTTAAATTAAATCATTGAAACTAGTTAAACTTACGTAAAGTTAAACGAAAATTTATTTTCCACTTAATGCAGACTTTACTTGTGACGCTGTGTACTTGTCTGTATTAATATTAATGTGTATTACTTTTAGACACAAACTACATTTTCAAAAATAGTTATTTTATGAAGTTACCTTATAGAGGGTCAAAAACAAATAAACTTTGCATCACATGTGACCAAATTTTAATAGCCCTATTTGGATTTTGTAGAAAAACACACATTGAATATGGCGCTGCCTTAAAGAAAATGTGTCTGGAATAAAGCATTGTTAAAACTAAGAAGTTTTTAGGTTGCGTTGTCTTATTTCGCAACAGTAGTGCAATTTACAAAAAATTGGCAAAAAATCTAAATTATCTTATGCAGCTGAAATTTTGCATATGGGCTAAAAATTGTTTTTAGAAAAAAAATTTCTAATAACTTTTTTCGATATTTTGAGGAATAACCCCACTTTTGAATTTTTTTTGGAAAAAAATTTAAATTTGACAGATAATGCGAATCACGTGACTATTATTTTTTTGGTTAATTTTCATCTTGATCGAAGCAGAAATTGATGCCAAACTCAAATTTAGAATAAATCTATTAATAAAAAAAAATCCCATATGATGCGGACTTCACCGGTCACACTGTATATGATATTATTTTCAATGTTATTTATCGGATTGGCGAAGTCGATTACGTTCTAACAAAGTTAGTAAACTTATATTTTCATAATAATTAATAATCATTAATAATGTAATTTAATATATTAATAATTAAAAAGTGCCTAAATAAACTTTATATTTAATAAATATAATATTAGAAGAGAAACTGAAATGTATATAATTATTGCATATAGGTACAGTTTTGTGCAATAAATTGGCGTACACGTCTTATTGCTAATTTTGACATTATTTTGCCATTGTGAAAATGGCTTAAGTTAAGTTGACAAATGGAATTATAGCGTTAATTCAATTTGTCATACATGACAGGTATTCAAACAAAAGTCATAGTTACATAAGCGTATATTAAGTGTACGCCAATTTATTGCACAGAACTGTACATTAAATTAAACTACTGAACAAATAATAAATAAAATATACTTCATTGCTTGGAGTTACTTTTTACTTATACTTACAAGCAGCAAAATCACAATTTTAGAGAAGGATGAAAATATATATTTGCTAATGTAGAACAAGTGTGCATATAGTGATTTTGCAACTAGGGTATCTCTGGTTCGTTATATTTATTATCCATACACATTTGTACATATATTTACATGGATAATCTAATAATTAAAAACATTTCATCATGTTAGTATATATTAATTTAAATCTTTTTCAAGTCTTTTTGCAAGTTCACGTGTTTTATAAAAAACCTAAATTAAATGCAAAATACTTACTGATATACATAATATGCGTATATTAATATTTTATAACCTAGGTAGTTTATCATCAATTCAATAATTTCCATTACCTATATATTATACGTATAATAAAATCTAAATACCTGTGCAGAGAAGCGCAAAAAAAATTATACCTGCAAGAACATACATATATAATATATAATAATAATATATAATAAACATAATTTACTAGACAACAAAATGTAAAACATTAAATATGTATATAAAATGTAAAATATAAATAATCAGAAAATGTGTTTTGTACTCATTTTAGAATTCAGTTTAGAATTGAAAATTGCGCATGTCAGCGCCTTCAATCCAAGTTCGCTGGCGTGGCGTCTGTCAATTTCTGTTTTGTACGTGTATTTTTCTGTGATATTTTACTGTAAAGGACCATACTTGCAGGGTTTAAAAAATCAAAAATTAATCGCCTTATTTCGTCATGTCTACGTCCGGTGATTTCGGAAATCCATTACGGAAGTTTAAATTAGTTTTTTTAGGAGAGCAAAGTGGTAAGTAATTTTTATTGACCGATCATTTACTTACATGATTCATTTTGGATATATGTAAAAAATATGCTATTAAGTTTTGTCAAGAAATCAATATTCATTAATTTATCGTTACGTTACTAAAATATATCGTGGGTAAATTGTAGAACATTCAATCAAACATAATATTTCATATTACAATAATATAACTTTGTAGGTTATGCATAGAAGTATTGAAATTTTTATTAAAATAATGAAGAGTGAAGTAAAAGTATTTCATACAAATTTGATAATGGTTGTTATTGTCTGTTTTAGTCGGAAAAACGTCACTAATAACTAGGTTTATGTATGACAGCTTTGACAATACCTACCAAGTAAGTCTTACTTAAAAAAATACATATGGCAAATAAATAACAACTGGTTTTATGTAGATATTTTTGTACATTTTAGGCAACTATAGGAATTGACTTCTTGTCAAAGACAATGTACCTAGAAGACAGAACTGTTCGATTGCAACTATGGGATACTGCTGGACAAGAAAGGTTTAGATCTCTAATTCCTTCATATATTCGCGATTCAACTGTTGCCGTTGTTGTTTATGATATTACAAGTAAAATAAATGTGCATATTCTATAGAAAATAGTATTTGATGTTTATTATTTTATATTTGCAGATGCTAATTCTTTTCACCAAACATCTAAGTGGATAGATGATGTTAGGACAGAAAGGGGCACTGATGTTATTATAATGCTTGTTGGGAATAAAACAGATTTATCTGACAAAAGGCAAGTTAGTACAGAAGAAGGAGAGCGAAAAGCAAAAGAATTGAATGTTATGTTCATAGAAACTAGTGCAAAAGCTGGATATAATGTAAAACAGGTACATTTATAGTATTCATTTTATTTGTTGATGGAAAATTAATTTATTTTGTTTGTGTTAGTTATTTAGACGAGTAGCTGCAGCTCTTCCTGGCATGGATTCAACTGAAAACAAACCTCCAGAAGACAGTATCCTTTTTCTATTATATTTTTTGAGTGGTGATTGTGAGCTGTATGGCATAAACTGCTTATTAACAAAATTTTTTGAAAGTTTATAAGTTTGCTCCTACAATTTTTATTTTGAATTTCTGCAGAGTAGTTTTTAAACAATGGCATTATAAAAAGTTATTTTTTTGGTACATACCAATTAATTGCTTAAATAAAACTATTCTGTTAGAATAAGCTTGGTAACAAATCCTTGAATTGGTACGTATTTGTAAACTGTTCAAAAGATGATATAGAAAAACTAGTGAAGCATTTGACATAACATTTCTTTTTTGAATAATTTTGGTATTTTAATTTCGTGTGCACTCTATATACAGTCAGCAATTCAAGAATCCTTAAGTAGTTCCATTATGACGGCATTTTTAGTATTAAAGTTGCTAGAAAACACATTTTTAAAGCAACTGCATTCATTTTTTTATATGTATGCCCTTTTATTTATTTTTTTTTTAATTACAAAAATCAAGTATAAAAAGAATGTACATATGTTTCTGTATCTAATTCAAATTATTTATGTTGGTATATCATCTAGAAAATTGACAATTAATATTGTGTTTGCTTCTAATGACCGCTTCCAAATCATAGTGAATACGACGAAAAGCGACAAGCAGAAAACGTGGTTTCAATAAATCGTTGATTCACACATTTTTCGTAACTATCTATAAAATAAATACATACATGTATATTAAATTTTACAACTTTTAGTCGCAGTTTGAAAATAAAACGTACATTCTTTAATTCCAGGGATCATTAGCTTTCTATATGTATACTTTGGATACGCTTTAGAAAAATGAGCTATAGTATGGTTCGAAAATTGTAGAAATGATTCATTGCGAACGACTTGGACAGTAGCGAGGGATGAAGGGGCGAGGCAG
Organism: Amphimallon solstitiale; assembly: GCA_963170755.1. NCBI lineage: Eukaryota > Metazoa > Arthropoda > Insecta > Coleoptera > Scarabaeidae > Amphimallon > Amphimallon solstitiale. Next base: position 44,237,020 of record OY720684.1, on the reverse strand, counting down.
CAAATTTCATAGGCGTGCGCGCGGTCTCTAATAATTCGTATGCAGGTACTTCTCCGTACACAAGAAAGGCGTAAAATTAAGAACAAAAGGAAAGCAGCTTTATTTAAACATGCGTATAAAATTGTCATAATATAAGCAAAGCATAGGTTACAAGTTAAAATACATTCTAAAATTCATTAATTAATAACTATATTGTATTTCTGGCTAACGAATCCGTATTTTTATTATTTTACATTATTGGACGTTTCGGCCTACAAATTATGGCCATTTTCAACATTTATACATATTACCTATTTTAATATTAATTACAACATACATAAACTATTTAATCGGTTATTCGTGTAACCTCGTTCTCGTTTTATTGTTAACTGTTAAATAGTTTATGTATGTTGTAATTAATATTAAAATAGGTAATATGTATAAATGTTGAAAATGGCCATAATTTGCAGGCCGAAACGTCCAATAATGTAAAATAATAAAAATACGGATTTGTTAGCCAGAAATACAATATATTTTTTAAGAAAACAAATAAGAATCCAGGGGAGAAAAAACCCAACTTTTTATTAATTAATAACATTAACAATTGTCAAAAAAGATGGCATTTGCGATGATCGGAACAACTAATATTTCATTGATCCGAAAAATACAGTTCTGAGCTCTCACTGTCACTGTCACTGTTACTGTCACTATCGCTGTCATCGGGGCTTAGTTGAATCACCAGCGGTTCAACAATAACCTCCACTCTAACATCCAGGTCCCACATTCGGTCTTCGTCTTTTTCGGTGTGGCCAATGCATTTTTTCCAGGTGTCGGCGGTAACATTTTGAATGGCCTCTTGAAAAAGAACTTTCAAATCGGTCATTTTGAAAGTTGTGTTTTTTCTTGCAACATCCCCCTTAACTTGTGCCCAAATGAGCTCAATGGGGTTGAACTCACAATGATAAGGGGGCAAACGGAGAACTTCCACATTGTGTTGCTTGGCCATTTCATCAACTACATATTTCATATATTGGCTTTTATGGCGTCGTGCTAAGTTCAACAGTTCTACTTTTAACATTTCATCGTTGTGTGCAATGTTTTTATCTTGTAGCCAGTCCATTATCTGGCCCTTGCGCCACGCTGAAGTTGGTTGCGGTTCTAGTCGGCGGCTGTGATATGGAGCATTGTCCATCACAACTACAGAATTCGGTTCCAAACGTGGCAAAATTGATGCGAACCACTTCTCAAAAGTTTCGGAATTCATCTCTTCGTGATAATCGCCTGTTTTCTTGCTTTGAAATGAAAGCAATCCTCCGTCTAGGAAGCCTGTGTCGCTACCGATATGGGTTATTATTAAACGACCGCCTTTACCTGAAGGTGCCTTTAATCCGGTAGATAACCCTTCTAAGAAGGCCTGTCGGGTACTGGTTATTGACAAATCTTGCCAAACTTTGTTGACCGTATGACCCTGATTTAACCACGTTTCGTCCATGAAATAAATTTTTGTGCCAAGTCTTCGGAGTTCGCGCATTCTTCGTAGGTACGTTCGACGCCACAAAACAATTTCCGGCTTTTCAATTAGATAACTTTTTCGGTTTCTTTTTAGGAAACGGAAATTCATTTCTCTCAATGTGCGTAATAAAACACCTCGGGATATCGGAGGAATGTTCTCGTCAGCCGCGATAGCAGCAGAAATTTTTTTCACATTTGGAATTTCATTCCGAAAGAAAAAAGAATGCACAATACGTCGTATTGCGTTTCGTGTATCGTCGTCAACAATTATTTTTTTCCAGCCTCTTGTTTCTTTCTTTGGAGTGGGTGCTTCTTGGGGCTGGCTTGTATTTTTCACGCATCGATGTATGGCTGATTCAGACACTTTCGTTAAAATGCTGCATAATGTAAGTGCGTCGGTTGCAGACAACTTGGAATCGCGTTTGCGAAGCCCATGGTAAACATTACACAGCATTCTTTTTTCTTCTGGCGTTAAATTTTTTCTTCTACGTTTGGCCCCTGGTTCTGCCATTTCGTCAACTAATACTACGGAACACAAATTGTAAAAAGTGTCGTTTATTTACGGAAATGTAATCCTTACCAAATAATAGTATTTTACTTAGCACTGTCTTGAAAAAGACAGTTTTTTTTCACAACTTTAACTTAAATCACCAATAACTCCTATATACCACACTGCTACTCCGCCTATGAATGCCTCTGCATAAACGTTCAACGTTCACGTTTAGGTGCAACAGCGCAGATTGCTTCGGGCATTGTCGGGTGGAGAAACAGGTTAACAATCGGCGGTACTCGGAGGTTGTACGATCGTAGCGTGCAAGCACGATGCAAGGGTAGCATAGCGCATACTTGCGTTTGAAGCGGCAAATGGGTTTTGCCTGTAAAATCCATCGATATCGGACCTAACGGGCTAAATGCTCGATAGAGATTATGGCCCCATACTACGAATGAGTCATTTCTACAATTTTCGAACCAAACTATAGTAATGCTTATTTGCATTCGACATTTTTGAGAGAATTCTACTAAAAAAAACGAAAATACTTTAATTGAGAATGTCCCTTACCACAAAAATGTACCTGTTCAAGCATTTTTTCGTAGTTTGCTTGTTTAATAACAAAATCTGACTAGACTGTTAATAGTGGCCATCTGTATATTTATAGTAATTGGCTAATATTTTAAAGATTTATACTCTAAATTTTATTTAGTTTCTAAATTTCGGGACATTATCTTATACCAATTCAAAGTCGTAGGCTTCCTCGGTTGTCGTTCATATCTTCTTGATTTCTGGGATGCAATCGTGTCGTCGCCCGTACTTCTGCTGCCGACGTTTCGACTATTCTAAAAGACATTTCAGGAATGTCGATTCTCCTACGATGTTTCAGGTAATCACAGTAGAATAAACAGTTCTGAAAATGTCTCTTGGGGTAGTGGGCGAACCGTCAGTAGAGACGATGACACTGTTTCAACCCAGAAACCAAGATGTCTTTTACTACATTTAAAATTAAATGTTTATTTTTTAAATTATATGTTTATTATGTAAATAGAGAGTCATTCAACCTGTAAATGTACAACGGACCATATAAAAACCTTATAAAAAAGGATCGGCATACTTTGCATGTTAACACAAATCAATATTTGAGTTATTAAGCAATATTTAATTTTTTTTCCATTATTTTCCTAAATATTTTTTTAGTGCAAGAAGTTGTTCTAAAAGATACTCCAAATGAAACGAAAGACCCAGACGGTGGCTGTGCATGCTAGTGAATATTTATATCTACATATGTAAAACACACATAAACTGTGTAACTGATGTATTATACATAGCATAATTAATTTTATTAAGTATAAATATATAAGAAAAAATTCTAGGCAATATATAATTATATATATTAAACGTTAACATTGAGTGCTTTAAAATTATTTATTTACGATAAAAAATTTCTCTAATTGTAAAAAGCTAGCGATGTATTGCATATAACCATGCTATATAAATGATGAGGCAGGATCATTTGTACCTTTTACCACAATCACTGATCTAGCATCTATTTGTTTTTATTTATTTTGTGAATATTAAATACAGACATATGCAATACTTCGATGAAATATTGTATGAGTTTTTTAAATCGATTTATTTTTATATTCTAATAGGTACACATTCAACGTTACAAAAAGTATTTGTTAGTAACTTAATATAATTACTAACTACTTATGTCTTTTTTTTTTTTTTACTGTGGGATCTTATTTTCTAATTGTTTAATTATATCATTACTGTATATTTATTCATAATATTAGTATGTGTGGTATAAATATATGAAGAATGTTCTGAGGTATTGTTCGGATCACAGTAGTAGTCTACAATTGATATTAAAAAAAAAGTTGATTATTGTTGGCTAACTACAGACGTAATAATAGATTGATTGGTTATATGCAGAATAATAATATTAAACATAACATGTAATAATATCATAGTTGCTTAGAAATGAGTAATAAAAATAAAATTTCTTTTCAAATTATCTTTTTGAAAACGCATAAAACAAAATAAAACTGCACTAACGAAAAGATTCGTGTATTTAACATATAATATTTGCATTAATAAATCCGCTTTTTTGGTTTTTCGGTAGTAGAATTTACAATTAGTTTATTGACAAAGTAATTCCTTTAAAAAAAATTCTAATCTGAATAAGTATATTTTTTGAATATTGCTTTACTGACAATGCCTCTGGTAAGCTAAAATATAGTAAGGAAATTGTTCCTTTAACGAAACTTTTTGTTTATAAGATTTTATTAATTCACACCATTATATAAAACAAAATGCTTGAGTGACAAACATTTTAAACTTTTTTTTGTCTAGTTCATTAATGAATTTATTTGCCACTAATTATATAGTCGGTTTAATATATAATTAAGTCTTACATATGTTTTGTTAATGTATGTACAACAACCATATAATTTCTTTATGGCTCACAGCAAGTGCATCCAAAAAAGCCATCAGTAAAATAACACTTAAAAATTTTTTCCTACGTATAAAATAAATACAAAACCTCTCACTTAACCAAAATATTTACAATACAAACTAAAATATATACACAAAAGCCCTTTGTGTTTTTAACAATTCATAACCTAACAAATAATACCTATACATACACGGACCATTTTGAGAAAATGTGACGTAGACGAAATCTGCGCGAAATATACGAAAGTGACTCATTATAGCATACCTCGTATATTTGCACCATATCAGTACGTATTATGTCTCAAGGCTATAATTTTTTCTCTAGAAAAATGACTTGATATAATAACGTTTTATAGCAATATTATTAAGACACTTTGCATCGATAATAAAGAACATTTCCAATATTGGAAATAATGTACGGAGGGATTCGTTAAAACTTAAACATTTGAACATGAAGGACTCAGTTTTTACATGTATTATTCAAACACATTTACACTATAAAGTCAACCCTCTATACTTAATAATTTAACTTTTATATTTATAAAAGCAAAGGAAATAATGAACATGTTTTTTCACGAAATTAACGGTAGTATCTAAGTAATTAAAGACCACCAAGATGCTAGGGATAACTTATAGTGACCTGTTGTATTACCTGTAAAGATCCTTACAATATATTAAAATGACAATAGTATAATGAGTTATCCCTATCACTGAGTAGGTCTTATAATAATCTAACAATATGTATATTATGGATATTAGTTTTGTACTTAAAATCTTTTTTATTCATTTAAATTTTGATATTGTAATTCAAAATTTATCTCGCATTCATGCCATTTTAAATATACATTCTTTTATTTAGAAGGTTGGTACATTCAGTAATTTTTAATATATTTACTAAAATATTTAAAAGTGAAGTATAGACTTTTTATTAAAACTTAGTAGTTTATTAAATAATAAATGCTTGTTTTTGTAATCTATTTTGTTTAATAAATATATTTATTTGTAAATAAGATTTTTTTATTTAAACATCAAACAGCCGCGCTGCAGTCATACATGTTATCAAATATTCTTTGTAAACTATTTGAAACAAAACTGAAAACTTTTAAGGTATTGGTTAAAAAATAAGAAATGGTTTTCAAATTTAATCTATCCTGTAAAATTGTAGGAAATATTAAATAATTGTAGTCACAATGTTTTATTGTTCTTATTTATCTTAAAAAACATAAAAACTTAGAATACAAATAAAATTGTCATACTTTTCCTCATATTTATTTATTAAATATATGTATTTACATATATTGAACTTCTGTACTACAACACCAACAAAATACAAATCAATCAGATATATACAAAAATAACAAATCTCAGAATCCTAAAATATTCGATGTTGAATTATATCACGATAAACTGCTCCAATAAGCTAAACTTCTTTTGGTTTTCTGTGGTTGCAAAGTCTCCCATGCCAACCTTGTTCACAAATGCAGGTATTATGGCTACAAGTACCTCTTTTACACGGTAAATTACAAGTACTTCTAAGTAATTTGGCTACTTGAATTTCACAATGGTCACCTTTGAAACCAACCTGACATCTACATTTGTTGATACCTCTACACTTTCCGCCGTTTAGACAGGGTATTATACATTTTGCTACAATTAGAATTTAATTTTAATAATGTTTTGGACATTCAACCAAACTTTGTTGAAAATATGGGCTTATGTAAATTTCCCGCCTATTCAATTAGAAATATGACGCAGAAATTTTATTATTGGCGCAAAAAACGAATGGCGTTGATCAAATAAGCGGTAATTTTCAACAATTTTGGTGGCGATGGTTGTACAGAATTCTTACAATATTCACAATGATGTCCATAAAATCCCTTTGAACATTCACAAGTATCTTTTTGGACACATTTACCTCCATTCAGACATTTTTCACTGCATATTCCACCTTCACAGTGTAATCCTTGAAATCCTGGTGGACAACTACATACACCAGGAGCTGTGCAATTACCTCCATTCATACATTGTGGATAACACAATGCAGTACTGCAATATGGTCCCATGTAACCATCAGGGCACTGACATATCTTTTCATGATTACATCTGCCTTGATTGGCACATTTCTTATCACATTCTGGATCAGGATTCTTCTGTGAGCATTCTTTCCTAAGTTTTAGTTTTAGTGGCATACCATTTAATGGTTTTCCTTTTCTACTTTCTATATGAAGACCAATACCGAAAGTAGCAATTCCTGAACTATTATCAGAACAAGGAAGAGATATGCTGAATTCTTTTGCTCTCTTTGGCACGCGACCCTTGGTTTTTATCGATATTACTGGCGGTTTTAAGATGCTCTCATCAAATGATTGGAGCCTATCAAAATTGTAAAAATACTTTTTTGGCCCTGCTTTCCATGTAAAATTCACATATCCCATTTCAGCAGGTATAATTGGGAGATGCTTTTCAAAATTTGGATCCAAAATATATGGCGAAACACTACCATATCTTATAGCATATATTTTCATTGGATAACCTAGAATAATAGGGCATAAAAGCTTATTTTAAAGTAAACACTATACATACCACTAACCATTTTAACTTGCTTCTCATCTATCCACATTTCTATATCGTCCTTTCGAGCATCATTGTTATCATTTAATCGCGAATGTACTGAGCATACGAGAAATCCTAAGAATATCACACTCCACATTCTGTATAGCTGAATAACTTATTTTTCATTATTTAATGAAACAATACAAAGAATGTTTGTAAAAAATTACATTAACTTTGATAAGTTTTAGTTGTTATTGACACAAAAACGCGTTATTTTCATTTCTTATCACATGTAAATAAATAAAAATCTCAACACTCGTCAATTACTCACACTGGGTGTGCACTGGGTACACTTTGGCCGCCTTTGGCACACTTTGGTTCAGAATACTCATAACACCGGCATGTGCCGGATCGTAGACTCAGGGAGTCAGATTCTTAGTTGGTAATGAGAGACGGGAGGTATCAACTTGCCAGACGAGTAGACATTTAACGACTACTTCAAATATACTGTGCATCACAATCACAACAGAGATGCAACTGTGTGTGTGCGACTCACGCGATTGTATTCTATTTACTCACTTTTATCGTCTCCATCATTAAAGTGGTCATTGAATTGTCGCTAATTACACAATGTTGCCATTTATAGGACGTGTTATCGTACATGATAATTACGCATAATTATGTACTAGCACATAAAACCAACCAGATAGTAAATATCCATATTTTTATTTATATAACACACTATGTACATACATATGTATGGACAATAGCATTAAAACTATGTAAAAATATACAATCAAAAATTATACAATCAAGTTAAAGCGCTATAAGTTATATACACTCAACTCCAAAAGTCTTTGTACAAAGATTAAATATATGTATATCGAAGGTCATTGCCATAATTTGCAATTGTAAATGTAGGTCATCAGAATAAGATGCATAATATACGTTATTTTATTTACAAGGTCTCCCTACAAAACTACGTCCCATTGGTCCCATGTGCCTAAATAGGCACAGAGAAAGCGAGTAACTTATATTCTCTCATAAGTATGGGTCAGACAGTAAATGAAAATCAAATAGCATTGGTGGCCTTATTGCTGGTGGCATAGAATAGAAAATACGAACCAGTGCACTCTTTTGTACTTATAGGAAATGTTAGTGAACTACACGATTTCCACTAGAATTGTTCGTCCCCTGACGTACGTATTCTGCGCAAACAAAGAACTCAATCAAGTAATTGACAGTAACCAAATTCATCTTATGACTTTTATTTTCAACAAGGAATATAGACATTATCTAGTTGACAATAAAAGCCTTATGTTATTATAATGTTAATTATAATATAATATCATAATCAAGCTTTTTTTTATAAATATAATTAATATTATTTTGATTTTTAAATTAAGTCACGTGTATCCCACAATACAAAATGGTAAATAATAAGATAGGTTAAACGAAACCATCTGATTGGATAAGTAAAAATATTTCAATGGTTACAGTATAGCGGGTAGTTTAAAACAACTCAAAATTGAAAAGAAAAATATGGAGATTTGTTTACAAGCGAAGGCGAATATTTCATAATTGAAATGATACATTTCGAATATATGTTTTGTTTAAATTTCTTTTCGTTTTTAATTAAATCAAATTTGATCATATATTGCAGATTGTTGTGTTTGTGGGAGTGGTGGCAGTTGGCATTATTGAAAATTGATGATTAATATATACCAGATAAGAACATTCTTTGTAAGTGTACACATTATATTTAAGAAAAATACTAATTTTATTTATATATCCGATTAGTGGCAAGGTAGTATTCGCAAATTATAAGACTGATGAAGAGTATCGTCTCAAACGATTCGTATTCAGATTGGAAGATGGGTGAACATTTTGGCTTGAAATGGGATCCAAAGAACTTGGAAATACGAACGATGTCTGTAGAAAAGACATTGGAACCCTTAGTATTGCAAGTAACTACGTTGGTAAATACAAAAGGACCAAGCAAAAAAAAGAAAGGAAAATCAAAACGTGCCAATGCTCTTGTTAGCACTGTTGAAAAGGCAACAGAAAATTTTATACAGAAAGGTGAACAAATTGCATATGAAAATAAAGACATCACACAGGAAATGCTTTCTGCTGTTGATGAAGTTAGAAAAACTGGTAAGTAATTATTTTAAATTACTTATCTAGCATAATAAAATATGTTTGGTAGGTAATGCTATGAGCATAGCTGCTAGAGAATTTTCAGAAGACCCATGTTCTTCATTAAAACGTGGAAACATGGTGCGTGCAGCACGTAATCTTTTATCTGCTGTGACTCGATTGCTTATCTTGGCAGATATGGTAGATGTTCATTTGTTACTGAAATCTTTACGTGTTGTTGAAGATGATTTGGAAAAGCTAAAAAATGCTTCAAGTCACGGTGAGCTTCTTGAAAACATTAAACAGTTTGGCCACAATGCAAATGAATTGATGAACCAAGCGGCAAAAAGACAACAGGAATTAAAAGATCCACAATTAAGAGATGACCTTGCTGCAGCTAGAGCAGTACTCAAGAAACATTCCACCATGCTCTTGACTGCATCAAAAGTTTATGTTCGACATCCAGAACTTGCAGCTGCTAAAGCAAATCGTGATTATGTACTTAAACAAGTTTGTGAAGCTGTCAACACAATCAGTGATGTGGCTCAAGGGAGAACACCACAGCCAACACAAAATACTTATGATGGTCCTGGGGAACTTGCAGCTGCTTTGGATGATTTTGATGTAAGTTTTTTATACACTTAATTAATTAGGACGATCTGTTTAGAAAGAATAATATAATAAAGATGCATTTGGCATCTTCATCATATTTTTTCTTCATTATCTTTTTTCAGGCCCCAGGTCCAATAACAAGTTCTTTATTGGTATCTACTTTACCTAATAATGTATATAAAAGAAATCAAGTATTACAAATAAAACAATAGTATTTGTGTATTTTTCTGTCTTGAGTTTGTATTATGACATAATAATGTTTCCTTAATTATTTGAAATAACTGATTGTGCTTTTGTGTTTTATACAATAATGTATCAAGATTTGGAAATATGTTAACACGTTTTGTTTTTATTACTAAAAATTAATATAAATTTTATTTTTGTTATAATTGCCAGTTAGTCGAGTGCTATTAATAAAGTGTAAGGCATATATAAGACTTGAATGTTTAAACAAAAAACATGTAACACCATGTAGGGTACTCACACTTCCAGTACATTTGAATGTTTTAATACATTTATTATATTTTTATGCATGATTTACTAATATATCAATAAGTTTTATCAAGTATGTGATTACAATTTTGAAATATTTTAGGAGCATATGCAAATGGAGCCATTGGCATATAATGAAGTTCATACACGACCGTCTCTGGAGGAACGTCTGGAAAGCATCATTAGTGGTGCTGCTCTTATGGCTGACTCAAGTTGCACCAGAGATGAACGTAGGGAACGTATAGTTGCAGAATGTAATGCTGTAAGGCAAGCACTACAGGACCTATTGTCTGAATACATGGCGAATGTGAGTTTTTATATTATATCAAGTATGCTTTAATCAGATCATTAAAAGCTTCTTTTATGTGAACTTTCATTTAAATCGTCAGAATAATTTTAAAAACAAATTAAAATTGACACTTAAAACCAATATTTCTTAGTAAAATTTAACTGTAATTTTATTACTATTTACAACACATCTTAGTATATTATTAATGATAACTGCATTTTTATTTGAAAATAAAATTGAGATGAATATTAATTCATAACTGCTGTTTCTTTGAACAGAGCATTTACAGGAGTTCTTACATTAAGGAATCAGATGTTTAATTATTTTTTATTATGAATAACCTGTTGCATTTTCTCTAAAATTAATCTGGCGAGACATAGTTTTCCAATAATCCATATGTTGATTTATTCATGATTTTTTTTAACGTTTAGCAATTACAAGTGTTGCGGGGAGGGAACCGGGTAAATATAATATCGTGATTGTGTGTATTCTATGTGCACTATTATTTACAGTATGTATATATGTAGTCCATTTCAGTAATAACATAGGTAGCAAAATTCTTCTGTGTTGGTATTTTGTTTGATTTGTTAATCTTTCTTCCAATTTTTATCTTATCTACTTTTAATCTATTGTCTACTTCTTGTATCTTATCTACTTCTGCCATGTACTTAAATGTTGTCATCTTTGGTACTATTTATTAGGTGTTTTTATTTAACCTGTTGAAAGCCAAGAGTAAAAATATCTCTTTAGGGCAAATTAATTGTTGATATCTTAAAGCATTGAAACTTAAATATTTAAGAAACGACCTGCAAAACATTTTACCTTCCTTCAATGTAAGTTTGGCTGGCCTATGTTTTTATTATGGCCACAGTTTGGGGCAGCCAGATAAATCGTGAATTGGAATATCATTTTATTTAATTTCATTATTTATTTTATTTATATGTACATTACTTTACCTGTGAGATTTTGAGAATGGGCCTTTCTTTGTTCATTTGGATCTATTTTACCATTGGACAGATTTTGATCATTTTGTATTAAATGTATTTTTCTGGGTCACTTGTTTTAACATCCTTAACATAATCAATGTGGGAAAAAGCTTTTCTCAGATTAAACAAGTAAAACATATGCAAGCTTTCATTTTTATATGCATATGTAGTGTCAAAGTGTAAATAAATAAGTTCATTAAAGGACATAAATAGTTTATTTATCCACAAGAACTACCTCAAAGAATAGATTAATCCGTGCAGTTGAATTAACTGACAAACCAGCAACATTGAAAAGAAGAAAATACAAATTTTAAAATGTCATCTGTCAAAATGTTACATTAGAAAATGTCAAATATTTTCTAATGTAACATTTTGACAGATGACATTATAAAAGTTGTATTTTCAAGTTTTTATTGTGAAATAAAAATAGTAAACTAATAACAAAAAAATAGGAATAGCATTTGTTAGAAGCCCTTCAATTTATTAGAGACAACAGTCAACTTCACCACATGGTAGACAACACCAACATTAAATGACTCTAGAATGACACTCCTGGGTCATTTAAGTCATAGGTATTTTCAGTAAAGTAAATTTGAATATTTTCTTTTTCATTTAAATTTATAAATGTACTTTTGATGATTTACAATTTTTTTGATAGGCAGCACCTGTGATATTTTCAAACTATTACTACTGCCTGAATATTAAAGCTAGTCTCTTAATTTATTTTAAAACTTTAGTGAAAGTTACCTTTGCAAATAGAAAATATTAAAAGTATTTTTTCTACTAATTGTTGATATGCTATGTGTAATACAAGTCACAACTCCTATTTTTAAATTAATGTCATTATCAGGTTTATTCAGCTATAATATTCTATAAGTTTCACAAAATTGCCTTATAGATGGAAGGGAGTAAGTAGGTACCCAGGTAGTACAGAAATTCTGTGGACGTACACAAGACATGTTTTAAATATGTCCATCTCGGGTATAATTTATATTATATAGACATCCTGAGGACCTTAGTTTAGCACTACTTTGGATTTTTTAAAAACGGCACCGTATGAACGCTTATTGTGTGTTTCGTATTTGGCTACTATTACTCCATTTTTAACTGTATTCATTCACTTGAGCAAAATACTTAAGGAACAGACTAATAATTCAAAATTAAATTTTTTGAATTACGAACACACGATAAATATACGAAATTTCCATTGTGAAGCGTACGACAAGCCGAGGACAACCAATAAATTAGAAACGCGTCTTTGTCTCTCTGAGCAATGGCAATACATTTTGCAGCGCAAAATTAACATTGAACGAATCATTCAAAAGATGTACAATTAGCGGTAAAAAATCACCATATTTCAAAAATACTTGAAAATCGTCTAATACAAATTTGTGTTAATGTAATCAACGCTTAAAGGGAAATCATAAAACGTAATAAAACTTAAGCGTTCCATTAAAAAAATATTTTTTTTTTGTATTGGTTCGTCGTTCTCGAACATTCTGTATACTGTGACCACCGAAGTGTGGCGTATATAATTTGAATATGCCATATTAAGGTGTAACACTGTAAGTGTTGTTAATTTAGTTAAACCAAAATACAAGTGTGAGTTCTAACTTGTAGTAAGTATTGCTTTCCGACACTAAACTAAATTATATTTTCCTTATTGAATTGTATAATCTTGGCCCAAAATAGGTTAAATAAATTTTCCAGTCTTTTAGCTTGATAATATCAGAAATGGACTATTGTAACACCATCACACACACCTTAAGCCTCTCTTTTTTTTTGTCAGACTTTTGTGTAGATTACTTCTATTATAACCTCAATTGTAAATATTATTCTTTCTTAGCTTTACTGCAATTTTACTATTTATTTTTTTTATTTTTACCAACTAATTGAGGTTGTGTACTAAAGGATATCACTTTATTATTAAAACAGTTGAGAATATTGTTGAAATCATTCATTGTTAATGCTACATGTAGTTTAGCAAATAAGTTGTATTGCAAGGATTTTTGTAATGAAGCACAACAATTCTCTTTTGTAGATGGGTAATAAAGAACAAAGTGACGGATTATCGAGAGCTATTGGACAAATGAGTAGAAAAACCAAAGATTTACGTAGACAATTACGTAAAGCAGTCGTAGATCATGTTTCTGACAGGTACATTTTTTGTTTAATATTAAGATCCTTTTTTTTTAATTCACTATGAGCCCACATAGTTCTCTTAGGCTTGACGCATTCCACTTAAATACCTGTAGTGAAATACAAGAAGACTTTTTACATAATATTTTAAAATTACATTCATATTTCATGTGTTAATGCCTATGGTGTATTATTTTCTTATTTATTTATATTTTTATTTTCTGTACATCTATCACGAAACTTTTAATTCACCTGTTAAATATGATTAATTGTCCCATATAAGCCCTAGCGTATTAGGTGTAAGTAAAGTCGGACAATCATTCAAATGAGCTTATTTGAAGGTATTTCAAACAAAGATACATTTCATTAAAATTGTAGGCTATCAAAATTGTTATGTATCAGTTCTTGGTTTCTGGGTTGAAATCGTATCACGGTCTCACCTTCTACTGCCGACGTTTCGTCTACTTTATCTTCAGAGCTGTTACAAAATAATTTTTCTTTGATTGGTGTGAAATGTTATCAAACATTTCCATATAATTTATCTAAATTTTAATGCATTCTTATCACATTGTTTTATATAATTGGTTTGCATCAAACCTTTGTAATTGTAAATTTAAGTAAATAGTGTCTGAAATTATTTTGAAGGTCACTTTTCAAAGAAAGGTACATTTTTTTATATCCCTATTTAAGGAAGTAAACTTTATTGTGCCTCCTTCAATTAATGAAAAATTGGCGTTCGGTCACTATCTTGTATTTTAAAGATAACTTTATACTAACTTGTCGACATTTAATATTTATTGTTGCTATTTCTGAAATTACTAAACGAACAGGCGGTAACGTCCGGCTGTCATCTCTTAATTATGTACGTTAACATATGCTTTAGGGCTGATTTTTCCAACTCCGATTAAAACGCCGGTTAGGGTAATCATTGATGAAAACACCGGTTAGTACAAATCTGCCTTTTTCCAACACTGGTTAGCGCTAATCATTGATTAATTTTATATGTATGTATATTGTATTCGTTTTTTCATTTTCACAAGATTTTTGTATTTTTCAATGGCAGTAAGTAATCAATAAAATTTATTTCAATATCACTCATGTTTATTGCACTTTGTTATTTATTTCATAATGGAAATTATAAATATGTGTTATGTAGATAGAAATTCTCATTTGCAATATTCACAAAATAAATGCCTACAGTTTATTTACTAAAATGAAATTTTTAATTATACCGGTAGGTTTTCTGGTAACGCAACGATTGTATAGCGCATGTATCAGTCCCCACAACTGAACGACTACGTGTATGTACTCCCCTCGAAGCGTATCGACTCATTTCATTTCAATACAGTGAGACGCTTGGGTAACAGCCGTTCGCGTCGGGGAATACGATAACTGTAGCGAGTGATAGTGGGGACTTGGACACTCCTCTGTCGTTGCTTCACCCGAAAACTTACCGGTATAGATATAACCTGTAAAAAATAAAGTACCGGCAAAAATACAAAGAACAAAATAGAAATGTAGAAAATGGCGCCAATATTATTAGAGCAAAATATACTCATTTAGATCAAATGCGCTGGCAAATATGTTGCCAACATTGTACAAAAAATCCTTACACAGTGTTTAGATAACCGGTGTATTTCTTAGCATTGAATAACGCCGGTTAGACATAATCAGTGATTAGGCTTAATCACGGATTAGTTAACCGGGCATTTTAATCGGTGTTCGAAAAACCGGCCCTTACAAATCTAGTCACTAACTTTAGATGTTTCAGTTAGAATATACAAACTATGTGTATTGAAATCTTGTTTAATTATTTTAAAAGCTTCTTGGATACAACAGTTCCTTTGTTAGTATTAATTAAGGCAGCTCAAAATGGAAATGAAAAAGAGGTGGAAGAATATGCTGGAGTTTTTACAGAACATGCCAGCAAACTCGTAGAGGTTGCTAATTTAGTTTGTAGCATGTCAAATAACGAAGATGGTGTTAAAATGGTGAGATATGCAGCTGCACAAATCGACAGTTTATGTCCAGAAGTAATTAATGCGGCTAGAATATTGGCAGCTAGGCCCAGAAGTAAAGTTGCGCAAGAAAACATGGAAGCTTTCAAACAATCTTGGGAGAATCAAGTCCGTATTTTAACCGAGGCAGTTGACGATATTACCACTATTGACGATTTCTTGGCAGTATCTGAAAACCATATTCTGGAAGATGTGAATAAATGTGTATTAGCTTTACAAGAAGGTGATGCGGACACTCTAGATAGAACCGCCGGCGGTATTCGTGGCAGATCTGCTAGAGTTTGCAATGTAGTAACAGCGGAAATGGATAATTATGAACCTTGTATTTATACTAAGAGAGTATTAGAAGCTGTTAAAGTATTAAATGAACAAGTTATGCCAAAATTTGGCCAGAGAGTTGCTGTAGCTGTTTCCGCATTGTCGAGTAGTCCAACTAAAGATGTGGATGAGAATGATTTTATTGACGCATCAAGATTAGTTTACGACGGAGTTCGTGAGATACGAAGAGCTGTTCTTATGAATAGGGTAAATATGCAGAATTCTTTAAATAAATTTAGAGTAACTCCATGGTAAGAGGGGCTAAACACTTGTAGTGAACGTTCTAACGCTCCTCTGTGTAATTGAATTGCATTTCTAGCGCGGCAGATTTTATAAAAATCTGTTCTATACAGATATTTATATTTTACCTGCCTTGCCTAACTGTCTACATGAACAGATCTTCCTTCTAGTGGTACCGAAATGAAGTTAAAAGAGTCGAAGAACACACTACACTACACAATTTACATATTTGGAATGCTCTAGTGGTTCTTGACAAGCTGATTAAGCTTAAGAACCAATGAGCATATTGCAGGAACAAACCGTTTTCAATGTTTTCTTTATTTTTATAGTCTGATGAAGATCTCGACCCTGAAGATGTAGAATTAGATGAGAATTACACATTAGAAACTCGCAGTAAATGTAAGATTTGTAAACATTTTAAAAGATTACAATATTTATTTAATTTTGTGTTTTAGCTAGCGTTCATACTGGTGAACATGGTGTGGATGAATACCCAGACATTAGTGGTATAACAACTGCTAGGGAAGCTATGGGTAAGATGCCTGAGGAAGACAAACAAAAGATTTTACAACAAGTAGAATACTTTAGAAGTGAGAAACTCAAATTTGACAGAGAAGTTGCCAAATGGGATGATACAGGAAATGATATTATTGTACTTGCCAAACATATGTGTATGATCATGATGGAAATGACTGATTTTACAAGGTAAATTTTGTTTAAAAATATATACAATATATGAATGCTTAAATGTGAGGCAGCTTTGATAGTTTATACAGAACTTTTTATATTCAATTTGATTTTAATAAGAAATTAACTTCCGCAGGTCATCGGCAGAATTTATTTGTTATAAATAGTTATAATTTATAACATAAATTCTGCCAATGATTAACATTAAAGCAAAACCTTTTCCTTACTTAGTATTTTGGAGATGTTTATTACAATTATCGTTGTTCTCATTTTTGGAGTTTAGAGAGTTCAAATTTTGTATGTATTTAAAACTGCTTTTCATGGTTTTTAGTGTAGCAGTTGTTGACGCTGTTTGCGTGGTGAATTTAACGATTTGGTTGGTGATCACTAATGTTCGTGACGTACTTAAACGTACAGATAGTATATAATAACACAGTAAAATACAATATGCCATGCCAAAACTAATAGATCTACTTATGTTATAAAATATACTTACTTTTCCATATTAAGTTTGCCAAACCAATGAAATTTCTCTAGAATATATACAATTTTGGCGCGATATTTGAATCACTTCTTATTCTGAGACAACGTATAGTAGCTTTAATCTTGGATATGAAACATTTATTAATCTTTTTTTAATAGTAGTTTATTTTTATTACTTCTGGCTTAATGTTAGGGTGTCAGTGTATATTCTGATTTTTCTAATTACTAATTTTCAAAAACAACTTGCAGAATATTTTGTGGAATTGCTGATCAAACTGAGATATACATACATACCGTAGTCAAAGTATTAATTCATGTATATAATGCAATATCCTACTAGTTTATAGCGTAATTATAATATACTTACAGGGGCCGTGGTCCTTTAAAAACAACCATGGATGTTATTAACGCAGCTAAGAAAATATCAGAAGCGGGAACCAAACTAGATAAATTGACAAGACAGATCGCCGAGCAATGTCCGGAGAGTTCAACCAAAAAAGATTTGATCGCATATCTTCAAAGAATCCAGTTGTATTGCCATCAGATGAACATAACATCAAAAGTAAAGGCTGATGTGCAGAATATTAGTGGTGAACTGATTGTGTCAGGTTTGGATAGTGCTACGTCACTTATACAAGCGGCTAAGAATCTTATGAATGCTGTCGTACTAACAGTAAAAGCCTCTTATGTGGCTTCGACAAAATACCCAAGGCATGGTACAGTTGCAGTAAGTATCGCCTATTGATCAATAAATAATTAAATAATTCGTTCGTTATAATTTGTTACTACTGTTTACTTTAGATTTATAACACTATTAATTAACACTTTTATCCTTATCAAATAGCAGTTTTTAATTAATTTCTCCCAAAGTATGCATTCCGCAAAGATTTATTAAGAGGATAAAAGTACTACATTTCAAAAAATATTTCTATAAAAAAATTCGTGTATAACACAGTCGTGTGGCGCCCGTACCTCATTTTTACTGTACCGTCAAATAGGGTGACTTGGAACGAATTTGACATTAAAATCCTCGTAATTTCGTAAAACTTCTGCAAAATGGAATACAAAAATATGTAACGTATGTGCATTATTAACAGCTATAAGGTGATATATAATTTATGTATGTAAGTATATACATTTCGATAAAAAAGAATAAAAAAAGACTGTTCCAAGTCACCCCGCAAATAGGGTGTCTTAGAACACGCTTGAAAATATATGTATTTTCCATTAAAACTTGGTGTTAATGCGACTTAGAACATAAATATAATTTTTAAAACCAAAAATGATCAGAAAAATATTAGATTGGGTATAATGAATGTGGAATTTATGAAAAGAAAACGTTTTATTATCAAAAGGTTAACAAAAAATTATTTCTATATAAATAAACAAAATAAATATCACTTTCAAAAAATAAACAAATAACATTTTGTAAAACATTAAAAAATAAAAATGTAAACACTTAAAAATGAATTATAAAAATCTAATATTTCCTCTTGTATTAGATATGATTTGCATTTTTCTTTCAACTTGGTCCTCTGACACAATTTCTATGTCGTCTCTGATAGGAAATATGTAACAGTTCCTCATGGAAGAGCTTTCCTTTAAAAATTTTACTTGTAACCCTTGTTCACTTTTTTCGAGAACCTCTCCAATAAATATTTTTATATTATTTCGCAAAGTTGTAAATTTGACCATAACAAAATCCCCTATGTTAATGTCATTCATTTTTGGTCTAGTTTCTTCGTTTTCTTCAGTCTCTTCGTTTGCTTCAGTATTTTCGTTTTCTTCAGTCTCTTCGTCACTAGAATATTTGTCTTCTTCCTTTGAGGAAACTATGTCTTCGTTACTTAGATTATAATGCCCTTTTCTCTTCTGATTTTTTTTGCTGCTTCCGGAAGTGCTAGGTTGTTGATTTAAAATGAAGTCAGTAGTTACACTTTGGCCCGGTGGAACATTTATTTTTTTTCGTCTTCCTTGTTGTGGTTTCGTTTTTGCACCGTATCTAGCTTCGCTAAAAAACTCTGACATTGTTTCTATAATCTCAGCGCTGGTTGAAGCCTCTGTGACAGTGGAGTTAGGAATTCTTTTCAACACTTGATCTGGGTCAAAGGGATATATCCCTGTAGCCTTGAAACCTGACTTGATATTTTCGGAACTTGAAGCTTCAATATTTTTCAGAGTTGCATTTAGTAATGAAGGGAATATATCTTTACGCACTGGACCTTTATGTCGGTTCTTCCATGCTATTAAAACTTTTCTCCATTCTGATTTAATTGGTTTAATTGGTTTAATATTTTCACAAAGTCTGACTTTTAATGCATTTTCATGACGAGTTAGAAACAGACGAAGCCAATCATGACCCGGTTTGTTATCTTTGAATTTTTTAAATTTTTTTCCTGACTTGTCTAAATACGATTTAACAAAGTTTTTCATGTCGTCGGGTTCAAAAGGAAAGCCCCAATCAGCGGCTACTCCTATGGCATCAACAAATAAATTTTCTTCCATTGCGGAGAGTACAGTTTGACCGCCAGCAACTTTTTGATGTTTTTTATTTATTTTACGACTTAATGTTCCTAACGGAATCCCATACTTATCAACAGCCTGGCGGTAAGTAAGTTTTTTTTGTTTAATTTCTAAAATTGCACGATCAACAGTGTCGGCATCGTAGTCTTTGTAACGCCTAGACCCTAACTTGCGCGTGTAATGACGCGGCATGTTTGTTCCAAATCACCCTATTAATGTAACAAAATAATAAATCAACCTCTCTTCAGGTACCATGTATAAAAAAATTAAGGTTATGTTCATGGATGAGGTCACAAATATATAAGGATTAAAGAAAAAAATATCACACTTTGATAAATAGCAACATGTACTCCCTACTAGAAAAAGTAATCAGTTGAGAAAAATTCTTTAAATTTACAACTTACCAATGTTATTTTTTTGTGGAGTTACAAACGGGAAAAGAGCGCAGTAGGTGGTGAAGTTTAAAACTATAACATATACCGACTTTACAGAGACCTGTACTCTAGCTTCAAATACTAGAATTGCAGAAAGCTGTATTAAAGTGTTTAATGCTGTCAGTTTGTTCCAAGTTATACCAATGTTCCGAGTCACCCTATTTGACGGTACTCTGTTGTTTAAGTATATCGACTACTCCGGAATGCATTGGGAGTACTTAGAGAAATTTATCTTAACGTGGAAAGTTTTATATGAAATCATTTATAGTGCATATATTTTGTGCAGTAAGAGATGGTGTCTCAACTTTGGGTTATTTATACGGGCTGCAGAATCATTGATAATCCAAAAACCGTTATTTAGATAACTTTTTCTCCACTAGGTACACTTAACACAGATCAAGATTTTTTGAATTGTTATGTCACGTCAAACAACTTTTCTTTGAAACCAGTATGTACTTTTGAAAATATAAATTGTTAGTAAAGTATACAATATACATGTGCAAATATTCAGCATCCCTCAACTTTTAGTCAAACAAAAGATGTGAATACATTCAAACTGAAACCACAGTGTATACATTCTGTAGACTATTTTATAAAAATATAGTATATTATAACTAGGCCGCGGACATGACCGAGCTAAACTACGACGAAGTTACAACGGAGCAAAGAAATAATGTAAACAACACACATTTACTGAATAGCATTATTCACGCATTATTCATATGGTGAACTGCAACATATGTTATTGACTCATATGTTGACGGAAAAATAACACAAAAAAGTCCGCTTAAGTCGTAAATATCATATTTTCATCGGGGGAGATATAGGAACGTCAGAGGTTTTTAAAATTTATTATATTTACCTTATATTTCGCATGATAAATACAGTTATACCGGGTGTCCACACTTAAGTGCGCACTATTGATAACTCTGTTATCTTTGGAGGTGCAGAATCGGTCAAATGGGCAAAGTAGTACCATTTTTTATGGCGGTTACAATTGTGAAAATAGAAAAACAATTGAACGTCGGGTTCTCTAGATATTCGACCAAACAAATTTTTTTTAAATGGAACACCCTGTATATTTTTTGGCGATTGGAAAGAGAATCGCAAACTGAACAAAAGAGTCTTAGTACACTAGTATAAAAAATGTCAAATATAGTAGTTACTGAGAAATCTGTATCTTTGCTTTGTTTGCATGAAATCGATATATCTACGGACAATTAAACATTCATTAAAGCCTTTAATTTAATAAACAAATAAAAATAAATACAAAAATAGTAAAGAAAATTATTCAAATTAAATGTTCAAAGACATCTCCTTCCATTTCAATACATTTTCTCAACCTTGTGTGAACATTACGAGTAGCTCCTAAAATGGTCCTACCATCGATGGCGTTAATGATGTTGGAAATTCTTTCCTGAAGCTCATCCACTATTGCATATCTATGTTTGTACACTTGATTTTTTACTGCTCCCCACAAGAAAAAATCTAATGGCGTCATGTCAGGCGAACGTGCGGGCCACTGAATAGGACCATTTGTGCCAATCCATCTATTGCCAAATAATCTTTCTAATAACTCCCTTGTCTCGCGGTGATTATGGGCAGGCGCTCCATCTTGTTGAAAGTAAATAATCTGTCTGTCTACCAAATTTAATTCATCCAGAAAATTTTCTAAAACTTCTGTCAATAATGCCACATATCTTTCTCCTGTTAAAGAACCCCGATAGAAAAATGGCCCAACAATTTGGGATCCGATTATACCACACCAAACATTTAAACTGAATCGGTGTTGTGGATTACAAGGATAAACAACAAATGGGTTTTCACGACTCCAGTAATGATTATTTCTTTTATTGATCATTCCGCGATTAGAAAAGTTGGATTCATCACTCCATAAAATGTGTCTGAAGAAATTGTGATTTTCTTCAAAAGCATTGATAAACCATTGAGCAAAAGTTAATCGTCTTTGATAGTCTCCCAAAAGTAGAGTTTGAACAGGCTGATATTTAAAGGGAACATATTTATTTTTTTTCAAAATTTTATGGATCGTACTACGAGAAACACCTGATTCTCTGGACAAATCCCTTACAGAATTATTTGGATGTACCTGAAAATATGCCAATACATTTATTTCTGTCTCTTGTGATAATATAAAATCATTTTTGATCCTCTTCTTTATAAAAAATGTTTCGTTGCTTCTTAATCTTCGATAAAGTTTTAAAAAATAGCGACGATCTGGTACATCACGATCAGGAAATTGCTGAATGTAACATTCGAGCGCTTTATCTGAATTTTTGTTAAACTTCAAGTACAACTCCAACATATTACACTTTTCCAAATGAGTAAATGCCATTGTTACGGTTGAAAAAATTGTAAAACCAGTACTTTTTCCACACAGTAACTTTAACAACAGCAAATACAAATAATTTGACAGCTACTAGACAATGTGACGCTTTAATTTTCCATAGGTATATCGATTTCATGCAAACAAAGCAAAGATACAGATTTCTCAATAACTACTTTATTTGACATTTTTTTATACAAGTGTACTAAGACTCTTTTGTTCAGTTTGCGATTCTCTTTCCAATCGTCAAAAAATATACAGGGTGTTCCATTTAAAAAAAATTTGTTTGGTCGAATATCTAGAGAACCCGACGTTCAATTGTTTTTCTATTTTCACAATTGTAACCGCCATAAAAAATGGTACTACTTTGCCCATTTGACCGATTCTGCACCTCCAAAGATAACAGAGTTATCAATAGTGCGCACTTAAGTGTGGACACCTGGTATGTGTATACCTATTCATACTTACATTAGTTCCGTTTTTTCATTGTTTTGACTGTTAATTACGTACTTCGTAATTTATGTAATAGTTCCTGTTTAATCCCATTTCATTGAATCGACTTCTCAATAATATACGCATACATTTTTAGTTATCATTTATTTAGATCTAGAAGATTGTTTATGTTACTATAATATGGAAGAACGTCGAGAAATACATTGTGAAACAATGGCGAGTTGGATTGAGAGTCATACTGATTGTATGTCCATTGTCAGTGATTCCGATATTTATTGCAAAGTCTAAAATATCGTTACAGAATGCCCAAAAATCGCATATGTAATAGCATCTACTCGTATAGTTATAAATACAATTGATGGGGAAACAATAGCTAAAACCATTGACGAGAAACAACATGCTTCATTCGGACGACAGGTACAGGGAAAAAATACTTTTATTTGTTAGTGACAGTGCCGTATATATGTTAAAAACAGGCAGACTATTAAAGGAAACATATCCTTATATGCTGCATATTACTTGTGTAGCACATGCTCTCCACAGAATCTGTGCATATATCAGAGTCTCCTATCCGGAAGTTGCTAGACTTGTATCCGCTTTTAAAAAAAGTTTTCCGAAAAGCACCATCGAGAGTGGCCCTTTACAGGGAAAAACTTCCATCTTTGTCACTGCCACCCTCGCCAATAATAACTAGATGGGGAACATGGCTGAAAGCTACTAGTTTTTATGCAGAGAATTTCGATATATGTTTAAATGACGACGCTCGAAGCAGTTCTGAGTCCAAGGAACTAACACAAATCCCATATTTAAAAAATCAGTTGTTATTCCTCCAGGAACACTTTGGAAATTTGCCTAAACTAATCACATATTTTGAAAATCGAATCTCAAATTAAAAAATGAGGTGTAACCACCACACGACTTTCTTATACGTATGAGCGTTTCAAATCATACAATTTTAAAAATTATTTTATACAAAAATTATTCAAAATCCTATTCTAAGTCTCCTAATAAATCTCTACAGGATACATACTTTATGAGATATTTGCAAAAAAAAATGCTACTCGCTATGAGTGAAAGCATTACTTCCGGTCCGAATTTTGAATTTTCATTTATACAAAAAATATTCCAAATCCAAATCTAAATACTTTTATACTCTTCGTAAATTATTCATATAGAATGCGTAATTTACGAAATATCTGCAAAAATCGCTATTCGATAAGAGTAAAAGCGTTACTTCCGGTGCGAATTTTAAAATTTCATTTATACAAAAAATATTTCAAATCCAACTCTAAATACTTTTGTACTCTTGACAAATATATATAGAATGCATAATTTGCAAAAATCGCTATTCGATAAAAGTAAACGTGTTACTTCCAGTCCTAATTTTGAAATTTTTTTTATACTAAAGGTATTGAAAATTATGTTCTAAATACGTTTATACCCGTAACGTACCTGTCTAAAAAGCATGACTTGCGAGATATTCGCAAAAAACTGATTTTCGATAAGAGTAAAAGACTTACTTCCGGTAGGAATTTCAAAAAACTTTTTCAAGACAATTTGTCTCAAATTTAATTTTGAATACATTTGAATTCTTTATAAATTGTTTAAACTTAGTAATTGACGAAATATTTGCAAAATTTGATTTTTTCACTGAAGTAAACAAGTATTTCCGGTCTACCGATTTTACTGAAAAACTAATCAGATCTCAAGAGGGAGATTATATATGTAAATACAAAATTTGGAATAGATATCTACAGCGGTTACAGACACAGACATTTTTTAAAAACCACTTCTTTGGTATCAGGGGACTTCAAAACGTGGCCATCTGCAAAAATTTCGAGGTCAAAAATTTTGGTCATCACAATACTTTCTTATACTGCGTATAAGAAAGTAAAAATGGATTAACCACATTAGTTGTGGCTATTAATAATTTCACAAGTATTCCAAGTGACTTCGGATGTGGTCTTCGGCAAAAGTTAGACGCAGTTTTTAATAGAAATCCATATTTAATAACATTGCGGCAATTGTGTATGCTAAATATGCTGAAATAAAAGAATATTTCCAGTACACACATATAACCAGTTGCGATGTAGAAAGGACGTTTTCTATCTACATGAATGTACTTAATTCAAAGAGAACAAGTCTTACAGAAGAGAAAATGAACAAATAATAAGGTATTTTGTATTTTATAGATCACCAGCCACTTGTTATCCAATTATATAAATAAAATTAAAACCTCTTTAAAAATACAACATCTCAATAGTGCGCCCATGGGCGATGAGTCATGGCTCGCTTGTGTCCGCGGCCTAATTATAACCTCATCTATGTCATGTCTGAACCCATTTGAGCATGGTAGCTAAAAGGATAAAAGAGAACTCTTTAGAAAATGTAATTCTTCAAAGGTTTTTTCGCGGGTTCATTCTTTTTTGATGCAGAATGGTGTTTAGCCAGTTTTCGTTTTAAAATATACCAAAAGATCTCTGTATTGAAAATAAATGCCAGCGAGGTTGTGTTCTACCTTTGACGACCCAATATTTTTTTCAGAACTTCGGTATATCGATCACTATTTATTTGTCCTCGCACGCGAAGAGTTCAGCGACGCTTAACGCCGACATACAAATGTCTGCACCTTTTTCGTACTACCGCGCTTTTAAGAGCAAATAACTTTTTGACATGCAAATGTACCTCATAACAGTCGTAAATCTTCGACCAATATTTTCTTAAATTCGTATGAAAACATAGATTTTGCCCTAATAGAGCGAAAACATTTAGAGAATATCACGTCATCACAAAGCTGCGCGAACAAAAAGTGCCAGTGGCGTAAGTGATTATGCGGGCAAAGGTATTAAGGGCCCCACCCACTGCGTTTTTGTTCGACAGATTTGTTCGACGAACATGTTTTTTCCAACAAAAACGTCGCAAAACCGAAGTGTGTGGGTCGAAAACCGTCGTTAATGTTGGCGTACAAATCTGCTGAAAATAATCTGGTTCGGCCATGTCTGTCGAACATGTTCATCGAACAAAATCGTCGAACAAATCTGAAGTGTGTGGGGTAAACAGTTTTAAAAGACGACGATTTTTTGCAGTGGTGTAGTTCTATGTAGTATTATATATTCATATTTATTTAAGTGGTGTTATTATAACTATAAAATCTTTACCATTTCAAGTTTAGTTAACCTACGTAATTTCAAGATCTGTACACGAACTTATTGTATTCAAATAATGTAATTTAAAACATACAATTATACAAGAATTGAATTACTGCACCTATAACACAATTCTCCGAAGGTAATTATTCCCCACATTAGAGATTTTGTAAACATCTATTAAAAACTTTCGGAAAATCCAAACTGTTTATCACCCTGATCTTATAATCGTTTGTAATGCAATTGCAATTCCTTCCTTCGCCCATTTTGCCCGTTTCTTTTTTTCTCTTTTGATTTTATGGTTAATGCCGCCGCCACTGCACACACATATATTGTCTTCATATTATTAAACTGCCGAACAAAACTGCTGTCTGTGTGCAACTGACGTTCGTCGTTTTTGTTCGAACAGACTTGTTCGTCGAACAAAACTGTCGAACAAAAACGCAGTGTGTGGGCCCCTTTAGGGATGATTTTTTAACTTAATTAAACTTCATAATTGCGAAAATTATGTTTTTATATAAAACTACAATATTTCTAATGAATGAAATTTGATATTAGGGAAGCAAACTATTATATACAGAAGTAATATTGTGATTCTTTGAAACTACCTCATTATGAATATTGTTGCCAATATAGTTTGAATAAAATTAAGTCAAATTAACAAAATAAATTTTTTGCTTCATAAACATTCTTATTTTAGAGCATTATTTCGAACTCAGCGTCGCACTTAGAGTTTATTTAACATTTATCAAATCAGAATAGTTACTATAATTTGAAATAGGTATTGGCTTATTCCGAGCTAATTACAATAAAGATACTTATAGATATGTTGTCTAAAGAGTATATTGTTATATTTAATACAAGTTAACTTGTGTAAGATATGGAAGACATTATTTAGAAAATTTTATTTTTGCCAAGTAATTTTACAATACATATATATGCAATACAAACAATAACAGTGTAATGGATGTATGTTAATAGCAGTATATACAATATATGGGATATAAAAAAAGTGACAAATTGCTATATTTTTTTAGTTTGAAGTTTTACAAAAGATTTAAGAAAAGTAGCAGAACATTCAATGCTGCATGTTCATTTGTGGCTGTTTTAGCCCTATCAGATTTTGCTAAATTACTTTTATTCTACTTGTTCTAGGGTTGGTCGACCAGCATCATCATCACCTTCAATGTCAGAGTCATCATCAATATAACTATTTTCTTCATTATTAGTTTCTTCGGTGTTAACTGTAAAAACATCATCTAATAAATGCTCCGTTTGTAAATAATTTTCAACAACTTTATCTAATTTTCAACAACTTTATCTATGTGGCTACAAACAGATGCCCACTCCTCTACTTTTACAGATGCGAATGTTTCTCTGTCAAATTTTCGACGTCTGCTAACTTAAACGTGACGCTTCTGGTCCCAACCCAATTCTACGTATTGTGTCAGTATCTTCTGGACGACATGTTCTTTTCGTGATTCTGCGAGGTCTTGTTTTGTGTGGAGTACTAAATGAAGCAACTTTTCCGGAATTTACATCCTCGCCTTCTCTAGCAATATTTCTGTATGTCACATCAGAAATTCCAACCGCTCTAATTACCGTCTCTTTGTAATTTGTTAAATGAGTTATCTGATGCTTATTTTCTTCCTTCATAAATTTTAAAACGTTGAATTATTTCTCTTCCTTGGCTATGTATAACTTTGCCTTTTACGCCAACTTTCTTCGATGATGAAGCCATCACTGTATAAATAATTTCTAAGTATTTATACAATAGAATAAAATATAAACTTACCGATCGAACAATATTTTACTAAATTCAAAGAAACTGCAACAAAACGTAAACACCAATACAACGTAATCGTAAGCACCACGCTACTGTTATACAAACACCCCTAAACTGGATCAGATGGTATATAATAAACTCGCCCAATTCTGATACGTTCATAGCGTATTATGACGTATGTGATATTCTCTAAATGGTTTCATTCTACCTGGAAATCGAACTGTTAATAGAAGGTGTTTCTTCAATACAGTAATATCATGAATTCCTTTTCTTGTCCAATTTGCTATAATATTTTTCTATTTATTTTGCAGTCACCTATAGTTGTATGGAAAATGAAAGCTCCCGAGAAGAAACCACTAGTACGCCCCGAAAAACCAGAAGAAGTTCGTGCCAAAGTTCGTAAAGGTGCCCAAAAGAAAGTGCAGAACCCAATCCATGCCCTATCCGAATTCCAAAGTCCCACTGAGTCCGTCTAATTTTTTTTCCCTTATTTGTATTTGTTAATTGTGTGTGGTTTTAAAATATATACATATACACGAAAATAAAAACCCTTTTCCTTCATTTTATAAGAAATAAAGAAATGGATGTTGCTTTATGAATTTATATAATACAGTATATTTTATATTTAAGGAACATATCTTAGCCGCCGAATTCAGTATTGTATTTATAATGGCTTTTGTTTTTATTGTTTCCTTATGTTTTTGTTTAATAGATGGTACGGGAACAAAGGCACTTATTTACTACAAAATTATTTCTATTGTAATTCTAATTTAGAACGGTTTTATTCATTTTGCATTTCCACTTTTTTATATTGTAACTTATATATTATAATAAATTATATTTAAATATAATAGTGTTTTATTAAACAATTTACTGATATAAGTACTTTTCCATAATTTTTGTGTATTGTGGGACGTATGCTTGAGCATTCAGTCTATTTATTTATCATAATAATATACAGGGTGAGTCCATCTCCTTGGCGAAGCAGACTGTGGCACTCTAGGAGCACCTTTTAAATTGATTTTATATTATAAAGAGTGTTCCATATGTTGGTGGCAGACCATAAAACAGAATACCTATATATTATTACATTTTTATAATAAGAGAGTATAAGCCTACAATTTAAAATTTTCGACTTTACCATTTTTTTGAAAAATTCAATGTTTTTATAAAATTATATTTCTCGAAAACGACTTATTAGATGGGACGCTATTTTTGGTAGCGTTGTTCGCAATAAAAGCTCCTAATACATGCATATTTTATTTCAATTACTAATTGCATTTGCAGAAAACAACATCTAAGACGTCCTTACTTTAAAAGCGACCCTTCTGAGCTATTGTCATTTTTTATATTTCTGTAAACTTTTTTTTATGTCAATACGGTATTTTTGTACTGGAGGAATGTCAAAGGCATTTATTAATCCAGAGAGATTAGCAGCAGAAGATGTTCTAGAACAGATGCCTTTACAGGAGATACTTCCATTAATATTGGTAGTGCTTCTTCACAACCACGGAAACCGAAATATATTATAAATGATGAAAATCAATTACGAATTCTTATAGCAACAACAGAAATTCCACACGTCAGTACTCGTGAAATAAGTCGTTTGCAGGATATTAGCTAAACCATCCCAGCAATGACCTTAAAATAAACGTCAGCCGGAATGAATAGGTACATTTAAATACTGAGTTACGCACCCTTCAATTCAAAGCTAGAAGAGTTTTCTGCCAATGGGCAGTAACTAAAAAATTGTTATTCAAATACGAATTGGTGGTGTCTGTCTTCCCGATGGTCTTCCTTCTGTTTCTATCTCTAAGGCCGTGCTCCAAGAATATCCTACCTCATTCTCTGGCCGTACTGACGATGACCACGTGTCTGCGGATATTCTACCTCATTCTCTGGCTACATCGTGCTGACGAAGACCACGTGTCTGCGGTTGCACTACAGCGGAATAACCCGATATTCTTTCTCCTATTTTTATATATAGTCGTTGATTGAAGGAACACATAAAGATGCACAACGCTATAGCAAAATAGCGTCTTTTTGTTAGGTAGTCCCGTACACCCCTTACCAAGAAACATCACCGCTGTCGTACTGTTTTGAATCTCGGATCCAAACGACTGATACAATCGCTATAGATGTCGGATCCAGTTTGGTTACGCTCAGTACTATGTAGTGGCGCATCTTTATGTATTCCTTCAATCAACGATATAGTATTATCAGAGATTAATTAATATATACATATATATATATATATATATGTACCGCATGTGTCAATTTTCATTAGGTATAGGGATTCAATGTTTACGTGCGATTTATACGTATACAAGTAACACGTGGCAACGTGGCACCCCTACTCTCCATCACCAATCCCGACAACAATCGACATCACAACAATTTTCTCCGATCTTCCCATTTCTCCCTATCAGATTTTACATTCAATGTTTAGCTGCGAACACGTTGCGATCTAGTCTGCAATAAAAGCCGTCTTATTACTGGAACGGGAAACATCAAATGGCCGCGGCGATCTCCTGATCTAGTAGTTTATTATTATTTTCAGAATCATTTTTTGTTTACTTACCTTATTAGGGTTATTTTTTAATTTTATTATAATTACGCTTTTGTTTGTGTCATGCAGCGTGAACGCAGCTTATTAATTCTCTGCATTTACTGAAAGGAAAAAGAAAAACGAATCCTTGCAACTCGTAAATATTTCTGAACGCATTACAAACACCCAAGTCAGTGGTCCAATAGTTACTGCTAACTTGTATTTTCGAGAATGTATCGGTCGCGCTGGCATTGGAGAGGAAAGTAGGGGTGCCACGTTGTCAGGTATTGCATGAATTGATTGCCTATGGCTAATGAAAATTGACACATGCTGTATATATAATATGGAGGAAATAGTGCGGGTCTCAGATAATACAACTAAAGAATTTCACTTCGCTGAAAATGCAACTGCAGACACGTGTTTCGAACTCACTAACGAGAACAAATGAGTTCGTACATATATATATAGGTATATATATATATATGCAAAATGCAAATTGAAATTACTAAAAGGTAAACAACGCGTTCTTGTTATTGGACTCAAGGTCAATGTAATCGCCACAAATCACTAACTCTGTGTAAGTGGTCGGTGGTGACCACAGTGGTAACCAACCTACTCCTTGCCACTTGTCTAATTCACATTCATTTATGTATAGGTGCTGAAGGACCCCGAACGCATGGTATAACCTGTTCCTAATTTTATTATTCTAATGGGAGAGTTGCTCATGCCCAGCATATTATACGAATATGCAGGAGTTACCTGCACAGATGTTACGCTTTCCCCTGTTTTATACTTTTCTAATCAATGTTTGAGCCGCATGAATTTTGTTCAATCAGCCTTATAAGTATGTGAACGCACTAACCCACACTAACCTATAAAATTATTTTGAGAGGAAATTATAGGGTTTTCAATTTTCGTATTTTTATTTCGAGCGACTTGAAGTTATCGTCTATTCGATTGTAGAAGCTTATTGATTGGTGCACTGGGTTCTCATCAGAATTGGTTTGCTTGCTTGTTGCTATAGTACCTTTAATTCAAAATGCCTCGAGAAAATTTGGAAGAAGAAGGTCTGGAGAAAAATCCAAATTTGGAATTGGCTCGGTTGAAATACTTACTTAAAGTACCAGAACATCACAATGACAAATACATTATTGCAAGAATCATGGATGCTGTTAAAAAGGATGGTAAATTTATTAAATGTAGATTTAATTTTATTATAATTAATTAATTTTACAAAGATATGGCGCCTTGGTACGACTTGCTGTGTGAAGATATGGAGTGGCCAAGGAATAATACCTTATATAATTATATGAAAGCAAAGAACAATGCTGCTATAAGGAAATTAGATGAAGTTATAGCAGATGCTGAAAAAAGTCTTGGGGAAATGGAAGTAAGGGATGCATATTTGAGGAAAGCCGA
Organism: Amphimallon solstitiale; assembly: GCA_963170755.1. Taxonomy (NCBI): domain Eukaryota; kingdom Metazoa; phylum Arthropoda; class Insecta; order Coleoptera; family Scarabaeidae; genus Amphimallon; species Amphimallon solstitiale. Next base: position 44,204,970 of record OY720684.1, on the reverse strand, counting down.
GTACTATAGTCGTATAGGTGATAAAAAGAATGCATTATGTTGTTTTGAGAAGACTTATGATAAGACTGTTTCCTTGGGGCATAGACTTGATATTGTCTTTCATAATATAAGAATTGGATTGTTCTTTATGGATCACCAGTTAATAAACACTAATATTGAAAAGGCTAAAAGGTAATGCATTTTAAAATTAGAATCGAGTATCTTCAGATATTCTCATTCATTTGCTTTTATCCGTAATACCTAATAAGACTCATTTACATTGATAAACACTTATAAACCATTTAATATTGGAATGCTTTGTTTCCAATTTTTGGATTGTTGATAGTGAAAAAGATTAAGGCTACATTTATTTGTTTCTATAAAATAATAATCATCAATAATATGAAAATAATTTTTTCAGTTATGCTTAATGATATACATAACCATCCTTTTCAGTTTAATTGAAGAAGGTGGTGATTGGGATCGTAGAAATAGGCTCAAAGTTTATCAAGGGGTTTACTGCATTGCTGTAAGGGATTTTAAAACAGCTTGTAGTTTATTTTTAGACACTGTGAGCACATTTACATCATATGAACTTATGGATTATGTAACTTTTGTAAAATATACAGTTTATGTAGCTGCCATTGCATTACCTAGAAACCAATTACGGGACAAGGTATGTATATCATATTTTCAGTGATTTATTGGTTTTCTACTAATAACATTTTTTTAATAGATTATTAAGGGATCTGAAATATTGGAAGTATTACATTCAAGTCAAGATGTAAAGAGTTATATATTTTCACTTTATAATTGTCATTATTCGGACTTTTTTGTTCATTTAGGTAAATAACTACTACTGACCATGATTTAATTTCATAATTCTTTTGAGAGCTTTTGCTGCAGGAAGGAGGAGTATTGATAGTCTTATTTTATGAATCCATACTTAGTTATATTGAAAGTGTATGAACTCAATAATCAACTACTTAAGAACAGTTGAACAGCAACAGCAAGTTTTAATTTTGCAAACAAAAAGTATAATTTGCTTACAAAAAATAGAACTTAATCAGTACTTCTTGTTTTTGTTATGTACTTTATTAAATATGAACTATTAGATTTTTAATATAACACATATTAACACTTTAATTAAATGTAATTTTGATGTATATATATGATTTTTAGCTAATGTTGAGGTTATAATGCGAAGAGATTATTTATTTCATCCACATTATCGTCATTATGTCAGAGAGATGAAAATTTTAGCATACTCTCAACTATTGGAATCATATAGATCTTTGACATTGGCCTATATGTCTGAACAGTTTGGAGTTACTGTTGATTACATCGATGAGTATGTATCATTGCATAATATTTTATTATTAATCCAATTCTTGCCTTTGTACACATTTTAGTGAATTATCGAGGTTCATCGCAAGTGGTAGGCTACATTGTAAAATCGATCGTGTAGGAGGAATCGTGGAAACAAATAGACCAGATAACAAAAGTGCACAATTTCAAGCCGTCCTCAAGCAGGGTGACTTGCTATTGAACAGGGTCCAAAAATTATCAAGAGTTATCAACATATAAATGGCTTTATTCACATTCCTTTATTTAAATATAATATACTATTGTAAACCATGCATGCTACAACTCAAACCCTGAATACTGTATTCCTTATATATGTATAAAACCAACAACCAATGTTTACAATTCAAACCTCATATAATCGGTTCCTTATGCATGTGTTAACTCTACACTTGATGTATGTATAATTCATAAAAAAATATAAACAATGCATTTGGTAAGGACTATTCCTCACATTCAAACATTTACAAATATGTTTTCTTGATTTATACACAAATATTTTGCAGGTTACATAGAAGTATTATTTATTTTATTGTGATATCTTTTTTATGTTTTATTATTTCTCTCTAATAAAGTATTTATTTTTATGTTTCACACTTTACTTTTTTGGAGAAAATCAATTGAATAATACTTATAAAGATCAGTATATGTGAATTTATAGAGATTAAGTATAATTTAACACCTAAACGCTTTTACATGCACATGTGCAAGCGCCAATTTTTAAATTTTTCTTTACGCTCTTGAGTATAGAGAAGCGGAAGATTACTATATGTATCTATACATTTATCCTAGAATGACTTTTGTACCAATAGCGGTTTTGTTTTGAAGACATCAATGGCAAGATATTCTGATGTTCAACTAATGCCAATATTATTTATAGGAATATTATTACCAATATCCCTATTTACATTGGTTATACAAAAAATACTCCAATATTAAATTATGGACCAGACAAGAGGTACGGGGAAATAACGTCTTAAAGTTATTTATTTCTTTATTTGTACATGCCAAATTTTAGCTTCGTATATTTTGGCGATGAGAACAACACAAAAGTTTTTTTAATGTTGATTAAGTTTACATAAATATGAAATTTAATGACTAACCCAATGAAAGTTCCACTATGGCTCTTTCATTGGTTCATAACTGATTTGGATTCGCTAAATTTAAAATGTGTGTATGTATACCTACCGAGTATTAGGTATATCTCTTTTTTTGTTCAAATTTCATAGCTGCCTTAAGAAGCTAGAATGTACTCTGTGAAAAGGTTGGCATGTAGAAATACAAACAAACTACAATGTTATCTCTCTTGTTTTATGTTTTAAATTATTTATAATAGCATAAATTAATCGGCTATATCTCTCAAATTTGACTGCTATATTACATTAGTATTGTCAATAACGAAGGCGTCATAAGTGCGTTAGTAAATGCCTGAGATGAAATTCAAATTAACCGCCCAAAATTTAAAATTTAAGTTGGTAAAAAAATAAATTGCCCTATCTTTATCTCATTTGGCATATGTCTATTGTGTTCATTATCTGATAAACTTTATATTTTGATTTTTTATTCGTTGTCCCCGTTTCTTCTTGTTATATTGCGTTATTTTGATTTGTTATTCGTTGTTCCCGTTTCGTCTTTTTATATTGCGTACTTTGACAATCTATAGAGCTATAATTTTATTGTAATTCGTCAAGGTAATATAATAAGGTAATGTATACATCATGATTCAATAACATTATACGTTTACTTTTCAGTTTAAAAATGGTGTTTACTTCTGAGGAAGATGCGTTCATGTTAATGGCCCACTATCGCAGTGGAACTCAAAATCCAGATGGATCTTGGGCATACAACTTGGAGTCTTGTATTGATCAATTTAGACAGCAGTTTCCGGATATAGATTTTAATCGTCATAATTTTGTAAATCATAAAAACAATATTATTAAGCGATTTCAAGAAAAAAAATGCATTTGTAAGGGGAAGACTTCTGGAAGACCAACAGAATTAACACAACCAGTAATGGATGATATTGAGCAACGTATGGCAATTAGTCCAAAAAAATCATTAAGAAAACTATCAGCTGAGACAGGTATTAAGCATTTACTATAACATGTTTATTTATTGTAATTGTAATAATTTTAGGTCTGTCGCTTGCCACTGTCCATAAAGCTGTTAAGAAGGAACTTCACTTCCACCCTTATAAAATAAGTGTTGTGCAACAATTATTGCCACCTGATTATGCGAATCACATAAGATATTGTGAATGGTTTAATGAAAATTTGGCACACAATAACAACTTACTTGATTTAACATTTTACACCGATGAAGCGTGGTTTCACTTATTGGGTTACATCAATTCACAGAACATGCGAATTTGGGCTACTGAGAATCCTCATAATTTTATTGAAACCCCGTTACACCCACAGAAGGTAAGAGTGTGGGTTGCTATTTCTCGAAAAAGTATAATAGGACCTGTATTTTTTCATGAAACTGTTACAGCAGAAAGATACAGGCGCAATATTTTACAAGAATTTTTAACACAAGTTCATGATGATGAATTAAATAATGGTTACTTCCAACAAGATAATGCACCAGCACATACAGCAAGAGAAACAATAACATTTCTCCAGGAATTTTATAATAATAGACTCATTAGTCAAGGCCTATGGCCTCCGATATCCCCTGATCTTACACCGCTTGATTTTTATTTGTTTGGTCGACTAAAAATTAATGTTTTTAAGAACAGGCTCCATAATTTGGAAGAACTTCAAGAAGCAATTAGACATGAAATCCAACAAATTACGGTAAAAGAACTACAAAGAGTATTTGAAAATATGAAAAGAAGGACTAACATATGCATAGAAAAAGAGGGACATCACTTTCAACATTTAATGTGAATGTTCTATTTTTTATTGTGAATATTCTAATTATTATACTTGTGTTACTATCTCATTTTTAATAAACTTTTTATGTAGTTTACCCGCTTTTTAATTCGACAAATGTTTGACAGAGTATAATACGGTATAATCATGTTTAGGGTTTTTTTTTTGAATATTACCAATCTGTATATTTGGTTGCCTATGGTTCTCATCTCGATCATTTACGAACAGTGTTTGGATAATTAAAATGACAGAAAGCCTACCAATATATTCACGAACATATTGGAATTAATGGTTGCATTCAGCAGACGGATCGGAACTGTCGCTTCAACTGTTTACTTGACAACCGTAATGTTGCCTGACAGCACTCTTTTCGTTTATATGATCATCTGCTGCCTGGTACTTATCACTGTTATCATATGTTAGAATATCTGTATAATTCTAATTTTTTTCTGCGTTAGTCCAATATCATAATAAATTTATTTCTACGCAAGACATTTTAGGAGAGATAAGCCCAGTCCATCACCGACTTGTATTGAAACATTTTATGTAGCAAAGCCGAATTTTCCCTATGCATACCATTTATAAACATAAAAGTAAATCAGTGTGTGAAACCGTGCTAACTATGTTGCCTACCAGACTCGCATTTCTTTTGCAACCGATAGTACTTATCCTAAATATATACAGGGTTACCGCTAAATGGGTATCAGGCTATGCGAATCTGAAGAACACAGATAAATGTTTAACTGAAAATCTTAAAGGATTTCTAAATTTTTAGAGCCAAAATGTAGTCAAAGTCGGTCCATAACTTTGTTTATCCTATACGCATTCGTCGCATTCCAAAAAATGTGGTGTGGCCACCACACGACTTTCTTATACGTATGAAAGTGTTACTTCCGGTCCGAATTTTGAAATTTCATTTATACAAAAAATATTCCAAATCCAACTCTAAATACTTTTGTACTCTTCATAAATATATATAGAATGCATAATTTACGACATATTTGCAAAAAATCGCTATTCGATAAGAGTAAAAGTGGTACTTCCGGGCTGAATTTTGAAATTTTTTTATACAAAAGATATTTAAAAGTATGTTCTAAATACTTTTATACTCGTAATGTACCTGCCTAGAAAGCATGACTTGCGAGATATTCGCAAAAAACTGATTTTCGATAAGAGTAAAAGACCTACTTCCGGTAGGAATTTCGAAAAACTTTATTAAAACAATTTTTCTCAAATTTAATTTTGAGTACATTTGAATTCTTTATAAATTTGTTTAAACTTAGTAATTGATGAAATATTTGCAAAATTCGATTTTTTCACTGAAGTAAACTACTACTTCCGGTCTGCCAATTTTGCTCAAAATCTAATCAGTTCTCAAGAGGGAGATTATACACGTAAATACAAAATTTGGAATTGATATCTACAGCGGTTTGACCGCTATCGTGGTCACACACACACAGACACACACACACACACACACACAGTCACACAGACATTTTTTAAAAACCACTTTTTTGGTATCAGGGGACCTCAAAACGTGGACATCTGCAAAAATCTCGAGGTCGAAAATTTTCATCATCACAATACTTCCTTATACTACGTATAAGAAAGTAAAAAATGATAAACTGCAAATAGTTACAACCTTTGAGAATGAATGGCAATTGAAAAGATTTTCTACGTCGATGTTTTTTTCACGCCTTTATGTGGAAAAGGTCGACAACCTCGGTGCATTACTATTTTTTTTTTCGTTAAATAGAAGTATATTATTTTGAAACTTAAATTCCTCTATATGAAAATTATTATATTTGTATATTAACTGCGACAGGCTCGGACTCGAGGAAAGTAAAATCAATTTCTTGTCACTGAGTGCACATTGGACCGCGATTTTTTTTTGCACGGGCATTACTCATATTTTTCTTTCGCCCCCTGACGCTATTTAAAACTAGCCCTGTATATATTGCCCTGCCATTGAAACCATTGATCTGTATAATATAAATTATATTATACAGATCAGTGATTGAAACCCACATTGAGTCAACCAATCACAAACGTTTTCATGTCGTGTCTTTCCCAATGCTCCTTTCTTAGATTGAACTGTGGATTGAATCAAGTGTCAGTACTATACCATATTAATTAAAACCACAAAACTGACAAAATTATATCAAAAAGACACAATAGCTCAGTATTAGTTACTTTTAAAGTATTAACGTCTTATATGTTTTTGATGTGAAATGTGAAATTTAATAAGAAATTCAATAATGAAATAATATACAGGCTGTTCCATTTGAAAAAAATGATTTTTTTGCAAAAACTAACAAAAGCATATCAAGAAACGACAGTAGCTCATGCAGTAATAGTCACATTTAAAGTATTAACGTCGTACATGTTTCTGACGAGAAATTTAATAAACAATTCAAAAATGAATTGATATACAGGTGTTCCATTTAAAAATTACGAGATTTCTTCGATTTTGCGAAATTGTGAACGCTCTGTATAACGCGAACAGTTACAGAATTTATTTCACGTAGCAACGAAACTCAATACTAGTAAAAAATATTCTATTCTGTTGGTTTCGGGTCTTTTGTTTTTCCTTATGCAAAATAGCCTACTGAAATGTATTAATTTATCAAGTAAAATAATTATTAACACAGAAACTATCAACTTTAGACCCATACAGCATTATATTGATGTAACCAGCTTTCAAGCGCGGGTCATTTTATCTATTAATATACAGGGTGTTCCATTTAAAAAAAAAGCAACTTTAGTTTGGCATTTCCATCTGGAACAGCCTGTATAAACCAAAATATTTTTAAAACTTGCGCTTGATGGCGCGCAAGAATATCCGATGACTAAATATTTGACTAACTTTCAAATAAGCATGTAATCTTTCGTCCCCGCTTCGTTGCCGGACCCTGCATATATATATATGAATAACTTATCTTCGTTTCATGTGGCATTATTCTATAATTATTACCATACTTGACAGTAACTGTTGATAAGCGCAGTAAGATCTAGCTGAGTCACCCATCACAAAAAGTAAACACAACTCAAAGGAATGTGTATTATACAGGACATTATTCTAAATAAAACAGATCAGTGTATTTGTGTACCAGTTTATTTTTCAGTGCCTCTACAGTACTACAATACAATTTTCATAGACATTCAACAGATATTTTAAAACGACAGTTCTAACCTCTTCAATGTACAAAAAGAAAGGATTACAAATATCATTAAATTACTTTCAATACATACATACACATATATATAATACAGAAATTCACTAAATGTTAGTTAAATAAATTAATTTCCGATATAAATAGAAAAATTGCACATAATTTAATATAATTTTAAATTTAATAATAAACAAAAATAAAGTAAAACAATAATTTTAAAATACCTGTTAAAGAACCAATATACATCAAGGCATCACAAAGAAACATGTTTTATTACAATCAGTGGATATTACAAATAGTGTTTTTAAATTTAAACAAAAATGGCTAAGGACATCATGCATTTTTTCATATTCTGATGGATGCCATACACTATTAGTGGTACATAGTATCTTGAAAATAATTCACTAAATGTGTACCTACATTGTATGATTTTTAGTTATCGCATAAAAAGTCCTCTAATTTAATGAATTATTTTTTAATAAATGTACTTACGAACACATTTTATATTTTCGTATGTAGGGATGGGAAAAACTGGGGAAGGGCCGGGTATTACACAAATAAATAATATACAAGTTTTACAAAATGTCATTTTCAAAAATAATAGATTGTATTAATTTTCTTGTATTGGGTATTATTTATTACATACCCAAATAGGCAACATAAATATTCAACAAAAAGCGTTCTATCAATGGAAACTAAGTACTTGGGTTTTAGCTTAGGCATGTAAAAACCCAGACTGTATGTATGTAGACTTACTGGCTTTTTTACTAAGGCTATGTAGGAATTGTGTGGTTTTAAGAATAGAAGAAAAGAAACAAAATATATAAAAGGAAGTAATAGTAATTAATAATAATATTAGTAATGAGGAAACTTGAGTTCTTCACATTGGAAAATGGCAAGATTGTTACATATATTAAGTACAATTATTATATTATTTATTACTTTTCATTGTTTAAATATAGATATTTAATTATTATATACGCGGTATAGGTATATAATAATGTTTAATACTGTAAAACAACATCCATGCAATGTATGGTAGGTAGGTATGTATGAATTTGTGAGTGTTTTTATTTTATTTCTTGTTTTTGGCCCCGATCATTTAACAGTTACTGAAAATGAACTATTTGTATGCACAACGATCTTATATATACTTAAATGGGTTATTAAATACATCGTTTATACAAGGGTTTGTTTTATTATACAGTAAAGGTCATTTTAATATACGTTTTTTCATTTTAGTGCTATAAATTCTTAATAAAAAACAGTCCTCTCTTCTCCTTAAGAAAATAAATAAAAAGTATTAACTTGTTAATAATACAATTATTTAATTAATATTCTGCACAATGTCCTAGAAGCGTCAAATGAGACTGTTATATTAAAATGTCTTTTAAGGTATACTTAAGTACATATATTATTATTTTCGCGATACAAAACATTGTCGAATATTGAATGAACTTTTTTCCATTTCATTTTTATTTATAGGTATGTAAATACGCGTTATACACGTTAATACTAGTAGAGCGTTGAAGAATGTTAAGCAAAAGCAGTAGGACTTTTTGATCATTTCATGTTAGAATAATTGTAATCAATCGTAATTAAATTATACAATTAAATGTAGTTGCATACTACCCCTTCTACCTCATGTATGAATACATATATAGCAATAATATCGCATAATCCAATAAGAAGATATGAAAGATTAACTTACTTAATTTATATATATGAACAAAAACTGTAAGATTTTATTTGATACAAATTGATCTTACGTAGTTTCGTAGAAAATTTTCTTAGATTAAAATTATTAAATGGTTTAATTTTAAAAATTAGCCGTCATAGTTCCAGTTTCTTTATTAAGAACATGTAATGAAGTCTCATATACTGCATATTTTCAATAAGGCTGTTGTTAAAATTGTCAGCAATTAAAAAGAAATAGGTTTAACAAAGTATGCATTAATGCGCACACGCAAACACGCTAGGTATGTATATGGAGCATGCGCTTTTAGTGCTAAAAATTGCTAATAATTGGCTGACAATCTCTAATTTTGTACATAATTTAAAAAAATTATTTAATATTTTACTATATTTTGGTATGGATTATCTTTTTAAAGAAAGTAAGTTTGCATTAATATAATTTTTTTTCAACTGCGGTTCGTATTCTGAAGTTTCCATGGTTTTGTCATATATTTTCTCTAGATTATGGCTATTATTTCTGCATATTTTGGATCGAAAATTATAAACCAAAATTATATGTAGAAATTTGTTGTTATAATGATGGAGAAATACATTCATCTACAAAAACATCGAAAATCATAACATTAATCTATAGCTCAATCGTTCAATGTTCATTTCGTCTTAGAGTTAGTGTTTGGTAAGGTGATTGGGATGATCATAATGGGTCCATGTAATTGACTTACGTCTTGCGATTTAGAAATGTTTTGTTATGTCATTAAATCGGCAACATGGAAACGTCTTCCTTCATTTGTTCTACTACCAATGTCGTGTTTAAATATTCAATTTCCAAAAGAAATATTACTTTATAATCATATGATCATGCTTAAGTGCAACAACTATAAAGGCCGTTTGACACTTACGTAAATTTTAAATAAAATTCACAACTTAATTCACACGCAAATTTTATAATAAATACATATCGTGGCATACATAAATTTTAGCTTGTAGATTTGGTTGTTAATTCACATGTAAATTATTTAGAACATGTTCCATTTTCTGGGTGGGTGTTTCTAGTAAATCTGCGCGCGCATCGACATGAGCAGGTAAATTGAGTATCACTGCAGTACACTACGATATCACGTTTGTTAGAAGTTAGTTATGTGGTTATTGCTGATTATTGTACTTAGTCGGTATCTTGATTCTTGATGATCAACAGTATATAAAAAAGACATATTGGTCAAACGATGAAGTACGAGCATTAATTAATAAATATCAAAGCATCCTGGTTTATATGCGGTGAAAACCAAAGACGATAAAAATTGACATGCACGATCCCACGCACTTTATTTATTTCCCTCATAAAGGTTTTTTGTTTTGTAATATTTTTTCAATTAAATTAAGTAAATCGTTAAATTGTACACTTGTAAGTCTAAGAAAATTTTAGTATGCATTCGAATCTTCTATTTTCAACTGGTAATTTATCAGACTTAAGATGCCTTTTCTTTTTCGATTTAACCACGATCGAGCTCATGACTTTTTTACGTTTTTTACCACGGGCCGTTACAACTACGGTTGTTGCGATTATTATAGTAGTAGTTAGAAGTAATAAACTGTCGTCTACTGCGTCCATAACAAATCCAATAGTGCCCAATATTGATTTAAAAAGCAAACAAACCAACATAATCATAACCTCAAATCATAATATTTAGTATCTAGTGCGCATGTTTAATTATAAATTTGTTAGCAAATTTTATGCAAAAAGTTGATTTGTGGCAAACAGGCATTTCTAGTGAATTCACATGTAAATTTGTAATTAAATTTGTTATCAAAAGTTTCTGTATGATACTGTGTTAAATTTACATGTAAATTATGATGTAAATTTAATTCCTAATTTTGTATGAAATTTACGTAAGTGTCAAACGGCCTTTACATTGCCAATATGACGAAATAGCATTAATAAAATGTAATTTCAAAATCATATTATGTGTTAATGTTCATTAGTTTATGTCTATAGTGGAAATTGTAAACGTAAAAATCGCTAAAATGTAAGTAGTAGCGGCGTGTATCAATCACAGACAAATTATACCAGGAGTAAACATTCATGGAATGTTTTAAAGTTATAATAAGTCCTTTACTCATTATCATAAGTACCTACCATAAGTACTTATTATAAGTTGAACTTTATATTTATTCACGAACATGTAAGATTAGGTACTATATTTGTATACCCACATTGTTGTGCTGATTAAAAAAATGCATATTAATTATTACTAAAATGTCGTCCCAATAAATCAAAATATATATCTCGTCTACTACTGACTTCGTTTTAATATTTGTCTTTTACAAATTGTCTTATAATATTTTTGTGATATTGAAAGAGGACCCATATGTGAATAGGAACCTCTTGCTGTTGCTTTAATATGCTATAATACGCTTCTTCCATTTCCGATAAATGGTGTGTCAGCATTCATAAATAAATTATACTTGCATCCAATTGCAGTCATTCTTATCTGATTGGAAGAATATTAAATTTTATGTCCGTACAACTGCGCACATACCAAAGAGGTAATGATATTTCTGAAATGATATACATATTTATCTGCAAATAAATTGAAGGTTGGAAGCATTCAATAATTGCACTTATACGTAACTTTTGTTGGGTTATTTGAAGAAATTTCAAGGAAGACCAGGACCACATTAGGTCAATTATATTTTTTTTTAAATAATGGGAAAGAAATACAGAAACAATAATTTAAAAAACAGGAATGGGACTTCCGCATTAATAATATATATATAGTCTCTGGAAATATACAAGGTGTCTCTAAAAGGTCTTTAAACAACTCTACCACGTATTTTTCGGACCAAAATAAACCGATTTAGCAAAACTTGGCTTAGTCAAAGTTGCTTAGTTTGTGCGCAATACGGTCCTGAAGTTGCAGTTGGAAAATTGTTTTTTTGTTATAAATTTGAAACGGCTGGAGCGATTGCGCTAAATTTTGTCACGTTTACTACTAGTTATCAATTCAAAAACGACGTCAAAAGACGTGTACATAGTTTAAAGAGACGTCTAAACGGCCTAAGACACGTGTACACGGCTTAAAGATACATGTACATGGAGCACACAGTATGCGCTGCCGTCCTCTAGTTAATGTTCTCAAATCTTAAAATGCGATTTTTGAGAAAACGATGCAATTTTTCGAGTCTTACCAAGAGTACCTTTTTTCTTGTACTTAAGACACTTAATCTAAATTTTATAGACAAACTCTTTTTTATCCATTGGCGTAGAAAATGGAAATGTTTTAATATTTATAAACGCAGGTTCTCCGCCTATGGATTGATTACTATCACAATTTTGATACAGAATTTCTTGACTCATAAAACTATGTAAACGTGACAAAATTAAGCGCAATCGCTCCAGCCGTTTCAAATTTATAACAAAAAACAATTTTCCAACTGCAACTTCAGGACCGTACTGCGCACAAACTAAGCAACTTTGACTAAGCCAAGTTTTGCTAAATCGGTTTATTTTGGTCCGAAAAATACGTGGTAGAGTTGTTTAAAGACCTTTTAGAGACACCTTGTATATACATATATATTCTTACTCTAAACCAAGTATCTCTTAGCACAGCATTAGACTGGATAGGTAACATGTAACAATGTTCAAATTTCGTGGGTGTTTTAAGTTGGGAACGAAGCCAATTATTGCGAAAGTACTAGACAAACCATGTACCCAAAGCAGACGATTGGTCAAAAAATAGATGTAGAAACATTTATTAATAAAATTATATTTCTATTCACTTATTTTGCAGTGATATATCAGCAAGTGCACCTCTATATGTTATATTATTCCGTTCAGTGCAAACTTAAAACACCCGCGAAATTTGAAAAATTTTACTTGGGTACTCACTTAAGGAAGCGGAAAATTTGATAATACTAGTAAAAACAATAATGAAAATGTGGTTGGAAAACTCAGAAGCGGCAGTACCAATAAAATAAGGAAAAACAAAGTACTTCAAAATGAATAATGAAGTGAAGATGCATTATTAGCACCTTTTTTCAACAAAGCACTGGACGGAATATAGTTACTGGAAGCAGTATAAGAAGAAATATAAGTAATAAAGCAGTTCAGGTAATAACATACAAAGAGGATTTACTTGTAGTAGTAGAGAAAAAAGTGACCCTAGTAGCACACGGTACTGAGCTTACGTTGGCTGTTTGTCGTTTATACGTTGGTATGACCTTGGGGGGAAATGTAAATACATGGTGAATGTGTTAATATTTTACAAAATTGGGCCAACATCATCACATGACATTGGGCCAATGTTTTGATCTGACACTAACTCATTAGAGCAAAATGGGTGATTGGTTGGCAGATGACCTTGGACCAATGTTTTGGATCAAGCAAATTGTGCATTATATTGAGTACATAATTGACGCAAAATAGTGCACAATCGGCTTCTGCCTGGTACTAAATTTTAAAGTAATATTTGGGCTATTAATCTGTAAATGAAATTGTTTTGTTATTGTAATATTAATGCGGATTTAATTTAACGCTGAAAATGTTATGCAAAAAATATATACATCTTTTTAATATAGATTTGAAGAGGTCTGTGAATGATATGATAAATAATAAAAACCCGAGATAACACATTAGTTGTAAAACAAATCTTATTATAGATACAACCAATTCCTGAAATATATGGGTATTGAATCAACGCAAATAAGAAAACATACTAAACAATAAATACAATCTTAGTAATATACGTTCCTAAAATAATGTGTTTAACAACATGAAGGACAAATAAGAACTATCGAACTATACACGGTTTAAAAGAGAAGATTATATATGTAGTCTGATGAATTATGAAATTAAATCATTGGGCAATTGGTGGAGAACGAAAAGATTCGAAGAAGCTCTGGGATCAAATTAGACCCAAATGGTAACTTCTATTCTTCAAAGGTATTCTTCAGGTCGCGTTTCACTTTGGGCGATTCCTCAACTTGATAACATTTTCTTTACGGTTCCATTTCTAGGTTTGAAGTGGCCCTTTTACACATTGTTACTGCACTTTTGTTTTGTCATTCCTATCTATTTGATAGGAATGACAATAAGATTTTAAATAATATTCAATTTTTTCTACATTATTTAATTGAAAGGTGTTTTATGTGTCTTATACTTCGTGTTCTTTGGTTATCTTCTTAATTATTATCGATACATTTATTACACTTTACTTGAACAAAGTGCTTTAACGCATTAGCAATTAGCTCATCCTTTTTAGTTTAAGGTACTACTTTTACTTTTTAATAACATCCATATGTAACCTGTTTGAGAAATGCTCATATATTTTTACAATATCTCTGATTTTACAATCCTACTTCCAGCTACTTAAAAGAACAATTTTAATGTTAATTCCCTAATAATGAATGTCAACAATTAGTTGAGGTACCTGTACTCTTGAAATATAGTGATGTATATATGTGTACAAGTGTATGTATATGTAAAAAAATAACATCGTTCTATTGGTAAATCCTGTTAAATGATTGAATGCAGACTTTGACCAATTTCTTCAACTTTTCAATTGACGTTACTTATATAAGATTTGCAATTATATAATTCGTTATTTTCTTTGTAATGTCATTAATTTTTTTTCTTCAATATATCAAGAAATCCATAATGAAAAGTAAAGCGTTTTACCTTATTACCTAATAAAATATCTTAATTATTTGACACTTCGTGATGCTAATTCATAAAGTAAAAATGAAGAATTAAAGAAACATTATATGAACTTCAAGTACATATTTTTAAAAAGGAAAAAACTAATCACTGACTTATTTTCAGTATTTCATATTGCTATGAATTCATCAAAAAGCCCTGCCGTTTACATGAAGGAAAAGTAGAAATAAAATGTGAAGTACAAAGATATCTCAGTTCATAAAATAAGTACAAACATTTATTTAGTATTAATTATTAAGCTCGGAATATCAAGTGTTTTCTATTTTTGCGACTTCGTCTTATTCATTTATATCTTGAATCTATGTAATTATACAAATTAACGATTTTCAGAATCGAGATTAAAAATTTTGGTAAATGCAGAATAGAAAAATAATTGAATGTAATATTGAGAATAATAATCGAGAACATTATATAAATGAGGAATGCTAAAGCAGTAATTATAATAATAACATATAATATACTAAAACCCCCAATTCATTATTAATTGCTTTCTCAATTTCTTTGTATACTAGAGTAGGAGTGGACCTCCTGGAGTTATGTAGAATTAACAGGAACAGACATCAAATTTTACCTATGTACAAATGAATTAAGAATTGTAACTCCATAAATGCGTCAATTGTATTAATACAATTGTCAAAGATGAAATTTTCTTATCACCTCATTTCTAGTCATGTAATATCGTTGGTTATAAAATCTACTCTAATTCTTTAATGAATTACATATTATTAAATTATGGGTTTTAAAGACCTTCCCGATTCTTATTCTCAGTGCTTTTCTCTTGAAGTCTTCCATCAATTTAGAGTGGCAATCTTCATTTTTATGAAAGCTATAATAAATGCATTCGAGATTTTCCGCTCGATTCTGTTACATAATTAGTATAAATTGTAGTCAATGAATTGAACAATAAATCCCCCATTTTTTTCGTTTTTCTCTGACATACAAAAAAGTTACAATAATTGTCACATTAAAACAGTCATTATATGTATGTATATGTACATACATACATATATATTATATATACATAATGGTGTCCGTAATTGACTTATGCATTGCGATTTAGAAATTTTCATGTTATTAAATAGGCAACTTGCAAGTGTTCCTTCCTTTCTTTTACCGCCAGTGTCGTCGTTAAATTTTGAATATAAACACCTTTTTACAATATACGGTCATGCTTATATATAACCATAACAATAACCAGTAATTTCGAATTCAACTTAGATTAAAGTTGATTAGTTTATGCCTATAGCTTTTAAAATCAATGCTAAAACACCGTATAAATTCCGCTTATGGGTTTCTTATGTAAAATTTGATAATTAATTTGAATTCAAGCAGGGGTGGAAATTGTAAAACGTAAAAATCGCTTAAATTTCTATGGCGGCGGCGTAAATCAATTACAGACACATTACATATATATATATATACAGGACAATGATTTATCATTTATATTCTTATACCATTTTATATGTATATAAGCACGTATCATGTGAGTAGTAGGTATATTATTATGTATGTTTAATATAACAGCGCGTTATTTGGAAGGAAGTTAATGTTACTTATGGGAAATTATTACATACATACATGCAAGAGACATATGCAGTGAAAAGTAACATTCAACATTTTCTTTTCGAGATATATATATATACGTATATTATATATATAAATATTATTTTTTTAATTTCCGGTGATTTTAGTCAATTCATCAACTAGAAGTTCTATTAAATATTCTGAATATTAATTGCATAATAAAATACGATTTAGATAGTTTTCTTTTTCTTTTTTGTTATAAAAAAAGTAGACTACAAAGCGTTTTAATAGTTAAGGTATCACCTTTTTGTTTATGTATATATACATATCTATATATCTGCGTATATATCTACGTATATATTATAGTAATTGTCTTTTGTCTTCTATTAATATTTAGTCCTAAACGAAAAACAAAAAAAGTCTTTTTCATTAATATCACACTAGCTTTCATTTTAATTTTTCATCTTCATAGCTGAATATTCTTGTATCAACACATCACTATCATACTAAATTTATTTACAGAAGTTAAATATAATGTACATACATTATGTAGAAACGGATTTTTCTTGACACATTTATTTATATATATATAATTGTTATAAAGTCTTTAATACATTAATACATATAAGTAAGTTTCACGATTTCTTTTGCGAAGTCTTCTTTTTAGTGACTGGCGTCATAAATTCTAATTTCTTTTCTCTTTGTGTAATAATTACATAACTTCTTCTTTTGTTTTTAGTCGCACCTCACGCACTCGTGTTAAATAATTTATACAGTATTTTACAAATACGTGTCAGTATTGTTGACGACTGTATGTCGGGGATCTCCCCGCTTTTTAGTTCACCGCCATCTAATTACTGCTATGCACGCGATAAGTACAATGAAGCTCGGTGGTCCAGTCGACAGCCAAACGCCACTTGAATATGTTAGCTCCTCGTTTTTGACGACCTCATTCGGATGTTTATCATATTCGGCTGCAACAAAATTAAGAAAAAAATCAAATCAATATTTTACAAATAACTCCTATATAAACTGTGTCCCCGAATGGGGTTTACAAGAGGGCAAAAAAAATATTTTCGATTTTACGACAGTCATTCTTTAAAAAGAAAATGGGTGTGGCCACCACACGACTTTCTTATACGTATGAGCGCTTCAAACTATACAATTTTAAGAATTTTTTTATGCAAAACTTATTCAAAATCCTATTTTAAGTACTTTCATTCTCTTAATAAATCGCTATAGAATGCCATACTTTGCAAGATATTCGAAAAAAAATGTTACTCGCTAAAAGTGCTACTTCCGGTCCGAAATCCGAATTTTGAAATTTTTTTTATACAAAAGATATTTAAAATTATAATTTAAATACTTTTATACTGGCAATGTACCTGCCTAGAAACATGACTTGCGAGATATTCGCAAAAAACTGATTTTCGATAAGAGTAAAAGACCTACTTCCGGTTGGAATTTCGAAAGGCTTCTTTAAGACAATTTGTCTCAAATATAATTTTGAGTACATTTGAATTCTTTATAAATTTGTTTAAACATAGTAATTGACGAAATATTAGCAAAATTCGAATTTTTCACTGAAGTAAACTACTACTTCCGGTCTACCGATTTTACTGAAAAACTAATCAAATCTCAAGAGGGAGATTATACACGTAAATACAAAATTTGGAATAGATATCTACAGCGGTTTGACCGCTATTGTGGTCACAGACACACAGACACACAGAAATTTTTTTAAAAACCACTTTTTTGGTATCAGGGGACTTCAAAACGTGGACATCTGCAAAAATCTCGAAGTCGAAAATTTTTGTCATCACAATACTTCCTTATACTACGTATAAAAAAGTAAAAAGGGCACATGAGCCAGTAATAAGTAACAAGGTAAAACAGAGAAATACATATACACATATCTATATCGACATGAGTAAATAAAAAGAAAAAAATAAAAAAGTGAAATATGCAGTATTTATATCTAAATTAACAAAAATGAATGTTTGAGGGGCTTTGTATAAAATATTGGTGTTGCATCTGGCCACTAAAACAGTTTCAACCGAGCGCGCATTGTAAGCAGGTATAGAGAAATGTATCTGTGAAAGTAAATAAGGAGATTTTATGCTGTTTAAAAAGAGAGCTGTGGCGCCCTCTCCGTAGTGCTAAGGAAACCATTCTTGCCAATCAAATCCATAGATAAAGCATCGAAGAAAGCCTCAAACTTATCGCAAGCGGTGTTGGGTGGTATACCATAGTCGTCAAATTTTAATTTCGGTTTACACTTCTATCGCATGCAGAATATGACCTTATAATATGCAGCGATGCCTGCTTGCTAACAGTGGTGGGAGAGCAACGCAGTGTCGATGTCGGGGGATCCTCACATAACGTTTGCCGAGTGTACTTTCTTGGCAGCCTCGCTTATGTTTATCTTTAGTTTATTTCGTCGCGCTCTTTTCCTCTTGCTACTTTCATATCAGAAATTAAAATATGACGACTACGGTTATAAATATTTACAATGTAGACGACATATTATGAGCCTATTTGACGTTTACATATTATTATATCCATCATCGGCGCTAATTCTTGTTAACCAAGTATTTCAACAAGACTTTCATTAAACTAAACTTGGAGTCTGTGGCTTGACACTAAACAAAAACACTAAAATACTTTCAGTAGCACTAAAGATGACAACATAATTGTCGAAATACGTATTTAGCCTTGTTGTGCTTTACTGTGGTGAAGGTGTTTTAGTGTTTTTGTTTTAGACTTTCATTATTTTTAGCCGTAAAAGCAATTAAGACGCCGCCTCCTGCGCTTCTATTAACCTAATAAAAGTTTCTATCACTCCTAAAAATGCTATACGACGAGTCAAAAAGTTCTGCATTATGGATGTCAGAGGAAAGTCAAGTCTCAGTTAACAATAAGATACCCGTTCGAAGAGAGAATGAGTTGGCATAAATTATATTAGTTTTAGAACTGAACCCCCGTACATTTTTATAATAGATGCTAAATGGTATGAGTGGTGAAGGCATGTTGGGCTTACTTAGTTTTCTGGAGGTTAAACCTTGTGCGGTCAAACAGTTGCTGCTTAATAGAACAATAAAATTGGGAGATTACCGCATATTAGAATTAGTAGAGGTTTTGAGTTTCTTGTAGTTACGCAGGATTGAAAACATTATTTGTATTCGGAAGAGTCACTTTAATAGGCTTCCTCCTATCTGGTCCTGAAGGATCAAATCTTCCCACTCTAGTTGGCGAAGTAGTCTCCAGTTCGACACCCAGATGCCCAAAGACCTCTTTCACGCAAAGATGGATGATCTTCCTTAATATTTGTATTTATATTTGTATTCCATCATGCGGCAGGTCATCTACACCAACTTTAAAATACTCCACAAGAAAACGTCAATTGGTCAGGCGATCTAGCAGGAAAATTTATTTGTCTAATATTCCGATCCATCGTTCTTCGACCTGATCTGTCAACCAAACGCGTCGAATGAGCAGGATAGGGAACACGTCTTGTTACTAAAAAATATCAAGGCGCATTTCTAGCGGTAAATTGTCCAGAAACGGTAATAGATAAGTTTCTAGGTGACGGACAAAAACATATTGATTCTCTGTTTTCAAATTCATTGTTTGTGATGACGTAGTTTTGATTTTGAAAAGCCCAATAGCGACGGTTTTGTCATGAAGTGTGTCATACAGAACGCAGCAAAAAAAATCACGGTGTGAAAACTTCTATCTACGAGGTAATTCTCACCAATCCATAAACTAAAGTCCAATCGCTACTCTACATCTTCATTAACAATGTCAACACATGTATAACAATTAACTGAGAAAGAATATCGGATTCTTTGCCTGTAATGTAACCTCAGACATGTGTTGCAGACTTCTACAGACTTCTATGAGTTCAAAAATAATTGTTTCGATAGCAAAATTTCAATATAATAGCGGCATCTCAGGCCATCTACTATAGAACTGAGAAATTTGTATGAACGGGCATGCTTATGTTCCACAGATGTCTCGTCTGTGAATGCTTTAATAAATAAAAGGAAAATTTAAAAAATCAGCTTTCATACAGCTACCCCTTTTCTAGAAAATCGGAATTATTGTTCTAGATAGTTCTATTTATTTATTTATTTGAATAATAATTCATAACAGAAAATATATAGCAGGTAGACTTAAGTAATAACTCCTAGATGCAGTATTACAAACAGAAAACATTTGGCGAAACAAAAATAAGATACTTGACTCAGTGGCGGCCCGTGATTTTTTGGGACGGAAGGGCACCGGGCGGTCTGAGTGTTTAATATCAAAAATTAAGTACAGACAAAAAATAAACTCATTATGATATTTAATTAACTTGTTTGAAAATAAAATCCATCCGCCGTTCCTTACGATCAGCAAAATGATTAATAACTAATTCATTGAAGTTTGGTGAAAACATTTGGCGAAACAAAAATAAGATACTTGACTCAGTGGCGGTCCGTGATTTTTTGGGACGGGAGGGCACCGGGCGGTCTGAGTGTTTAATATCAAAAATTAAGTACAGACAAAAAATAAACTCATTATGATATTTAATTAACTTGTTTGAAAATAAAATCCATCCGCCGTTCCTTACGATCAGCAAAATGATTAATAACTAATTAATTGAAGTTTGGTGTTGATGTCAGTAATTGTTTTTCAATGGAACACATTGCTAAGGCACATAGTCTGCTTTCCCGCATAGCATTTCTAGAAAATGTTTTTATTCTCTTCAAAGTAGAAAAACACCGTTCACTTTCAGCTGTTGTCATCGGTATGGTGCAAATTATTTTCAATAGCTTCACAGATTCGGCAAATGTAGTTGTTAAATTATTTTCATAGAAACATTGCAGTAATGTTAGAGCAGATGAAGCAGTTCCAAAATCTGGTCTATTATACAAAACTACCAATTCAGTCCTCACGGCCATTTGGAATTCATCAGTTTTGGGGAAAGAATTTTAATATGTTGAAATTAAGTGTGGTTGAAAAAGAAGAGCTATAGGTAGATAGGTGATCACTAAACAAAAAAATGAGGTGTGGCCACCATACGACTTTCTTATACGTATGAGCGTTTCAAACTATACAATCTTAAGAATTTTTTTATACAAAACTTATTCAAAATCCTATTCTAAGTACTTTTATTCTCTTAATAAATCGCTATAGAATGCATACTTTGCAAGATATTCGAAAAAAAGTGCTACTCGCTAAGAGTAAAAATGCTACTTCCGGTCCGAATTTTGAAATTTCATGTATACAAAAAATATTGCAAATATAACTCTAAATACTTTTGTACTCTTAATAAATATATATAGAATGCATAATTTACGACATATTTGCCAAAAATCGCTATTCGGTAAGAGTAAATGTGTTACTTCCGGTCCGAATTTTGAAATCTTTTTTATACAAAAGATATTGAAAACTATGTTTTAAATACTTTTATACACGTAACGTACCTGTCTAAAAAGCTTGACTTGCGAAATATTCGCAAAAAACCGATTTTCGATAAGAGTAAAAGACCTACTTCCGGTAGGAATTTCGAAAAACTTTTTAAATAAAATTGTTCTCAATTTTAATTTTAAGTACATATGAATTCTTTATAAATTTGTATAAACTTAGTATTTGACGAAATATTGGCAAAATTCGATTTTTTCACCGAAGTAAACTGCTACTTCCGGTCTACCGATTTTACTGAAAAACTAATCAGATCTCAAGAGGGAGATTGTACACGTAAATACAAAATTTGAAATTGATATCTCCAGCGGTTTGACCGCTATCGTGGTCACACACAGACAGACAGACAGACAGACACACGGACATTTTTTAAAAACCACTTTTTTGGTATCAGGGGACCTCAAAACGTGGACATCTGCAAAAATCTCGAGGTCGAAAATTTTCATCATCACAATACTTCCTTATACTACGTATAAGAAAGTAAAACGGCCATCAATATTGTTAATAATAATATCGCACACTTCTTTAGCAACCATTTTGTGTTTGTCTTCATATCGGGGTCTTCTGTTTCGTTGTCGGGAATGTTCCTCTTCTTTTTCATCGTTATCACTATTTTCATTGTTCCTCACATGCTGAATTGACGATTTAAAGGATGACACATAAGACTGTATTTAAATACTGCCCATTTGACGATGTTGTAATTGGTTTTAGAGAATTTCGCAATGCGGCCTGATTTTATTAAAAAAATATAACTAGTAATTGAAATCATAATCATTTAAAAAGTTTTTCAAGCCTACAGCTTTCCTTTATTGTCGACGGGTCACTAGATTCATCATCTATGATCCGCGTTAGACATGTGATAAGATATTTTTTATATTTGAAGACACTCACAACACATCTTGATTTAAAGTTCCATCTGGTTGGTGCTGCCCGGGGAAGTCGATTTTTTACAACCTTATCCAGTATAGCAGGATGGACATCTTGTAAAAAAAAGTAGAAAAACCATCCAGATTGGAAAAGAAAACTTTCGCTTATTTCTTATGTGAGACAGCCCGTTCAAGTATAAGATTTAACTGGTGCGCGTAACAGTGAATATAATTTGCATTTTTGTACATATTTTTAATTTTTGCCTGAACACCGTTGTTTTTACCACTCATTACTGAGGCGCCATCGTAGCTTTGGGATATTAATTTTGCAGGCGTTTCGTCCAATTTAATTTTCCTAAGTTCTTCCAATAAACATTTGCTAATGCCAACAGCAGTATGATTCTCTGGTTGCCGAAAAGACAGAAATCGTTCTTGCATATTTCCGTTCAACTCATATCGAACTACAAAATCTAACTGGGAAAATGTAGCCGAATCTGTCGTCTCGTCTGCTTGTATAGCGATATAATGGGCTTTGTTAATTTCGTCTAGAATCAAAGTGCGAGAAACTTCGTAGATACTGTCCAGCAATTCATTTTGAATGGTTTTTGACAAAGTAATAAAAACTCTATTATTAGACTTGTTGATGTGGTCGTTGAGGGTGCTGTCAATTCGTACCAATAAATTTACTAATCCACGAAAAATCCCCGGTTTCGCACTGTGTTTCGTCATTGCCCCTTAAAGCGATTTCAAACGTGACACAAAACTTAATGCAGTCTATTAATTTTCCAAGAGCCTGTCTGTTTTTACTGACGTTTTCATTGTGCTGAATTATATTTAATCTATATGCAGTGTTCAGCTGGCACATTATAGGTATTTACCTTGCCCAAAACTGAATATTCTATCATGTTACTAAGATGTTTTTCACTTACTTTATGTCTTTTTCCTTTTTCACCAAAGTGTTTTAAATCCCTAATACCTTTAGAAGTCCAGATAGGGTCGCTTTGTGGAGAATTCCTAATTAAGCACACATAACAAAAAATAATATATTAAACTACAAGTTCCATAACACACGACTTTTGCGCACGCGTTTAAGTTTAGAAAACGAGCCGCTAGGCGGGTTTTCTAAAGAACAAGTGCGCAAAATGTGTTATGAAACGTGTATTTTATACTACCTTTCTATTTTGGTTATTAAAAGTTCCAAAAAGCTTAAAATGAGAGACATGTTTCGTTCGAACATTTTAAATATTTGAATATAGGCGGTGTTATATGTAATTATGATTAAAACGTCTATGGAAACTGTAACTTCGTACGTGTTCAGACGTCTTCGGAATGTCAGTGGTGGCCTTGCCTTGTCTTCGGCCAACTTCGTTTGTGCTCGGACGTCTTCGGAATGTCAGTAGTGGCCTTGCTTTGACTTCGGCCAACTTCGTATGGGTTCGGACGTCTTCGCAATGTCAATGAAGGCCTTGCCCTGGCTTCGGCCAACTTCGTTTGTGTTCGGACGTCTTCGGAGCGTCAGTGGTGTCCTTGCATTGACTTCGGCCAACTTCGTATGGGTTCGGACGTCTTCGGAATGTCGATGAAGGCCTTGCCTTGTATTCGGCAAACTTCGTTTGTGTTCGGACGTCTTCGGACTATCGGTGAAGGGCTTGCCTTGTCTTCGGCCAACTTCGTTTGTGTTCGGACGTCTTCGGAATGTCAGTAGTGGCCTTGCTCTGACTTCGGCCAACTTCGTATGGGTTCGGACGTCTTCGGAATGACGATGAAGGCCTTGCCTTGTATTCGGCCAACTTCGTATGAGTTCGGACGTCTTCGGAATAGCGGTGAAGGCCCTGCCTTGTCTTCGGCCAGCTTCGTTTTTGGTCGGACGTCTTCGGAATAGCGGTGAAGGCCCTGCCTTGTCTTCGGCCAGCTTCGTTTTTGTTCGGACGTCTTCGGAATGTCAATAGTTGCCTTGCTTTGACTTCGGCCAACTTCGTATGGGTTCGGACGTCTTCGATTCCAAGGCCTTGCCATGGCTTCGGCAAACTTTGTTTGTGTTCAGACGTCTTCGGAATATCGGTGAAGGCCTTGCCTTGTCTTCGGTCAACTTCGTTTGTGTTCGGACGCCTTCGGAATGTTGATGAAGGCCTTGCCTTGTCTTCGGCCAACTTCGTGAACATTTTAAATATTTGAATATAGGCGGTGTTATATGTAATTATGATTAAAATTCAAACTGATTTATGCAATAAATTATTTCAAATTATCAACAAAAAGGACGAAATAAATAATTGCACGCCCCCAGAGATTCGCAGAATAGCAGAAGACAATTTACAAAATCTTTCGCCAACATAGTATCGACATATTATCAAACACAAGCTTATAGCTTAGTGTGTTATTTTCTATCATTTCGATTATATTACTAACGCAATTCATAGTTGCATTTGCACCGATAGAAATTACAACATACACTCACCGCTGTATATTACATACTGGACCGCCACCCGGCACCATAGAGTAGTGCCCCACCGCTGACATATAGCCGCGCCCTACCCGCGCCAGTTTCATCGCTCGATTTCTAATATAGACGGGGCCGTCGCGCGGGATACCCCGAAGCCTACGTCAGACTGTGATTTTTAATCTCGCTGAAAAGACGGACTGTTACTTCCGATAACATATTATTTGTTATCAAACAAATCAGAAAAATTACATACAAATTAGGTATTTATAATTAATTTATCTGTTAAAAGAAATTTGTCACGGGGAAATTTGTCATGGGGGGGGGGGGGGGGGCAGTGCCCCGTTGCCCTCCCTGCAGCAGCCGCCACTGCTTAGAATTAGACAAGTTATCGTCAATGATTTAGATGAAATAAATAGAGATAGTACAAGCTGACTTTGGAACATATGTAAGAAACATTAAATATATTTGATAAGTAAATTAGAGCATCAAGGAAGATCAATCGATAAATTTACAAACAGAATTATCGAACATCAGGATAGAGATATTTTATTTATATTTAATATAAATTGTTGGTATACAGTTATGCGTACAAATAATTGTTAAATAATCAAGAATTTCAAAATTCACTAATAACAATTAAAATTACACCATATGCAATAGTATCTCGAGTTACTAAAATGTCCAAGAAACCGATGGTAACAAAAGACGCTGCGGACAAGGAAGATATTATTATACTATATCGGTTCATGACGGTTTCATTTTATTGAGTGGAGTGATTTGAGAAATGCTTTGTAACGCGATGAAATTTCCTAGCCCAACTTAAAGCCACACCTGATAATACTTTAGAAATGTGTCTTTTGAAGCAGAATTTCAGACCGGCATACGTGGTATTGAGTTTCTTCATTGATTTTGTTATAAATATTGTTCTTGTTTGTTTAAGCCTATGTTTGTTCTTGTTAACCCTATCATCTATCTGTACTTATAAAAGGAAGTGTCTGTGTAATTGCGTGCGATTTGTGAAATTTGGCACACTCAATGCACCTCGACGCCCTAATTAAAAATTTAATCTAGACATTTTTTAATTTAATGTTTTGCATTATTATTGGTTGCCGAGAACAGACATAATTAATATGTCACGGACAAGGCCATGGGGTATGCAAGTGCTTAATAAAACACATACTCTGTTATTACTGTTAAATAGAATAAATGTGGTAGCGATTTCGATATATACTGTGCAGATTTCCAGAAGAATAATTTCGAAAAAACTATTTCCTTGATTCAGAAATTTGCTAAAGTCTGTATTAACAGTAGGTCATCAATACCTTCCGTCTTTTCAGCAATTTTATCAATAAATTGCACCTTTGACACCACAGTTTTAATGGATAGGTTGCCCAATAAACGTCTTCTAGTATGGCTGCCTTGCGAGTTTCACAAATGTGTACTACGGTTTTCTTCTGGTTTTCTGTTGTTGCAAAATTCTGAATACAAATGGCATTATGAATCCATTAACTTTATATTAATGCGTATGTAATGTGCAAACATTATAAAGCAACTCTTTTGGCTAGTCACGAGTCGCTATAAATTGGTATTTGCTCTAGTACCCTTATTTTTCAAAATATTCTTTTCTTTATTTATATTTTAACATTGTCACAAATACGGAAACTTAGAACAAGTTGAGTAAGATAATTGCGTACCTATTTTCTTGGTTGGTTTTCTAGTTGACGTTGGCTCAGTCCTGGGTGTAAATTGAGTAGTTGATGGCGTCGTTGTCGGACCAGGCGTCGGATGATAAGGTCCACTCATCGTTGTGGTTGTTATAGTCGACGACCTGGTCGTTGTGTTATTCCGGGCTTCGTCAGGTGCACAGCAAACTTTAAAGACTATTTTCATGTTATTAGTGGAACATCGACCACCTATACGCCTATGAAGATCATCTTTGGAGGATGTAGCTAAAAACGAGAAGAGAAAAATATATTATTCTATTCTATTTTGATTATTTGATAGTCATTTGTATTTTACTTGTTCATCTAGTAAATTATATTTGAAATTGGATCGTTTTCAAATAATTTTTATATATATGTAATAGATAGGCATTTTAATATTAATATTTGAAATTGCATATTGCGATAGGTCACCAGTCCCCGAAGTTTTATTGGTTTGGCTTTTACTCTATGGTATATACACACACGAAATTAGTGTAATTCCCTTCTTTTATATTCTGCCTGAATTTGACGTATAAGAATTTCAAAATGTTATTTGAACTACACATTTAAAAAGACAGCTACAACGCCTTCTAGTTTGAACGCTTGCTATTGAAATGGCAAATTCTACTTATGTACATGTATGTATGTATACAAGGTGTATTAGATTAATAAGACTCATTAGCAAAAATATATATAGCGTTATTTTGAAATAATAATTATGAAGCCATCGATCATAATGTATATATTTTTGTGTAAGCACTGCTTTTCAAAAATGTTACTTTTATGTAAATTTTATAATGAACTTATGTATTTTGTCCTGAAGAATAACTTCTTGTGGCTGTGCATAAGAATAATGTATTAAACTATCTCCACGTTGCATTGTGCTTGTCAAATTGATTCCTTTTGTAATGAATATGAAGAGAAATGAAATAAAATATACATGGTCTTTATATCTCGAGTGGTTATTAGTATTGTATATTATATTGTGTTTGGACTTACACACTGTAAGCTTTGTATACACAAAATTCGTACAAGAGGATCAAGATAAAGTATTTCTCATTTGCTGCGATGTAGATAATATATTCTTTTTGTTGTTTTGATGATGTTCGACTGTTTTTATTTTGTCTCGCTTTCTCGTAAGTGAATAAAAAATTGCTACATGTTGTGCACAACAGATATTACTCCCTGAGGTAGATTAAAATCGGTATAGTAATTAAATAAAAGTCTTTCTCCCCAGCTTTATACCTTTCTACAATTATAACGCACATGTGGGCATATATAGATTTACTCTTTGCCCTCACGTTAGGGGGCAGTTAAAACGCTAAGCGGGAACGATTAGAGTGACTACATTTGATTAAAATCAACCGTTTGTTAATAGGCGCAGTCGTTCCTCCGAGGAAACAATGTTTAAGTTAAATTTATCGTTTCGCCAAAAATGCAAAATTCACCGACAGAATAAACGAGATTCACTCAAACGATATGTAACTGTAATGTTTTGATATGTCAAACGATTTCAAGAACTATTTAAAACAAATTATTTATAGCTTTTAATCGTTTTTTTTTTCAAATTAGAAAGAAACATCTTAGGTAATTCTGAGACTTATTTCACGGTTATCCTTTATCTTCCCTGTGGTCACTCTATTCTTTAATTGTTCTTTTAAACTTTTTTTGCACCTAAATAAGCAAATAAATTACAGCTCTGGTATGCTTCTAATAAGAAATAGTCAAGTTATGATCACAGTAAGTTTAAGACTGAGGTGTGGACACCACACGACTTTCCGAAATGTGTAGAAGTTGTTCGAAATTATGTTTAAAATTCTGTATTATTTAAAAAAAAATGAGGTATGGCCACCACACGACTTTCTTATACGTATGAAAGTGTTACTTCCGGTCCGAATTTTGAAATTTCATTTATATAAAAAATATTCCAAATCGAACTCTAAATACTTTTGTACTCTTCATAAATATATATAGAATGCATAATTTACGACATATTTGCAAAAAATCGTTATGCGGTAAGAGTAAAAGTGTTACTTCCGGTCCGAATTTTGAAATTTTTTTTTATACAAAAGATATTTAAAAGCACGTTCTAAATACTTTTATACTCGTAATGTACCTGCCTAGAAAGCATGACTTGTGAGATATTCGCAAAAAACTGATTTTCGATAAGAGTAAAAGACCTACTTCCGGTGGGAATTTCGAAAAACTTTAATAACACAATTTTTCTCAAATTTAATTTTGAGTACATTTGAATTCTTTATACATTTCTTTAAACTTAGTAATTGACGAAATATTTGCAAAATTCAATTTTTTCACAGAAGTAAACTACTACTTCCGGTCTGCCGATTTTGCTCAAAATCTAATCAGTTCTCAAGAGGGAGATTGTATTCGTAAATACAAAATTTGGAATTGATATCTGTAGCGGTTTGGCCGCTATCGTGGTCACACACACACACACACACACACACACACACACACAGAGAAAGAGAGAGAGAGAGAGAGAGAGAGAGAGAGAGAGAGAGAGAGAGAGAGAGAGAGAGAGAGAGAGAGAGAGAGACAGACACACAGACATTTTTTAAAAACAACTTTTTTGGTATCAGGAGACCTCAAAACGTGGACATCTGCAAAAATCTCGAGGTCGAAAATTATCATCATCACAATACTTCCTGATACTACGTATAAGAAAGTAATAAACTTGTGAGTATAAGTGTTACTTCCGGTCCGAACTTTTTTATATAGAAATTATTCCAAATACAGCTCAAAGTACTTTTATTCTCTTAAAAAATCTCTATAGATTGCATAATTTTAGAAATATTTTCAAAAAAGAGCAATTCGATAAGAATAAATGTTACTGTTCGAATTTTGAAATTTTTTATATACAAAAAATTTTTCAACTCGAGTTCTAAATCTGTTTGTATTCCAGAGAAATCTGGACCAACTTTTTTTTTATATAATCTTTCTAAAATACCCTTTCTAGTACTTTTGTATTCTTTAGATAATTATCTAAACTTAGTAGTAAATTTACTTCCGGTCTATCGATTTTGCAGACAATCTGATCAGATCTCAAGAGAAAGATTATACTCGTAAATATAAAAATTGGTATTGGCACCTGTAGCTGTTTGGCCGCCATCGTGGTCACTCATACAGAGAAAAACACACAGACACGTTGCATAAACCACTTTTTTGTTATTAAGGGCACTTCAAAACGTGGACATCTGAAAAAATCTCGATGTCATCACAATACTTCCTTATACTACGTACAGGAAAGTAAAAATGTCGCGAAAAATAAAGAATGCTTTGCAGAATTAGGTATTCTTCTTCAGAAAATATCATAATTTTTTGAATTACGTGCTAACGGACAGACTTAGTGACGAGCCGTGAGCAACACTGTGGTCGAGCATAGCGTTCCGTTAGAATGGACGCAATGTGACAATAGTATAATCATGTGATTATGTAAATGCATGAGTTCATCAACAGTGGTTAGGAAAGCCCTTGATTTCAACTTAAAACGTCCACGTTCAGAAAATCAAGGATCTATTGTGGTCAAACTGTCATTTAACTATTATAAAACTTACAGAAGAGGCTAAAATTCTAATTGGGTCGTGGATGTTTGCCAACAATTTCTTGAACATGCTAACGACGGCAATTTATTCATGCAAAACAATATTGAATTACATTTGAGACAAAATTTCATTCAGAATGGTGGATTAGCATAGGCCCTCCACGCCAGAAAAACAGCACGTCCGTCGGGAACCAATGCCACACTGTTCCTCACTGTTTCTTTTTACTTTTTTTTTTATGGAAATTCTGCGTTTTGTAATTTTTGCTCAAGATTAAATATTCAACTGTGAATACTATATGGGCGATTTGTGACGGTTATGTGGAAAAATCTAAAAAAGAGCTAGATAATTCTTTAGAAAGGCAATGCGCTGGCTCACTCTGTTTTGATAATTCGCCTGTTTTGTGATCAAATCAAATAAGAAGGAAAAAAGTGGAAGGTAGAACCTATGACGGCAACATTAAATAAATATATTGAGGTTATTTAATTTGCAATCAGTATTAGCAAATTATAATGAAAGTAATAATATATTTAAAATAAAGAAATAAATATTGTAACAGAAAAAATCAATATTTAAATGAATTAAAAATGGAAATCAACAAATAACAAAACCGAAAATAACAAGGTTGATAATTTCATCGATAAAGTTCGTAAATGAATTGCTTTATTCGCTTGTTGACACTTGCATATCCAGAATGGCACCACGAATGGTACTTCTGACATAAAATCCATGTTTCTCTTGCTTTAGACCGGGAATATAAAACATTGCAGTTAAGCGACTAGCATCAGTTTCATCATCATCAAAATCTTTAATCTTTCCATCTTCTTTTTCTTCTGAATGAAAACTTCCTTACGCTTTTCTTGCTATTTATTCGCCTTCCTGTTTTGTCTTTTTTTCTACTTCCCTTTTTAGTTCTTGAATGTCAGGCGTTGAATTTAAATATCCGATTTTGTTGGGTTTAATACTATTTTCGAATTCCGGGTGCCGCTTGCGGTCATGGGGTGAATTATTTTATACTTATACTTACTACGTCTACGCTTTTTAGGTGATATGGGTTTTGTTCAGAGGAAATTCGGCATCTGCAGCTCTCTTTGACTGCTCTTGATCATTTTGTTTAATCAGGCCGTTGTTGAACATAGCTGAAAAATTCGTTCTTCAAAAATGTTGTCATTGAATGGATATATTCAAGTTTTGGCAAAAGCACATACTGCATTTCCAACTGTAGCAGCTTTCAAATAAGTTTTATTGAAAAAGCCAGCTACTTGCAAATGTGTGACAATTCTGCCAGGATTTTGTTTAAGCCATGATTGAATTTTTTGACCATAGTAGCTTGGGAGAAGTTCAAAATATTCTACATCCAATGGTTGTACACGATGCGTACAATGTGCAGGTAAACCAAATATCACGCCAATGTCTTTCGCGTGTTCACACACTTTGTTTTCTTTTGAAGCTTCTGTGTAATTTACAAAATATTCCTACCACTATACAAATATCTCCTAACATATCCAGCCGTTTTCTTGGTAGAACGTTTTGCTACTAACTGGAGCATTGCCCATCTCATGTTTCATCCGTTTCCTGGGAAATATAAAAGCTAGTGGTACAAACGTACCCATCGCACTCAGGCAACAGACGACAGTTAAGTGATGTTATCGTTCAGCATTGGAAAACACTCCAACTTGCTTTCGTCCTTTTGTAGCTAGATTCTTTTGCGGTCGCTTTAGGTCTGTGTTGCAACCAGATTCGTCAACATTGCAGATATTTTCAAGTGGAAATTTGTCTTTATTCATTGTCTCATGAAGGGCTTTAAAATAGCTTGCCATATTTTCTGCGCGCGGCAGCAGATGTGTATTCGGGTATTCTGAGGGAAATCTGTGCATTTCATTGTAAAAATCCCATGATCCAGTTTTTACACCCTATATTTTTTCTTTGTTAAATGGATTTTTGTATGTTGTTTATTTGCAAATTCAAAAATTATTTTCTTTAAGTCGTTAATTGTTAAACTAAAAAAACGAGTTTTCATGTCCATAATATATTAAGCAAATTCAGCCTCCATCTCCCGAGTGGGCACTGGCCTTTTACTTCCTATATCTGCTTTCGTACTGTTGCAATCATTTTTGGATCTTCTGGGTAGTGTTGTGACAGGGACATTGAAGGTTTTGCCTTTTAGCCGTACTTTGTAATTGAGTCTGCAATTGACATCCCTACATTTAAACTAGTACCCTTTCAGTTTGTATGGCACCTATGCCTGAAGTATGTCTTTATAGGTAAACTCGAGATTTTAATGAAACTATTTGAAATATCAGTTACAACATAAACTCAAAATCGATCCAGTACTAAATATAGCATATAAATTGAATGTAAAAATCGAATGAGCGGCCCTGGATTTAGCTTAGTAACAACAATGATTTCAAATTTCTTTCTGGGTAAAATTTACTTTTGGACTCACCGAAATTTCTTTTATTTTTCCTGACATCCACTAAACCGTTCGATGTGTGCACCTTTTTGTGGGTTTACTACCGAGCAACAAACAGTTTATTTCACCGCTAAATTCTAATATGTTAGAAATATCCTCAGCCATCATAGGCACAATGCCATTATAGGCATATTTCCCATAGACCTTTTGTTTCCGAAGACGTAAGATGTATATAATAACTATACAGATGTTGAAATTGTAAATATCATTTTGTTTATTCATTTAGTGGTAAAGAACACGATAAATTTAATATACAGGGAAATTCATTTTGTGTTCAGTAGAAATGTAGTTTACCTAAATTGTATACTTATATTGACACAGGCAGGAATTAAATTATCCAGCTCATTTTTCTTCTGAGTTGGTCTAATATCTAACGTAAACTTTCAAATGGGCCAGACCATAAAAATATTAAAGTTGAGAAATAAACAACACTTTAATGTATGTAATATGTACATATCCACAAATATGAATATGATTATATTCTGAAACCTCTACATCTTACATATGTTCTTATAATACAACCATATTTGTCAGTTTATAATTTTAAATATTCTTAACATTATTTTTTAAGTTGGAATTATATTCTCATTACTGGTTAATCAAAACAGACATACATTAAGATATTAAAACCGACACCCACATGCAATAATTACTTTTTTTTTGAATGACTCGTTGAAAGCAATAAAGTGGAAAAGAATGTCATCTAAATACACTCAGTGTAAACATGTGGTCGCAATAGCGTCGAAGGTGAATTACTTACATATGAAGTAGTAATCTTTTCCTGGTAGAAATTCCAGTCCTCCCGGTTGGGGTGTAAACGGTCTAAAAGTGATCGTGAAGTACATTAGTTTGTATGGTTTGTCGCATATAGCAATAATCCGTGGATTTGGATTTGTTATCCTGCATGTTTCGTATTCTTCTTTGGATACGTTGTAAATAATGTACTTTTCAGCGTCTTCATCGTACGTTCCTGGCATGTACACAGGGCAGATTATATTCACTTGATCGTATTCAAATATGGCGTTCCCTTTATTCACATCTATTATATGATCTGTATTGTCGATCCTAAATCTGAAAAGAAAATACTTTAATTAGTATGTGTATTTTGTTTAATACATGAAAAATATTGTTAATATTTTCAATAATAACTAATACATCTTTTCATAAATAGTGTTTAGCTTTCAGTGTTAACTTTTTCTAAAATAAAACAATCTACAATTTTTTAAGATAGTAACTGACAAAACTGAATAGCATATAGGTACAAAGTATAAATTTATCGATAAGTATATTGGCTTAGCTAAGAGATTTCATATAGCACATGCGGTTTCTTTGAAGTTAACTCACGGAAACCTAAAAATTAGGTTAAAAGATAAAGTATGAAGACGGTTGCATTTATACCTTTAGAGGCCCTAAGCGCAACATCATTATGAGGCCCTAAAAGAACAAGTCTATTCAATTAATCAAATTCATACACATGTTTATTGAAAATAAAAGTCAACATTTAAACAATAACTCGTTTTAATAAAATAAAAATAACACAACATTGATATATATGTATTTGCATTTTAAAAAAGTATAAAAACACTGATGTTTAAATTAAAAAACTACTACTCCATTACATCTGATTAATGCATAATAACGATAGGTCACTTGCTCTCTTTTGCTGTAAGTTGCGTCTTAAATAATGTTTTATTCGTTTCAACAATGAAGATGAGCGTTCGGCATTAGCATTTGGAATAGGCATCGTTAAAAATATTTTTTAAATTGTTTCTGATTTCCGTAAAGTAAAGCATAACCCGTTGTTTATAAACTCCCACATATTTTTAATTGAAGTATTTTCTTTTTTATAATTTTTAAAGAATGCTTAACTTCATCAGTACATTTTTCTGATTCAATATTAAAATTTTATTAATACTAGCCTAGATCTGTATCTAAGATATATTTTTCCAAAAAATTTCGAACGTATCTAATATGTCGAAATAATTTTTTCCTCTTTCATTAATTTCCAAAATTAGCTTATCGCAAATTATATTAAAACTGTTACCGATGAAATTTCTTTTCCCATGTCATATAAACTCATCTGAAACTTCGTCACATATTTTTCGTTTTTTTACTCTTTTCTTCTCATCTTAAATTTTGTCTCATCTGTTAATAAATTCGTTTCTTCACTTAAAGCTGCGAAACTATTTCTCATATCTAAAATAAAACTAACTCAAGGCTTGTAGCATTTATTCGTTGTAAAGTTTTCTCCCACACAACTGTTAAAATTGCTGTTTCTAAATTATCAAAATAATCAGACATTGACGAGCTCTTTAATTTAGAAATAGGTTTTTTATGAGAAGAAATGGATAGTTCAAATAATGCCTCTTTAATTTTTTTATATCTACGTTTTAAAGCTAATATAGCGTCACCTCGTTTCACTTGGTCTTTTACTGTTAGATATTTTTTTCTAAATGTTTAGGGACTATACCTCATATTTTTGCAGGCGAAAAGTAGTTAGCTTCCGAACAAGATTCCGCGCAATAGTAATTTAAGGGATGACTAGAGTATTGTATATAATATGCAGAGAGACTGTTTTTCAACCTAGCTTGTAAACCAGTATAGGCACCTTTCATATTGGTAGCATTATCTTAGCTTTGCTCTCTGCACATTTTTATGTCCAAAGGTAACCCATCTAATTTTTTTTTAATACTACCACTTCTAAACATAAGGAATTATGTTGTGTAATATTATGAACCCTATAAATGTTTCTCTAATATCAGACTTTTCGGTTACGTACCTAAATATAATAGCTAGTTGGTCATTAATGGGCAACGTCTGGCGTTGAATCAAGTGTTATTGCAAAATAAGCAGCTTTCTCAATTTCTGATATTAATATTTCTTCTGTTTTATTAGCTATTAACGCTATGAATTCAATAATTTCCGCAAGAGTCAGAAAAATATCATTTGTGTTTCTTCTAAATGCTAGCCCTAGTTTACTGAGCACCTTAATGGTAGTTATTATTCTTTATGAAACCTCTCTCTAATAATTTTCCTCAGATTGTTAAAATAAACAATTAACAGTAAAATAAGAATAATAAATTCATTAAAAAATATATTCTTACCGAATGCGACAACTAGTCAACTACTGCAACCATATAACTGTACATTGCTTTCAAATACTATACACTAGCCAAATGAAAGAACTGTAACTGAACCAATAGTTGTTACGCGTGCGTACGAACCACATAATGACTTAAGGTGGCTACACACATGCAATAGAACATCGTACCGAACTCCGTCGCGTCTCAAGTGTGGAGGCAACCACGCAACAGTGCAACAGTGCAACATCGCAACATAACGGCGTCCCATCAGTTGTCGGTTCACGTTGCGCTACATGTTCGCATGTCTGGACGGGCCTGGTTGATTATGGGCGGATGGGACGGCATTATGTCCGCGTTGCTCCTCAAAGCTTCATCACACCGCAACTTCGTCGCGCAACAAGGAATGTTGCGTGACGGAGTTCGCATTCGGTTAAGTCATTAATGAAGGAATATTGGAATATACATTTAATATACATATATGTATTATCTAGTAAAAAAAATGAGGAGTGGCCACCACACGACTTTCTTATACGTATGAGCGTTTCAAATAATACAATTTTAAAAATTATTTTACGCAAAAATTATTCAAAATCCTATTCTA
Organism: Amphimallon solstitiale; assembly: GCA_963170755.1. Lineage (NCBI taxonomy): Eukaryota > Metazoa > Arthropoda > Insecta > Coleoptera > Scarabaeidae > Amphimallon > Amphimallon solstitiale. Next base: position 44,168,450 of record OY720684.1, on the reverse strand, counting down.
AGTACTTCCAGTCTCATAATAAATCTCTGCAGGATACATACTTTGTGAGATATTTGCAAAAAAATGCTACTCGCTAAGAGTAAAAGTATTACTTCCGGTCCGAAATTTGAATTTTCGTTCATATAAAAAATATACCAAATCCACCTCTAAATACTTTTATTCTCTTGACAAATATATATAGAATGCATAATTTACGAAATATTGGCAAAAATCGCTATTCGATAAGAGTAAAAGTGGTACTCCGGTTCGAATTTTGAAATTTCATTTATACAAAAAACATTGCTAATCTCGCTCTAAATACTTTTGTACTCTTGTTAAATATATACTGAATGCATAATTTATGACATATTTGCAAAAATCGCTATTCGGTAAGAGTATAAGTGTTACTTCCGGTCCGAATTTTGAAATTTTTTTTACATAAAAGATATTGAAAATTAAGTTATAAATACTTTTATACTCGTAATATACCCGTCTAAAAAGCATGACTTGCGAAATATTTGCAAAAAATTGATATTCGATAAGAGTAAAAGACCCACCTCTGGTAGGAATTTCAAAAAACTTTTATAATAAAATTTTTCTCAAATTTAATTTTGAGTATAATACACTTAATACACAAACTTAGTAGTTGACGAGGTATTGGCAAAATTCGATTTTTTCACTGAAGTTAACTTCTACTTTCGGTCTGACGATTTTACTGAAAATCTAATCAGATCTCAAGAGGGAGATTATACTCGTAAATACAAAATTTGGAATTTATGTCTACGGCGGTTTGACCGCTATCGTGGTCACACACACACACACAGCCAGACACACACACAGAGACATTTTTTAAAAACCACTTTTTTGGTATCAGGGGACTTCAAAACGTGGACATTTGCAAGAATCTCGAGGTCGAAAATTTTCGTCATCACAATACTTCCTTATACTACGTATAAGAAAGTAGCATTTAGCTGCAAGTTATTAGAACTGACAAAAATGATCAATAAAATTAATAAAAGAACTCACCAAAACGTTTGATAGACTTGAACCTGAACGAAATACTGTTTAGATTTAGAAGAATAATGCTATAGGCTATAGAATAAGCTTCAGATGTTAAACATCAGATAAAATATAAGGCTTCGCTTGTAACTATCGAAGCTACGATCACAGTAGGGCCATGTGCATTGCCAGAGCCCAGAACATTTAGTACTGAAAAATAAGTATTTTATTTTGCAACTATAACTAGGCTGTCTTTTATATTGCTGTTTGCGAGGAGTAAGGTGCGCTTAGTGCGGCTAATGGTAGATGCGGTCCTGAGTACGAAGACTATTCCTGAAATATTAGTGCGGATATTACAATTCTTTTGAGTATGCAATCAGGTTACACCAAATACTGTTGCATTTTGGATCTTTGCGACAGTAAGTAATACCATGAAAAGACAATGTACGATATCAGTCTGCTGCGGAAAAAGAAAAGATCTTAAGTCCAAAACAAATTAACAGCGCAGGAAAAAGCTGCATGGGTATCCATGATTTTTGCTAGCATGACTAAATTAATGGACATGATACAAGCATTTCACGGTGTTGAAGGCTATATCTTCTGAGCAAATTCCAAATCAAATTAAAGCTACTTCAACCATCGACCTTTTATTAAAAAAAATGTTATATTTTAGCTTAGAGTTTAATAGGGATAAATAAAACAGTCATTACGGTTAAAGAAAAATTGACGAAATAATGAATGATATTTATTTTATTTTATTAATAATAAAATATTACTTGGTTTTCTAATTTCTCTTCTCGAAACGTCAAAGATTATATCTATACAAACGGTTCTAATAGAATTTCTAGTTACTGTATATTGGAGACGAACTTACAACCTTAGTAATTGATTAAAAGTGCGTATATTTAGGTAACCACATACACAATATTGAAATGACCCTATATATTACTATAACAGCACGCGAAGTACCCTAATTTTCTAATAAAACCAAGGCATCCCATTAGGACGATTAGAGACGTATAGGTTTTTTGTTATCTAAAAAGAAATAAATTATTCGTGCCACTTAAAACTGACTGGGAACAGGAAATTTTAGGGGCTTATTTATAGTCTACTCCAAGTTTATATAGTGTGCGTTTAGTGTACGAAAAAGAGCCTACCATACTTTGTTAATTTTTATTGCGTGCTATTTGTATATGTGTGTATTCTTAAAAAGCTAAACCTCATTTCTGATGTTGATTTATTGTATACATAGTATAGAAATTTGAATTTTTACGCAATATTTTTGTTTTCAGAAACTATGATTACTAAATACAATTAAATACAATATTTTTTACTATATATGTATCTGCGAATTAATAGGTACATGTTTTTCTTAATTTTAAATAGTAATTTATGTATCAAGTTCTATAAACCTCATTTTAATTATGAGTTTTATTAATCACGAGCAAAGCGTAGGGGAGCGAGTGTTTAGTGAAACTAGTTTATAAAACAACTTTTATACTATAATTTTTCTACGACAGCAAATAATAAAAAGAATACAAAATTACTTGTCTATTATAGCGCCATGTTGGGTTATTTTGACAAATTGATGACAAGTGTCCACCAACTTGATTAAGTTTAAATTATTATTTGCAATTCAAAAACCTAGAGCTAACATCAGCTCGTGACTGAAATGCCGTTGCTAAGTTCATCCCATGATTAAGGGCCACGAAGTCACAGCTTGTCAAGGTGTATTTAAAAGATCACTGCGTCATAAAAACATATACGATAAATGGAATTTTAAATCTGGGAGTAGAAAAGTATGTTATATAATTATCAATTTTAAATATACCGTAAAATTTCATAATTAATTCTGTTATTCCCGTACAAAGAGAACATTTTTGAAAAGTCTAATAAGCCTTTAGTTTTCTACATGTAGCATAAGGCAGCACTGTGATGATCAACATTTTCAATTTTTAGGTTTTTACAGATGTCCATGTTTTAAAGTATCCTGAAAACGTGAAAGTGATCCATGAATGTCTCTCTCTGTGTAACCACGATATACAGTCGCTTACAAAAACTTAACATCACCCATAGAAAAATCAGATTGTATATTTATATCATAATAAACCAAAATCTGTGGTCAAACGTTTTGAAATAGTATTCAAACTGACGTTGTTGCCCTTGCAGCCAGAATAAATCTTATCTTATTGTAGGAGATTCTTGGAGATAGTGCACTCGTTTTTCTAGGGTGACTGCTTCTTTTAAGATCCGTATATTTTCCCGAAATTTATTGAGCGCTTAATGAACAGCGTTCAGAAAATCCAACTTTATTCAGGTTCACTATTTCTGCCCTCTGTGCAAGCGTAAGTTTTGCGTTTTCTAATAATTACACAAGATAATCTATTGCCCACCACCAAAAAACCGGCACGTTTATTTATAGTAGAGCTGTTACTATCCGGATATTCGAGTATCCGAGTTACTCATTAGAACTCGAAATCCGGATCCGGATATCCCGATACTTGTTTAACTTAGATTCGAGTATCCGGATATCCGGTTTCGCATCTTTTATTATGACGCCTCAAATATAAAGCCGTCCTTATTGTATTCTGATTAACCCTTGTGTTTATGATCGAGGTTCCCGGGTATTTTTCGTTAGATTTTTTCAGATTTTTTCTAAAGCTCTTCTTTTGAGGATGCACGTTTATGCCATCGACAGCCTCATCAAAATAGTGCGAAATAATGCAAATACTTACGTTTATAACACTTTGTTCATATTATTCTCAATGTAAGTTTTTCAGACGTTGTTGTATACCCGGGTACTTATATTGTATTTTGTGCACGATACATTCGGGCAACTCTTAAGTAAAATGGAAATAATTTAGAAACATACTATTAGATACGTACTACACTTTTTTTTATACACGTGTGTAGCATTTAGTCGTCGTTGCAGAATGTTCATCAGAAATTGGACGATGCATAATTTGTGTATCAAAACAGCCGTTCTTCGGTAACTGGCGCTACTGTGCACCTTTAAAAAGTGATTACTTGTTACTTTTAAAATTGTCAGGCTTCCATTTAAATTTGAAAGCCGTCAACTATCAAAATCGCTTAATTAATCGGTGATTATGCCACCCCTTGCCATCGCGTCGCACTCAAGCAAACAACATACAAAGAAATTACTAAGAAAAACTTTAAAATGCAGTATTCCAGACAAACAAAAAACCAGAGCTGGGCGATAAGGATTACAGGTGTAATTGATTGCGGCTTCGATTACGATTGCTTTAATAGTAATTCAAAAATTTTTGAAATTAGGATTACTGTAATCGTTGATCGATGGAACTTAGATTACGATTGCAGTAATCGTAATTTAAACTTTTTCAAAATTAACGATTACAGTAATCCTAATTTCAAAAATTTTTGAATTACGATTTTCTAAGTAATCGTAATCGAAGTTGTTCAAAAAGCGTCGGAGAGCTAAACGCGGCTCAATTAAACTGATACGCGTTATATATGAAGGCAATAATTATCCGAATAAGAATAAGAAAAAACAAAAACAAAGAGTTTTTAAGCAGACATTTTAAAAAAATAATGAGGCGTGGCTACTACACGACTTTTTTTTATACGTATGAGCGTATAGAAAAATTATTCAAAATCCTATTTTGAGTACTTCTATTCTCATAATAAATATTTATAGAATACATACTTTGCAAGATATTCGAAAAAAGTGCTACTCGCGATATCTTCATCATAAGAGTCCTGTACGTGCATAAGTCGGTCTGGCTTTTGCACATACCGGACTCTCATGATGAAGATATCTCGCGGTCGACATTATTAGTGCCCGTTCAATGAAGCTCCGCATCAGTATTCCATCAGCGTATTATTCAATGCGTTAAACAGACCGGCTTTTGCACGTACTGGACCCTCATGACAAAGATATCTCGCAGTTGAAATTATTAGTGGTCGTTCAATGAAGCTCCGCATAAGTAGTATTCCATATTCAATGCATGAAACAGAGCGGCTTTTGCACGTACTGGACCCTCATGACGCGGATATCTCGCGGTCGACAATATTAGTGTTCGTTGAATGAAGCTCCGCATCAGTATTCCTTCAACGTTTTATTCAATGTGTGAAACAGTACAAAGTAAACTCAACCCAACACAACCTGAACAAAACCCATCCTAACTTAAATAAAACCCAACTCAACCCACCCATGGAGGTTAGGTGGATTACACACACACACAGAGAGAGAGAGAGGGGGGGGGGAGAGATTTTTACAAACCACTTTTCCGGTATCAGTGGACTTCAACACGTGGACATCTGCAAAAATATCGATGCCCAACATTTTTGTCATCACAATACTTCCTCATACATTCCAACCAGGGCCAGGAATCGAATTTTAAATATTTGAACGATGCTAATAATAGTTTAAAATTTTTTACAAAATATCCATTGCTGAAAAAAGCTTCCTTGAAATTCAACACACCACTAACTTCGTCGGCACCGGTAGAAAGATTATAAGATTATTTTCTTTTGCTGGTATTATAAATACTCCACGTCATCATGTTTATTCCGAGTTTTCCTTCGCGAAATTAGTATTATTAAAAGCTAATATTGAATATTGTGAATAATGTATGCGATAAATATAGGTATATATGTAATAGATAACAATAAAATACACTTTCTAAAGTAAATAACAGTGATTTTTCTAATATTTAATAACAGTAATCATTGCCAACGATTACAGTAATCCTTAAATAATAAAAAAAACGGAATTACAATTAATGTAATCGTTAATCGAACGAACTTAAATTACGATTACAGTAATCGTAATTTAAAAACAAGTATCCGGATATCCGGATAGTTGAATCTAAGATTCGAGTACCCGGATATTAACGACTCGGATATCCGGATATCTGCGCAAAAGTAAGAGCCCTAATTTATAGCAATAGAATGCGTCTGATACAATCAACACATGAGATAAAGCAATAGTCTGCGAAAATGATGAAACGTGCTAAAACACAGAAAATCGGTTATAGGTCATAAAGTTCTGCAGACGACTGTTAATTAGAAAGATCTGGTTCAATTTTTTGTGAAATGGATAAGCCGAAAGTAGTAGTTTACTTTCAGTGGAATAATCAAATTTTGCCAATATCTCGTCAACTACTAGGTTTAGACAAGTTTTAAAAAACACGAAAGTATCCAAAAGTGGATTTGAGAAAGCATCTAAAAGATATTTGTCGAAATTTCTAGCGGAAGTAGGTCTTGTATTCTTATCGAAGATCAGTTTTCTGCGAATTCCACGACACATAATTAGGCAGACATATTGAGTATTTTAAAGCTTGAACAAAATACGAACAGAAAAGAGCACTTATATACAATAACTAAAATTAAAATTTAGGAAAGATAGGATAAGCAATGATGTTATCAGAGAAACAGTGGGAGTGATCTCTATTAAAACACTGATTGATGATTTGATCACCCGATTGGGATGAAAGGTTAAAGAAATATGGGAAGCAGGATTGCAGTGGAAAAAGTGACGTGACAGATCAACAAATTCTTAAAAGTCGAAACTGCGACTGGAACAAAGCCAATAATTAAGTCAAGAACTGACAAGATTAAAAAAGTTTTTCAACATAACATGTTCCCTAGTAGCCAAGTTCGTTGGCCTCAAAGCGGACCAATGTCACTCCAATATTCTAAGATCGGCAGAACATCAGTGACCCCCACCCAATGTCGTACGAATATAGAATTCCTGTATCAAGTAAATGTCAATTTATGTCGTTGGGTTGATATCAGACCAACGTTGTCTACATTGGTAATATATTGGTTAAATATCTGATACTGATATTTTATTGACAACAAAAATCTACATACTAATAACATTAAAGAAAAATGTCTACATAATATCAAGTTCACAAAGTCACTGTGATGTTGGTTATAGGTCAGTGTTCGATAATAAATTTAGATTAAAGGGGATGACGTCACAATTTGTTATTCTGCGATTAAACGCCAACATCGTATTAACTTTGCAAGACAATATTGATATAGTCTATATTAATTTATCACAGAATATATTACACACTGTACCATGAATAATTGTTGGTGTGTGAAATGAAATATATAGATCCTCAAAGTTAATTAAGCATTTGCAATAATGATTCTCACCAAATTAACATTAAAAGTACTACGCACACTTTTATAAATAATTTTAGCGACCGGACACGAAAGGCCCGTGACTCATCGCCCACGGGCGCATTATTGAAATTTTGTATTTTTAAAGAGTATTTTATTTTATTAACATAATTGGCTAAGAAGTGGGTTGTGATCTATCAAATACAAAACACATTTTTGTTTGTTCATTTTGTAGTTCAAATCAAGTAAATTCTCTGTATTTTATTTGTCTATATAAGGTAAATGCTCAAATCGGAAAAATGTCTGTGCAAAATATTGGGCCAATATCATGCAATGATATTTATCCAACGTTGTAAAATGTTAACACTTGTACATCGGATTGATATCAGACGCCGATGTCAGGCCAATAAATACACGACCGACAGCCAACGTTGGCCCGATATTGTGTGCTACTAGGGTCTTGTCACCAAGTGGTATAGGAAAATCCGAATCAGTAAAGTAAAGTAAGTAATATTTCGTGATTCACAAATCAAAGTCATTAGAGAGAAACATACCGAAACATGAATTTCCCGTATCGATTTTATTATACTATCATTCGAAACAGAAGCTTTGCCATCGTTTTACATATCAAAAACAACAAAATAAAAAAATATACAGCGGCTTTAGAAGTAAATTTAAAAAATCCACAATCCAATTTCTTAAATTTTCGCTCATGTACGATATCAAAAAAAAATCATCAGTGTTTAATATTTTTATACGCCCTGTATATACGTGGGAAACGTAATATATGAAGATAAGGAAGTGCAATATTGCATGGCATAGTCAGCATTATTATCACCACCGCAGTATGAATTTAATTAGTTCAGCTGTTGCACGCTCTTATAATAACCAGAGACTTTGATTAATGCAAGGTGACGCGCTTGTAACGTCCGAAGATTCATTAAAATCGATCAATGTATATTCACCAACCATACGTATACAAATGCTGTCCAGCTTACTGTACATGGAAAAGGTATGGCGAAGGCTCGTTGTAGTAATATTGACTCCCTATGGCTTATACGGGATTTAAATATTTACTGTTGGGTGTTTTCTAAATAAGCAGCCCTCTCCCAATCTACCGAGATTTTGTTATGCAATCGTCTCGAGGTGACAAACACTCACTGTACGGCCAATATTATTAATTTAAAAGGGGGTAAACATGGCAGACATGAAGTTCTGGGCGGGTCCTAATATCTGTCTCGGCAGGAATAGCGAGTTATTAGACCCCCTAGTGGCTAGGAAAGTCATCCCCACAACACGATTACCGTCTTTTCATTCCCCTGCATATTCATATGTCCTTCTGACATTCAAAATCATTGTTAACATAATGAATTTCATATATAGTATTCCTAGTCTGTCTTTGATGCAAAATTTTCCTGGTAGGATGCGCTTAAGATATGTTTCAAGGAAAACAAATAGAAAGTGATGGTAACCAGACAGACGTATACGAGGGCAATTTGGGATATTTTGAGACTAACAGAGAAATAAGTTTTTTTTTTGGTAATATTCAATTTTATTTTTTATCATAACCTAATCTGGTGAAAATGTATTTGATTTTTCCTCTTTAGCTTACTTAAATAGTTGTTGGTGTTTTGCTAGGTAAAATAGGTTTCTGTTATTACGATAAATAGTTCTTCCGTTTTAATATTTAATATCAGGAAAATAGGTGTTTAGATATGGTGAATAGAGAAAGCGATCTATCTTAGCTTCAATATTTTCTAGCAGTTGAACACCTATTACATGAATATTCGGCCAAAACTTATTAATTAATACAAGCTTGTGCTGCTGCATTCGCAACGGAATCAGAGAATTCACAGATAACCTCTTTCGTTCATGAAGCATAAATGAAAGAATTGTATTCTTTCTCTGTGTCATAAGAGTAGTTTAGCTTTGTTGCTTTTATCTTTGTTCGCGATGTTTCTTTCCTATGTGTTCTATTTAGGTGACATGAGGGAAATGCCGATGAATTCCCTATTACACTAGATCTGTAGAACCTGAAGCATCTCGATGTTTATATAATTGTGAAGTCTTTTGGGCAAATCGCTGGATTTCTTTTTTAACTATATCAATCTTGAGAAGTCTGTATTCTAAACATACTATGATGTATCTATAATGTGTTGGAGTAACTTGTTTTGAAATTTTTACTTTTTTCATCTTCTCAGTTTCGCATCTAGGTGAATTCTTAAATATTTAACAGTGTTTCATATGGTAACTATGATTGGTACAATATTCTGGCTATTTCTGTTTGTAAAATTAATGTTTACTCACTTCATTTCGTCATAACCAACTGGACCTGGCTATGGCTTCCCGCTCTCATGCCATAAGGGTGAGCTTTTGACTGATTCTGTGAACCTACAAATTTCGTCGTCTATCAGGTGTCATCTGTTTAAAGTATTATAAACTATTTGTATAATTGTGGATCACCTTTAAAATCATGATATTTGTCTAATGACATTTATTTTGTATATTTTACTTGTTTTTATACTTAAATTACTACTAGACTAAACATATTCACACTTTTCATATAATGTGTGTTACATGTACTATAATAAATTGCAGAAGGGACGTGTACAATTAAAAACTATATGTAGTTTTTCCACAAAGAAAAACCAAAACGCAAGTAATTCATACTTCAGAAAATGAGAATAAATTATCCGAAATGTATTATTATAAGCTAAATTCGTTGTAAATAGCCATAATCTTGCATTTTGAAGGTAAAATTAGGAAGATTTCTGGATGTGCAATGAGAATTTTTTTTTAAATTCTCATTGCCGGACTGAGGTAAAGCAGCATTGCTGGAGTTACATTAGCAAATTGTGATCGTGTCAACGTGAAAAAAAATGAGGTGTGTCCACTACACACACACTTTCTACGAGCTTTTCAAATTATAGAATTTTTTTATACAAAAATTATTCAAAATTCTATTATAAATACTTCTATTCTCTTAATAAATTCTATAGAATGCATACTTTGCAACATATTCGAAAAAAGTGCTGCTCGATAGGAGTAAAAAGGTTACTTCCAGTCCGAATTCTGAAATTTCATGTATAAAAAGACATGGAAAATCCAGTTCTAAATACTAAAGTAAAAGTGTTACTTCCGGTCTGAATTTTGAAATTTTTCTTATACAAAAGATATTTAAAATTATGTTTTAAATACTTTTATACTCGTAATGTACCTGTCTAGAAAACATGATTTGCGAGATATTCGCAAAAAACTGATTTTTAATAAGAGTAAAACACCTACTTTCGATTGGGATTTCGAAAAACTTTTTTAATACAATTTTTCTTAAATTTTGAGTACGTTTGAATTCTTTATAAATTTGTTTAAACTTAGTAATTGACGACATATTGGCAAAATTCAATTTTTTCATTGAAGTGAACTAGTATTTCCGGTTTACCGATTTTACTGAAAAACGAGAGAGAGAGAGAGATAGGGGGGAGAGGGGGGAGGGGGGGAGAGGGGGGAGAGAGATACTTTTTAAAAACCACTTTTTGGTATCAGGAGACTTCAAAACGTGGACATCTGTAAAAATCTCGAAGTCGAAAATTTTTGTCATCCCAAAACTTCCTAATAAGAAAGTAAAAGTACATCAAATATGTACAAAAATGGGATGAAAGAATTAGTTTAGGGAATATTATATTTTTATCCGTTGCTATTTGAAAATATTCTATATTTTCTTTAATAAATTTATATGTATGTATATCAATATACTGAAATATTTGAGTATACTGTACAAAAAAGGAATCCTGTTTTCACATGTTAGGCTTAAAGAAGCTGATGATGTTGCCGATGCCAGAGTAGCTGAATATGATTTGGAGGCAAATATTGCGGTGAGAAACAGTAAAAGCTTCAAAATCGAAACAAATTCTTTACAACGTAATTGATCTCGAGTTAATTTTACCTTTTGACTTATAAAAAAATCGTAATTTAAGTAAAATTCTTAATCCTGAAACTTTAAGTGTGTGGATACTTAATTTTCAGTAACACTTATTTAATTTTATTTCGTTCTCTTTCATTATTTTAATTATTCTACACTAACTGGCAAAAAACCGGCCATTCTGAAATATTTATTGAAGCTCTATAAATTTCGGTTTTTTGTCTAAATAGAGATTTAAACTGCTATATTATTATTGTTAAATTTTCGTGTTGATTAGTCTAACTAAAAAAGTTTATTTTAACATATTGAATATACTTATACAAGTCACCCACATATTTCTTGAAATCCACATTAATAAAGTAGCCGGTATATTTTAGCTTTTTTCTTTTTATTTGTTTAGGGACGTCAGTTTGACAGCAAACAACAATTTTCACGGATTGTCAATGCCGTTAATTAGTGCAAATGTTGGACAAATTATTGCATTAATTGAAGATGGTCGTAGTACTATCATTCAGGATAATTGGAATCGGTTTCTAGAGACTGGCATATTCGAAAGATGTGAAGGATCTGGAAGACGAAGAGTAACTAGGGCAGTTGATGATCGTTTTATTATGTTGAATACGATGGCGCCTCAGTAATGAGTGGTAAAAACAACGGTGTTAAGGCAAAAATAAAAGATATTTACAAAATATTAACAGCAGTTTAACTACAACCCCGTTTGCAAACAGTACGACGGGTTGAAATAACTGAAAGGACAATTAGGCAAAGACTTGAGTAAAGTGGCCTAAGTTCGCGAAAACCGGCCACAGGACCACAATTGTTACACATATATCGAAGAGCACGTCTTCAGTTTGTATGAAATTATGCGAATTGGAATCTTCAGAAACGGAGTGAAGTTCTTTTTACGGACGAGTCGCGCTTCCGTCTACGATCACCTAATGGTCTAGAAAGAGCATGGAGAAGAAAAAATGAGCGACATGTCGAACACACCGTCTCTGAACGGGTGCCTTTTCAGGCATAAAACTCGACTGTATTACGAATCGAGCGATGAAAGTGGCATGGGCAGAGAGTGGATATATGTCAGCGAAAGGGCACTTCTCTGCGGTGCCGGTGACGCAAGTGCAGTATGTAATATACAGCGGTGAGTGTATGTTGTAATTTCTATCGGTGCAAATACAACTCTGAATTGCGTTAGTAACATAATCGAAATGATAGAAAAGAACACATTGAGATATGACATTAAAATCTAGGTCCCCCTAGACCAGATTTATTGATTAAACTAGAAGATCACAATTCGAAAACTAATAAAACTGTGACGAGAAATTTCAACAGAAGCTCTTACAGTTTATCAGACTGGTTGTGTCGGTGTAATGTGCAAAATACTTTTCTTTTGTTATGTGTGCTTAATTATGAATTCTCCACAAAGCGACCCTGCCTGGACTTCTAAAGGTATTAGGGATTTAAAACACTTTGGTGAAAAAGTCAAAAAACATAAAGTAAGTGAAAAACATCTTAGTAACATGATAGAATATTTAGTTTTAGGGAAGGTGAATATAATGTGCCAGCTGAACACTGCATATAGATTAAATATAATTCAGCATAATGAAAACGTCAGTAAAAACAGACATATAAAAATTCAGTTTTGTGGCATGTTTGAAATCGCTTTAAAATATACAAGAACGATTTCTGTCTTTTCTGCAACCAGAGAATCATACTGCTGATGGCATTAGCAAATGTTTATTGGAAGAACTTAAATTGGACCAAACGCCTGCAAAATTAATATTCCAAAGCTACGATGGCGCCTCAGCAATGAGTGGTAAACACAACGGTATTCATGAAAAAATTAAAGATATTTACAAAAATGCAAATTATATTCACTCTTACGCGCAACAGGTCAATCTGAAAATTGAACGGGCTGCCTCATATAACAAACAAGTGAAAGTTTTCTTTTGTAATCTAGATGGTTTTTCTACTTTTTTTTTACAAGATCCCCAAAGCGCACTGCTATACTGGATGAGGTTGTGAAAAATCGACTTCCGTGGGCTCACCAACTAGATGGAACTTTAAATCAAGATGTGTTGTGAGTGTCTTCAGATATAAAACAGATCTTATCACATGTTTGACGCAGAGCTTAGATAATGAATCTAGTGACCAGTCGACAATAAGGCTTGAAAAACATTTTAAATGATTATGATTTCAATTACTGGTTATATTTTTTTAATAAAATCATGCCGCATGCGAAATTCTCTACAACCAATTACAACATTGTCCAATTGACAGTATTAAAATACAGTTTTGTGTGTCATCATTTAAATCGTCAATTCAGCATGTAAGGAACTCAACTGATTACGATTATTACAATGAAAATACGGAACAGAAGACCCCGATATGAAAACAAACACAAAATGGTTGCTAAAGAAGTGTGCGACATTATTATTAACAATACTGATGACCGTTTTTTGTTTATTGAACACCTATCTATACCTCTTCTTTTTCAACCACACTTATTTTCAACACATCAAAATTCTTTCCCCGAAACTGAATCCCAGATGACCGTGAAGACTTTTAATTTGGAATCAATTGCCTTTAAGCATGAATTGCTAGTTTTGTATAATAGAACAGATCTTGGAACTGCTTCATCTGCTCTAACGTTACTGCAATGTTTATATGAAAATAATTCAACTACATTTGCCGAATCTGTGAAGCTATTGAAAATAATTTGCACCATACCGATGACAACAGCTGAAAGTGAACGGTGTTTTTCTATTTTGAAGAGAATACATTAAAAAACAATTACTGACATCAACACCAAGCTTCAATGAATTAGTTATTAATCATTTTGGTGATCGTAAGGAACGGCGAATGGATTTTATTTTCAAACAAGTTAATTATATAACATATTCAGTTTATTTTTTTTCTGTACTTAATTTTTGATATTAAACACTCAGACCCCTCCCCCCGGTGCCATCCCGTCCCTAAAAATCAGGGGCCGTCACTGCTTTAAACGTTCATAGGTACTCATAACAAACCTTTCCACCAAGCAATGTATATTCCGCAGCCTCGTTTTTGCCTCTAACTATTTCCAGCTTTATGTGACTTTGTAACCTTTAAGGAATCAACAAAGCAGTCACGGCAGACTATGCTATGATGTACATGCATAATTTACAGAACGGTTCTTAGTGTAGCTACATGTTGGGAAAGCTTTATGTTGCATATTGGTCTCTCATAGCTGATTCATAAACAACGAAAGCATGACTAAAGTGAGTTCAGCTTCAACATTTTTCCCTTAACTTGCTCGGTTGCGGAATATACATTGTTTGGTGAAAATATTTTTTCCAAGTTATGAGGCTGTTACAATTTAGCAGTTTTTAGCACCCTTTTTTCTGCCCCTTCGGGCTATTTTCTTCATTAGCTAGTGAATATATGTGTTAAACATAAAAATAGAGTACTGCTAAGAAGAAGGGCTTTTGCGCAAGAAAATTGCTTAACACAAAAGTTATTTCAATAAATTTAAAATTATATAATAATAAACTTCTCATACTCTAAGTCAGTTTTGAATCGAAAATTAAATATTAGTCTATCTGAAAAAAATGATTTTTTTAAATAGACTCTTATAAAAAATAATACAAAACTATTAATTACTTTACAAATAATGTTCAATTAGAAAAGGTTTTTCGTGTAAAAAAAATTTTTTTAGTCTATTATTTTTAAATCCACATAGGCGCATTATATATGTATATCTAGCATAATATAAAGTAAACATTCAGTTTACAAATAGATGAAACAAATGCCGGCCGACAGTTAAGTAAACCACATAATAAACGAAAATATATATATATGGAAGGTGTAGATACTAGGGTACATCGTACTTAATGCGTTTGTCTAGTTATATTTGTTTGGGGGTAGCAAGGGGTTCCAGAACCCAACAGAAGTGGAAACCAAACCAAATGGCCTGACACTTATCCATTTACTCAAAATGGCAGCATGTGAATTTTTGCCTTCCGCCCTCTGCTTGTATAAACACTATGAATAATTTACGAATGTAAATAAATGTACACTCGTATATATCTATATTCTTCCTGCCAGAAACACATAATTTCCTTCAGAAACAAATAAAAAATATTTACACAAACAGCAAAGTACCCAAATGAAACATTTCAGAAATGTGTCTTTTTTATATGTACTATGTAAGTATTCCATGTAAAAAAAATGTGTATGCATTTTAATATTAATCTATAATTATTCATATTTTCAGGACACATTTTTTTACATTTAATATAACATATATATTGTTCGTGGTTTTCTGCTTATTGGGCGATAAATCTCGTTTAATTTTAAGAATAATCATTCTTTATTCCCCAGCAAGCAATGCCCAACGACAGAGAAATTACAAATTATGTCCAGCAGTAAATACATATACGAATAATAATGTTCCGAAATACCCACGTCCATCCTACTACCAACTCTGGAAAGAATATATGCTAGAGCAGCTTCATACCGTTAGTCCTAGCAAACGTGACCATGAAAGTCGACTTATATCTCGAGGTAACTCGTGGCACAACAAACAATATTCTTTCCAGTATCCAGTGATAGTCAATATTATTTCCGACGAGTTTATGTAAACATTTCTCGGAAACAGCATCTATTCTTGTTTGTAAAGATGACAAGATGTGGCATAATAGTAAATCTGCTTGAGGTGTGCTCTTTTCCAGATAAAAACCATCGATTCTGACAGACAGAAACTTAGGAAACTTGCGTTGGATACATTCCAGTGCAAGTTGTAAGCATAAATGGGATGCTCGATAAGTGCTGCGTATTCAATTTTACTTAATGCATAAGCTGAGTACAAGGACTTGAAGCAAAATATTTGGAGACACCTGTTACGATATCAAGTGATCAAAGTTCTAGAAGAGATTCTCCCAATATGTGATCCAAAGGTAAAGTACGAGTCAAAAATCACACCAAGGTCCATGGCTTCGAATTTTCTTACAAAGGCGGTACCTTTAGCATGGTATTGGTAAGAGCAAGGTAGAGGAACTTGTAAAGTAACTCGCACCATAGAGCCAACATGTTCAGATCTCTTTGAAGATTCTCCATAATTTTAGAAAATATGTTAATGTCATCTTCGTACAGGACAGTTGATTTGTTAGTTAGATTCAGTAATGAATGTAAAAATCTGGGATCTTTGTTATTTTCGAAACTGGTCTATTTTAGCTGATTATATTCCCTTTGAATTCTTGTGGTTTTAGTTTGACATTTGCTATTTATTATGATTCTGAGTAAGTAATATTTGCTTTTCCCATTATTATTTTTTGCAATTTAGGGATAGATATATTTAATATTTTATTTCTAAAGTCGTCCAATTAATTTTTCCATTACAAATTGGATTTGTAATATTCTTTCTAGTGGATATAATTATTTTTGTTCAGTATAGCATAAAGTTGCAGCACCAAAATATTAACATCGCCCATATTCAGAAGGTAGTAGCAACATGAACATTGACACTTACAGATACAAATAAAAAGAAATTTTCTGTGAGTCAATTAGACCTATTCCTAGTACATACTTTTCCGTACATAAAAAACAGCTAAAAGATCAACGCTTTGCTAATGATCCTGAGCTAATAGGTGCTCGAGATATCCAGCGAAAGTGGAAACGGATTTCACTAATTGGCTTTGTAGTAATTTCGACACACAAAACATGTATTTATTTTATAGGACACAACTACTTCATAATAAATATTATTTTTATTAAAGAGTACTTAGATGTATCTGGTTTCCCCTTACAATTAATTCTAAATGATTCATTATTTATGTTACACAAATTCACCTGTTCCTTGTTCTTACGATATGACATGAGTAGGCCGCGGTCACATGAAACAAAAAAAAAACCTCTCTTAACACCTCCTGAAAAGTACAATGCTATCAAACATTAATTAACATATATCTTAATTATATATAGCAGTAAGATATATTAGCCGTATAGTTTGGCCTGCTTGAATAGAAATGAGATTTGAATAGTTCGACACAATGAGATATATAATTTTCCAAACGCCATTGTTTTTTTCTTCTTGTTTCTAATATGAAGGAATGAAAAGTAACTAACACACAAATAACAACGTGCATTCATCTACACGCCGGGATTTATAAGTAATTAAAAAACTGGCTCAAATGGACGAATTATTATTATTCTTTTTTTTTAAGGTAGAAAAGGACGAAGAAATAATAGTTTTAAATTGGTGTTAATAGAAGATATATAATTAAATGAAGTCTTTGTGATAAATAATGCGTACCGTGATTTGCAGAAATCATCCAACAGCATAATACCAAGTGAGCACAGTGTGTAATATAAAACCAATCTACTATTATACAAGTGTACAGAGTCAGATATTTTTTAAATATAGAATTATTTTAATCCCTTTTACATCATATTTAATTTTCGATCGAAGTAAGTTCACTCATGCTAATGCAGTCGATGTCCATAATGTCATCACAATAATCCCTTAATGACCTTCATAATGCCTACAATTTTATTGTCTTGGCAGATGCGTTAGTTGCTTTTCTTATTTTTCGAAGTATAATTACGCGGTTGATGGCTTAGCACATCTAAAATGGATGATTGAGGCGTTTCATCATCCATATTGCATTTCCTCCATACGACATTATTTTGCATGTCTTGCATTATTCTGGTGTGTTTTTAGGTTATAATGACCTTTTAGCGTTCCCACTAAATTCCCATTAAGTTGACGGGATTGTATTAATCCTAAATTATCTTTCCAGTTCTTCATAATTTTTTCGTTGAGTTGATGTTTATGGCTTCCTTTGCGATCTCATATTCAATGTTATAAGTTGTTTCATGGCCAATTAAAACATTCAATGCTACATATGGAGTCATCTTTTTCATTCAGGCGTTTCATCATTCATATAACATTTCCTTCATTCAAAATCATTTGCATGTCTTATATATATGCCTTCATAGAATACAGTGACATTTTAGCGTTTCCACTATTAAATTCCAAAATTGTGGTTGGTTTCCCAATAAGTTGACGAGATGTGTGCATCCTGGATTTTCTTTCCAGTCCACCATGCACTTTTCTCTGACTTGACCTTTTACTGCTTCGTCTGCTATTGAGTCAGCATTTTCAGCCGTTGCTAAAGAAAATATTATAGCATAATAAATTAAGTAACTATCATAAATACAGCCCACGCAATGCATCTGACTTCGAAATTATTCTAGACACAGCCTGTCTTTTTATGAAAAAAATCCTCGATATCTAGCTATAAGAGCTTACAATAAACATCCATAATATATTAAATCTGAATCGGGAAATACCTTTAAAAGAGCGATTAAACAATTACTGTTGACAAATGTTACTACTCGTTGGCTGAGTTTTTGGATGATAACATTAGATAATGAATTTTTCTTTTTGATTTTAAATTGCTGTTATTGTATAGAAGTATACATGGGCGAGATAGGGGAAGTGGATCCGATTTCACTCAGACTAGACCGACTCGTGTTTTATCGGCTCTCGGGGAAACCGGTAGGTAATACAGTACCCGAGAGCCGACAAAACACGAGTCGGTCTAGTCTGAGTGAAATCGGATGCACTTCTCCTATCTCGCCCATGTATATATAGAGGTATTCAATACTTGTATCAGCCAAACGTATAACATATTTAAAATGAAATATATTTTATGACTTGTCCTATACTACCTCTGTAGTCTGAAGGATTAATAAAGCTATACTCACTACTCTACTATACTATACTATTAATTATCAGAGTAATTATATAGCATGAAGTGTGGGTAATTCAATTACTGTTAATTTTTGAAGAAATAATGAAAAAGTAAGCCTTGCAAAACTATTTTATTGCTACCTTGCATATTAAAATAGTTTTTCAAAGCTTACTTGCTCATTATTTCCTCAGAAATTAACAGTAATTGAACTACTCTCCCTATAATAAAATTTTTAAAAAGATTACCATATTAAACCCTATATCTATGAAATCAGGAAAAAATAAGCATTTTTATGAAGTCATGCCCAAAACTATGATTTCCATTTAAAAAAAACAAAAAGTTATGTTATGTCTTGATAATTAAGTATGCCATAGTTCCGAAGATATGTATAATTGAAAATTTCGGCACTTTCAATTATTTTAAAATGTCTTCAAAAGTTGACAATAAGTGTTAAATCTGAAAACATTATCAAATTAACTCTTTGCCACATATGGGCTTGCAAATTGAATCACCAACTTCCAGCAAATTGTGACACATCGGTCCACAAAAAACAGTATTTGCATGAACGTAGAATACTAGCACGCTTGAGTTCTTTCTAATAGAAAAGTACTCGTGGTAAACAGTTGCAAGGGTGTGGTTACTGATTCTCTATTGAAGAAAAGTTGAGGTTAGTGTTTGAGAGTATTATTGTATAATTAAAATCGTTTATTTACATCCGTAGTTGGTGTTTGTTATGTATATAATCAAGAGTTATTTAAAATTAGTTACAATTTTTTTTTGCGAGTCTAAATTTTGAACCATTATGCAGCTAAGCACGATTTAATCTGAAATTTATTTTTACAGTTTGACTGTAATATGGGTTCCAACGAAGTTATTAATTTAGACACATTGAATTCTGATGAAGCATATACTTTGATAGATAATATTGATGATGATGAGTATATACCGAGTGGCTTAGAATTGGCCATTAGCAACGTAGATGGGGAAGAAAATAATGCTGATGAACCAAGGGATATTGACGAGATTGTCACTGATTTGGAAAATTCCCAATATACACGGTGGCCAGAAAAATGCGGACAAACGCCACGCAGGCCAAATCTTTGTTTAATTCTGAGTTGACAATCTTAATTGAAAAAAGTAGTACAGTGCTTTTTTTTTTTTTTTTTTTTTTTTTTTTTGTAAACCATTGGTATTAATCGATTAGTTACATCAATGCATTTGAGATAATTCCATTTCTAAATTTCACCACAATGATTTTACATAGATAAATTTGACGAATTTTGCTAAATTTTAGCCGTACAACTTAATGTTTGATGGTCTCGTATGCCGTAAGGAAGGACCGTATAACTTTTTTGGATTAAGATTATCGCCTCAGAATTGAACAAAGAATCGTTCTACCTGGCGTTTGTCCGCATTTTTCTGGCCACCGTGTATATGCTGAACAAGCTCGCCAGCTTACTAATAAATGGTACAATCAAACAAGCCTTGCTGAAGTAAAAAGTTTCATTGGACTCAACTTGCTTATGGGCATCAAGAGATCACCTTGCTACCGGGATTATTGGTCTGTAGATGATTTGCGGGATCCATACATTTCGCAATTCATGCCTGTCAATCAGTTTTGTTGGTTATTGAATCATATACATTTGAATGATAATTCCGTAATGCCGACTAGCAATGACTCCAATAACGACAAACTGTACAAATTACGAGCATTCATATATGAACTTAAGAACAATTTTCAGAAATGTTACAATCCCCATCGCTGCATTTCCATAGACGAATCTATGATAAAATTTAAAGGACGAAGTTCACTAAAACAATATATGCCCAAAAAAACAATCAAACGAGGCTATAAAGTTTGGGCTTTAGCTGATAGTGAGGGTTATCCATATGATTTCGATATTCACACGGGGAAAACAAAAGACTATGTAGAACATGGATTACGATTAATGGAGGGGTTGGAATACAAATAGCATCTTTTATTTTTTGATAACTATTTCACTACTTATAATTTAATGAAGGAATTGAAGGAAAATGGCATAAACGCTTGTGGTACCGTAATGGCAAATCGAAAAACCTACCTAAGCTGAAAGAAGACAAATCTCTACAACAAGAGAAACATGACGAACACAGTTCACTTGCTTTCACATTTTCACGATCCACAATCTATAAACGAAATGAAAAGGCGAGATAAAGACAGCTCATCAAAACAAATTCCATGTCCCAATGCTCTAACAGAGTATAATAGAAATATGAATTGTGTGGATAGATTCGATCAACTTAAATCCACTTATAAAATCGATAGGAAAAGCAAAAGATGGTACATGAGGATATTCTGGCATTTTGTAGACTGCGCCGTCGTAAACAGTTATGTATTATATAAACTGAAGAAATTGCCACCTATGACTAAGAACTTCAGACGAAAGTCATAGATGGTTTGCTTGCAGAGATGCTAGTAGAGGTTAAAACAAAACGAGAAAATGATGGTGGGTGTATTCAAAAGAGAAGGCGTAAGGTGCCTTCAGAAGTTAGATTTACATCTTCATCTCATCAACCCGTTCGATCTACCCGCAGAAGATGTGCACTTTGCAGTACCAAGGCAAATCTATTGCGATCCGATTGGGCATGTATTATATGTGAGGTTGCGTTGTGTCTTGGAAAAAACAAAGATTGTTTTCAAAAATATCACGTTTTAATAATAAAGATTCAAATCAATTAACATTTGCCTGATTGTGGATAACGATATTAGTAGATATTGCTGAATATTGCACAACAATGCAATATGGACCACCTCGTAAAGGCCATTTTGGCAATATTCTTTATATATTTTTTGTATTATAAAACTTTATTTTGTTACTATGTCATAGGTTAAACTTTAAAAAATAACTCTTTTTGTATTTTAATTTTTCGTGCAGCAAGGGTCTGGAAATTGTATCAAATCTCGTGCAGCAAAGAGTTAAGCATAGTTTCTACTACCTATGCAGTGTCATTAAATTAATTATTATATTAATCATAGACAATGCATTTAACTTTACTACATCATATTATTCCTGTAGTGAAGTTATACATTTCTTGTATTTTTCGGGAAAGAATTTTAATATAAATATAATATAATAATATATATGTTCGTTATAGGGAAATTTCAAGGTCTGTTAGGTATTCCTTTATAAACAAGATTATATCTACATTTGCAAATACTTGATTGTCTAAGCGTGAATTTTGGGTTTGACATATTTCGTTTATAATCAATACACGTTGTTATTATAATACAAATTGAGTAACAAATATTTCCTTCGTCTTATTCTTCCTTTTTGAAATGAAGCGCTCCGAGCGTTTCTGTATTCGTAGGATATAATATTTATTCAATTACAAAAAAATAAATACACGAAAGATATTTAAGATCATTGAATTAATATACTCATATTTGTTTCGACAGAAATGCAATAACAGAAACAGATAAAAGGAGAAAGAGGCATAATAGATGGAGATGAGATAATGTAATTTACCAAAAAAATAATTGAATTATATTTTGTGAAGAACGCGTATCATTGCGACGCAATATCGAAGAAAAAAAAAATAGACAACCGTATAAAATTTTAGATATTAATGAGTTCTAAAACTTAATGTTTAGAACATATTTATTCGTGTTCTTTCTATTTTCCTCACTCAATGCTTCTCCCGGAAAGTTTTCGGAGGTAGTTATGTTTTCGCATAGAATGTATTTAGTCTAGTGTCCTACTTGCTACATTTACTGACATATTTAATGCCTCGCGATGCACACGACACTGCTACACTGCTATATAGTACTGAATCACTTCACTAGTTTTTGAATTACAAATCTTGAGAAATCCGTTATGTATTAAGAGACTCTTATAACGTTCATCATCAGGGGTGTTGCCTGGCAACGCTATATCGAAAGGAACGCAACGAACAGCTGAGTTTCTAGTTAAAAACATGAAAATCTACAAATAATACAACTTAGATATTCAGAACGAAAGGACTAATTTAACACCTGAGACACACACTTTACGCCCAGAAATGTTATTTCAGTAAAAACTTATTCGTTACCCACTATATACGACATCTGTTCAAGTTAAATAACTAAGTTGGAACTGTTGTTTTATGGCAGTATCTACTTGAATTTAAATTTAAATTTAATCCTTGTTTGTTATTATGATAAAACATGAATAAAACACTTAAATGTTAGAAAGATGACAATGTAAACTTGTATATATGTCTACTCATACAGTGTATGTACTTCCTCAATATGTAAATATATTTTCCACTAGTATCACCAACAATTATTATAACACAATATTTTTGAACAAGTAGGACAAAATAAAATTTTATAATTCATATAAAAAAACCAAGTACTAGCAAGTTCAACACTGTGGCATAAGAGGCTTCCAGTATAAGCTGGTAAAGCAAAACTGAAATTTAAATGTCTACGAATTCTCGGTAATTACATCTTAACCTTCATTCCAGTTTTGTAAACGACTTAGCTTCATTCAACAAAAACCAAGTTTACTATTGTTGCACGTCAAATTTCTAAGACATTATAGAATTAAAGTAACGAATAAAATTAATGTAGTCTTTCGTCTTGACGTACAGTCTTCATTGATAAACTAATAACAAAATAACAAATGCGAAGAGCAGGCTGCCAATTTGTAGCTCCTATCGAAGATAATGAAATTTGAAACTATTAGGTAAAGTTGGTTGTTGTACCTAATGAATTGAGGCTCTTCTGGTAAGCGCTACAAATAGCAGCCTACTTTTGCTATTTGTTATTTTGCTATTAGATCGTCAATAAAGCCTCTACATCAAGATGACAGTTCAGAATATTTTGAACATTTCTTTAATATAATGACTACCAATAATTTACTAATATGCCTGACCGAAATATGACCATCTTATTACATGTCATAACACTAAAGAGTTGGCAAAAATCTCTGAATTCATAGATAGAAATTTTTAATTATCTAAAAGCAAAAACGAAATAATGTATACGATAATGGGAAACATGCAACAAGAAATATATCATGTACAATGATAAATTGACGCAATTTAAAATAGACAAGATTAAGAATTTTATTTGCCTGAAAGTAGTAACATATGAGACTGAAAAAGGAGAAATAGAATACAGATCGAGAATTGCAAATGAAAATATATGATATAGAAGTTTAAGGGCGTTTATGAAACCAAAAACAGATTGATAATTGACGAAGCATATACACTTTGAAACTTTATTATATATCAGCTATTAATATACAAATCTTTAAGTTTCACAAGCTTATAATCCAACGTACATGTTCCGCTATACTATGGCTTCGTCAGATGGACAAAATATACTTATTTCTGCACCAGATGAAGTCATAGTATGGTGAAATTAATGTAGTACCTACGTTATATTGTTTTTAAAACGCAATCAATGGTGTTATATTAGTTAGAAGTCAGAATATATATATATAGATAAGAACTGACAAGACAGCTGAAATTTGAAAAATAAAAAAGGATTAAAATGTGAAATGGAAGACCAAGAGAAAATTAGTAGATTTAATCATCTTGACGTAGAGGCTTTATTGAGAGATATAATAAAGTAATAACAATGGAAGAAACAAGAAAGAAGCCTGACACCTTGTAGCTTCTATAAGAAGATCCTCAATTTATTGTGGAAAATAATCAAGTTCACTACATGGTAGACAATGCCGAATTATGTGTTAAATGATCCACGAGTGAGAAAGATGATGTGTAGATTAAAAATGAATTATTGAAAACTTCTACGTCTAGTATAGCCGGAGACACGCGTTTCTGACTTATTAGTCTTTATCAGTACGGCATAGCAAAGAAAGTGTCTGTCTTAGTTGAATAAAATAATGCAAAATGCGCCAAAATTATAAAGCTTGTACATACATAATCAATGCACAAAACACTGTTTAGTAAGAATTGCACAACAAAATTTAAAACACGATAATGCTTCATGTGCAGGAGGATGCTCGAAGTAGATAACCAAATAAATAATTTGGCCACAATCAGTGACACAACGATGTTTTTTTTTTGTTCCAGTTGGATTGTAGTTAATCAAAGTGAATAACTAGAAAGCAAGCCTTAATGTTCGGTAGGAAGCACTAGTAGTCATATTGCCATTCTAGTACACAAAATTCGCCGGACCTAACATTCTGTAGTTACATGGCCCTTTTCTGATATTTATGTCCTTCCTTTTCTTTCGGCATGGTTCATCATCACACTATGGCTTTCATTTTGGTAAAAGTCTAATATTCCTTGTGTATATATAATATTTCTAAAATGCAATATCGTAATAATACAAACGTTTGTATGTATAAACACCGGTGACACAATTATCCCAAAATTATGTAAAATGCACATCGTAAAACTATACAATATAACCGCCATAAAAGCAGGAGCGAGTATAACGGCCAAACGAACAAAAATAACCTATAAAATGGAAAATATCAAACTTTATTTTTGCCGTAATTTTAAGCGATATATGATTACACTTAAAATGGATATGCAGTTATTTTTACCTTTGGAATAATGAGGGACTGGCGTTTTTTCTTTGTTAAATAACTTATATAGTTTCTGATTCATCCAGTCTAGCTAACATCTAATATCCATTTTCAATTTATGATCATATATCTATACATATATATACGTAATAAAAAATGTTGTTTTTCTTTACCCCTTCTTGCAATATTCGTATTTTTCTTGGGTTTTTTGGGTAATTAAATTACTACTAAATAAAACGATCCATTTCCTTTAACGTTTCAATGTACTTTACATCTTTTTCAAAAAGTCATATCATAATTATAAAACTACAAGTACCTAATACAAAAATCGGGCATTAGCGAAAGAACGGCACAATAGGTGAAAAAAAGTATCTTACTTTCAAAATTCCTGCACAATAACACACTGAAGCATTAAAGGAAATGGATCGTTTTATTTAGTAGTAATTTAATTACCCAAAAAACCCAAGAAAAATACGAATATATAGATACTTATATGCACAGATTTATAATTGTAATTAAAAATTATCTCGAAGTTGTTCGATTAGCTTCAATAATAATACTGGCTTGCTAAGACGTTTTATGAACTCTGCGTACTTAAAAATTATAAAGAAAATATTTCGAAGGGGCATAAAAATTGATAATAAATTTTATTACGTACTTCTTATTTTTTATAACTACTTTATCTATTCAAGTCTGTTATGAGTGTATTTTTTGAGAATATACCACATAATCTGTTCTTAGAAATACATTTCTAAGTAATTCTTACTTACCCACGTTAACGCATAGTGTTTTTAAAATGAACAAAAACGCGTTAAGAAATGACGGATAAAAATTGTTTAGAAAAAAAAAAGATGAAATAAGATAAAACTCTCTAGACCGAAATAGGTAAGTGGGAAAAATATGAGATATGTATAAAGAAAATTGGCAAGAGAAGAAGAGAAAGGACCTAGAATTAGATGGGAAAAGAAAATAATCCAAACACTGAATAAGATTGGCTTGACATGCAGGGAACAGCTAGCAAAAAAGAGGAACAATTGAAAAAAAAATGAGGTGAGTTTCAAATTATACAAAATTGTTCTAAATTGTTTTAAATAATTTTATCTACTTAGAAAGAAAGCAGCCAAATTTTAAGAATTTTTTTATATAAAAATTATTCAAAACCCTGTCGTAAGTACTTCTATTATCTTAATAAATCTCTATAGAATGCCTACTTTGCGAGATATTCGATGTGCTATCCCCAAGAGTA
This sequence comes from Amphimallon solstitiale, assembly GCA_963170755.1. Lineage (NCBI taxonomy): Eukaryota > Metazoa > Arthropoda > Insecta > Coleoptera > Scarabaeidae > Amphimallon > Amphimallon solstitiale. The sequence goes on along the minus strand of OY720684.1, from coordinate 44,141,933 downwards.
AAAGTGTTATTTCCGGTCCGTCCGAGTTTTGAAATTTAATTTATACAAAAAATATTCCAAATACAGCTCTAAATAGTTTTGTACTCTTGATAGATATATATAGAATGCATAATTTAGAAGATATTTACAAAAAATCGCTACTACATACGAGTAAAAGTGTTACTTCCAGTCAGAGTTTTGAAATTTTTCTTTATACAAAAGGTATTGAAAATTAAGTTTTAAATACTTTTATACTCGTAACGTACCTGTCTAAAAGGCATGACCTGCGAAATATTGGCAAAAAAACTTTCACAATAAAATTCTCACACACACAGAGAGAGAGAGACATTTTAAAAAAATAGGTGTGGCCACCATACGACTTTCTTATACGTGTGTGCGTTTCAAATTATACAAAAGTTGTTCTAAATTAAGATTTAAATACTTTTATCTTCTGAAAAAATAAACAAAATTGATAAATATTCGAAAAAAAGTGCTACTTCCTAAGAGTGAAAGTGTTACTTCCGGTCCGAATTTTAAAATTTCTTTTATACAAAAAATATTTTAAATGTAGCTCTCACTATATTTTTGCTCTTGATAAATATATATAGAATGCATAATTTACGAGATATTTGCAAAACTCGCAAACCAAAAATTTTCAGATTTTCTATTACTAAGAAAAAGTCGCTCTTATGAATAGTCTTACAGAATTTTGTACAGCTTGGCATTCCAGAAGCTTTACAAAATTACAAAATTACAACACTGTAAGTGAAAATTTCAGTATTCAATAATTATATTAACTGTGTAGATCGATATAAAGAGATAGGGCATATTTGATGCATGCGCATACATACATATTTCCACGTATAGTGTTTGTATTGTTAGTGTATAGTCTGTGATGTAGTGTACCCATATATATGTGTGTGTGTATGTTAGGCGTATCACGAAAAGTTTATTTGAAATTCAAAATTTCAACTCGACAAAAAGTTGTCACTATAGTCACATATTGACTAAAAATTTTTTTAGTCAAATTGAAAAATATTTAGATCTCCCGGAACGGGCTTAAAGTTAAAGTTTTGTGTCAAAAATGTAGATTTTCAATTTTTTTCAAAACATAAATGCAAGCAAATTATTTTTTTAAATTCAAAAATATAAAGTTTAGAATGTTAATTAACAGTCGAAAGAACATATATGTCATATAGTTGATTTGCTTTTTGATTTTAATTTGAACTGTTTGGTAATTCTAATGCGACTCAATCACTTTTGTAGTCATCTAAGCAGTTCGGTTGGACTGAAATGGTTAATGTTCCTACACGTAAATGTGGAAGTACCTCAACTATGTTGGACTTAATTTTTGTTTCTAATGTTATAGACGCTTATTATTTAGAAGCGCAAATAGAACCTTCTTGCGTTCAATATCAGCCCGAAGCAATCAACTTCTACACTAGCAACCTACTGTGTGCTACTATGGAGGATACATCTAGAGCCGTGGATTCCATTAAGTTCACTGCATGTGGTTGTAATAATATATCGATTAAAATGTTGAAATTATGCATGCTGCACATACGTGCATATATCACATAATTGGTAAACTTTCGTTTGGAGAAATGTTGCTTTCTCACTCCGTGGAAAATTCATCCAATTTGCAATGTTACCAATCCTTCCAATTTCAATAATTTTTGCCCTATTAATATACTGCCGGTTTTATCTAAGGTTTTGAAGAAAATCTTTCATGAACAGGTAATGGAATATGTTGTAGCTTATGCCATTACCTCTATTGTCCAATCTGGATTTCGCAAAGGATTTGGTACGGCATCGGCACTCCAAGGTGACCGATGTTGCCTTGTCTCATGGGATCAGGGTTTTGGGATTGCATTGGTGCTACTGGATTTTACGAAGGCATTTGATACAATTAATCACCAACTTATGGTATCTAAATTGAAATGTTATAGCTCTGATGCAATTGCCTTAATTTTTCCACTCATATCTGTCTGATCGTAGGCAGAGAGTTGTACTTGAGCTCTCAGAATCTGAAGATCTTGCTGTGCGTAGACATGTCCCTCAGGGCAGAGTTTTGGGATCATTATTGTACATATTATGTACGGCAGATTTCGAAAAACAGCTTCATAACTGTCATTGTATGTTCTATGCAGATCATACTCAAATTTCCAGAACTTTATCAGCATCTACTGCTATAGCTATGGACTATTACTATTATCTAAAAAAAACATAAACTTGCATATTAACCTTTGTAAATAAAAACTCTCGCATTTTCACATTTCTTATTATTAGTGTTAATGATTTGCTGGTGAAGCTTGTAAGAACACAAGGAATTTGTGACTGTAGTTTGATACTCCTTTAAGATTTAAACCCACATTAATCAGCTTTTAAAAGAGGCAGACTCCTCTTTAAAAATACTTTACTCCAACAGACAGATTTTAATTTAAGAATACGTTTTAGTGACAGTTTAGTGTTGTCTCACTTTAATTACTGTGATACTGTGTATGATCACTGTCTTGATTTCCTGGACAGTTATCGCATTAAGACAGTTAGGAACAGTTATCTGAGGTTGATGTTTGATTTGAAGTTCCGGAACCGCGTATATGATAAACTACAGCTGATTGGATGGCTGAAAATGGAGAATCGTTGCAGACTGCATTATGTTATACTTGTGCACTCAGTGGTTACAACATGCTCTCCAGCTTACCTATCTTTGAAATTGTTGTAGCATTATGAATTGTATAAGATTAATATTAGGTACAGGTACCATCTTGTTATTGCATCACACAACAATGTTCAAACGTTCATTCCTTTAAATGCTTTAACTACTTTTAGTAACTTTAGTGATTATTTCAAACAGTTGTCTACTACTGCATTTGCACCAGCGTATAAGCAATCTATACTTAGCAACTAATGCTGCGAATTTCTGCCTTTGATTTTTCAGCTAAAGCTTAGTTTCTGTTTAGTTCAGTAATATTATATGTTCACTTGTATGTTTTGGTTTCTTTGTACATATTGATCGTTACTAGTAACGTTAAGTCTAAATAGCTACGGCAAAACTTTGCCTTTATTAATAAAAGCCTATTATTATCATTATCATAAATCGATTAAATTACCACTAGGGAATCTTTGACAAATATTAATTACAAATATATAATAAAGATAACGTCTAACTACACGCGCGTTTGAACTAAATAATTAAAAAAACTGAGTACGTGCAAAAACAAAATATAAAAACAAAAAGGTAAAAGTAGGTATGCGTACAACACCTAAGCAACGGAACTTTTATGGCATTCATATGTCAGTTAAATTCGCCAGATATTCCAGTCTGAATGCAGCATGCGTATGTACTATAGTGTGCACATTGAATTGTTCCATTCTCAACTGGTGATACCATTGTAACTGGATATCCCCTGATGATGTTGTGTGCTTTGTGTTTAGTTTCACAGAGAGGAAAGGGTAGAGAATCAAATGCATGTATGTAGTACGGTGGTGCCTAACGTCACACCAAAGGTGCGAGGGATCCAAAACCTGACAATGAAAGTGATAGTTGGCTATGAAAGACGCTTTTATTATTGCGTATATACGCGTTACTCATTATCGTAGATTGACGAACATTAATTAATCATATTTGCTCAACGCCGAACCCGTAACACCACGAACCAACACCAACGGCAGACTACGTAGTCGCTTTTCATATTTTAAATGCAGCGGTATATTAAAGCAATTTGAAATACGGTTAAACGATGCTAAAATGATGTATGGTGAACACGACGGTTATATGAGTAATCAACGTCTGGCAAGGTACTATGTTCTATAGGAATTTAGTTTTGTTCAATTACATTATAGCATTATACATATTAATATTGATTGATAAGTACATTTATTTAAGATCTAAAAAAACTATTTATTTTTCTTATTTACATTCTTAGATTTTAAAATAAATAAACTGCCTTCTTAATTGAACACACTTCAAAAGAATGTTGTCATGCGTAAGTTGTCACTAGTTGAGAAGTGACAGGGGAACGTCAAAAGTAAAGTAAAGATTTGTTTTGCCTTCTTATGAACAATATCAGATAAAATATGCAACTTGGCAGTAAATTCTTTTTCATAACTCATAGAAGTTATTTGCTTCGGCTTTGACCTCAGCAACTAATATCCACATTCCTGATGAACAATGTAACTTTACTACCTTGTTACACGAATAATTGTTTTTAAAATTTAAAAAGCAACCGCTATTTTTAAGCTAATGAATATTATACATGAGAAATATTAAATATATATACCAGTTGTGTCAAATATCAATAGCCATAGAAAATCAGTTTATACGTATGTATGTACGATGTATAGAGTAAAGTAGGGGATTATGGAATACCATTTTTATTTTATTTAATTATTTTGAAGTGTATTGAGTAAAATATAAATAAAAAATATCAATGATAGCGCTAAAGGGTTTATTATATGAGACCACTAAGTTACAAATAATATACATAAACAAAAAATATTACAAATAATGAAAAAAAGCATTTCTTTCCACCGAGAACAATGGTCGGGTAATATGGAATAGATGTATGAGGGAATATGGAATACTGTTATTTTCGATATAAAAAATTCTAACGACAAAAATCGCAAACATAACAATCCTGTTCGGAATCGGCGCACAGTTCATGAGCCCAAAGTTCGCATCTTAGGCACTGTATCCAAATTTCTCCTCTCGAGTCAGTCGTAAAACGTTCTGAACAGAAAAGACATTCTGCATCATCTTGTGGGTTATTGTTGTTGCTTGGGAAATCTTCATAATCAGTAGAGTCATCTAAGATTGGGATATCTTCATCTAAATCATCCGACGATTCATCGTTTTCTACCAGTTGCTTTCTCGTTTTTTTCCCTCACACTACTCAAAGTTACTTTGGTGTCATCTTCCATTTTGCTGGTTCCAGGTTTTGCGTCATTGGTTGGTTTTCTATTTCCTTCAAACCCAATGTTTCTTTTAACTTTGTTTTTTTCATTTTTTGATGTAAGTGACTCTTCCAGTTCATCCTTGTTTGGAGTTGAAGTCAAAAGTTTGGCGGTCCCCAATTTTCGACCTCTTGTGCCTCGTCGTTTTTTAAGAACAGGAATAGGAACTATGTCTTTCGGTAAAACTGGTTGTTCCTCTAGTCGTCTAGGCACTTCTGGATTTCTGTGTGCCTCCTCTAGGAAATCTTCTTCGGTAAAAATATTTCTGTTTACTGGAAACAGACCTGTTTGTCGAAATCCATTGATTGCTCTTTCGCCAGTTTGTATTTTCAGATATGCTTCACCAAAGAGTTCACTTATGTCAAAATGAGATATTGGCCGATTATTTTGCCGTAAAAATTGGCGAATTTCTTCATTGTAATAGGTTTTCAATGCACCCATTACAGATTTATCGAGTGGCTGCATCTTGTGCGTTGTGTGAGGCGGTAAGCACAACAAAGTTACGTGATTTTGCCTTGCAGCGACAATAACATCCAAGTTTCGAGTGTGGGTATGATGGCCATCCAAAATCAAAAGCACAGGGTTTTCGGTACTTGGTCTTACATATTCTATGAAATGGTTGAACCACTGCGTAAATATATCTGTCTGAATCCACCCAGATGGATGGAAGGCAAAAACACTTCCTGGTGGAGCTCCCTTCTTTATTAATTCGCTTGAATTTTTACGAGGAAATATGAGCAAAGGGGGCACAAAATTGCCACTCGCACTCATACACAAAACACAAGTCACCAGAGAGCCCCGCTCTGCAGATGTTAGTGCACCGATTTGTCGTTTTCCCCTTTGTGAAAAAACCTCAGGGCATTTTGATTGTACAATGCTAAGACCACTTTCATCGACGTTGAAAATCTGATTAGCTGAAAAGTTTTTTTTTGCTATTTCTGTCTCTAACAGATCAAAAAACTCGTTAACGTTTTGCTTGTTAAAGCCCACTGCTCGTGCAAACGACGTTCCCGTCGGCTTTCTGAGGCTTAACATATCCTTATGCCTTAATCTGAAACGATTTAGCCAGTCCTTACCAGCAGATTTTTTCAGTAATGAGAAAGGATGTGGAACGTTATTTCTTCTTGCTAACTGGAACGCAAGATTACGGACATCCCGCTTAGTTAATCCATAAAAGGTTTTCTCCATAGCTAGGCAATGCTTTACTAATTCATTTTCCAAATGATCCGGCAAAACTGGTTTCCTCCCCAGTTTTGTTTGGCATACCTCACTAGCAGCTCCATCCTTCTCACAAAGTCTGTAAAGGGTGGCACGAGGCACATTGAATGTTTTACATGCTTTTAAATAACCCATTCTTTTGCTTCTAACTGCTATTATTGCCTTTTTCATGTTTTCCTCATCCCACATTTTACGTTGTGGCGAACTGGTTTTAGCTTTTCCTTGGGTCTTTTTGACCGCTTTAGGCATTTCTACAAAAGAAATCCAATTTTAAGATTTTAATTTATAGAGTCAGGTAATATGGAATACTATTTCATAATTCCCGCCCATATAAGTTTAGAGGTTAAAACGGATAAAAAAATGAAAGGTAGTTCAAATGAGCAATATCTCTGTACTAAAGCATTCCTACATCATTCGTCTACTTAATGAACCAATAACATTAAACAAAATTACTTTCGAAAGTGTTTAAAATAAAATTTTAGTGTACTTACCAAAAAATATTAAGAACGTCGAAATCAGTTGAACTCTTACAACCACTAAATGGTGAATGTTCATAGACTAAGGTACTCTTGTGGAGCAATTTTGAACTTTATCGAGTGTTATTATAACAAATGAGAATAGATAGCGCTGGTAGTTTTGACAAACACATGGTATTCCATATTACCGGGTCTATTTCATAATCCCCGACTTTACTCTACGTATGTATGTAATATGTCGCAACATGGTGTCTATACATCGTACATACATACATGCGTATACACAGATTCCCTATAGCTAATGATATTTGACACATGCGGTATACATACTAAAAGCCATTCCACGAGCTCTTGCTAACACGAGCGATTAACACGGCGCAGCTATACCCCAAAATTCACGAATTGGGGAGCGAATGATCTGAGAACCTGGCCTATCTACGGTGGGAACGGAAATGTCCAGTAGGCTATTTTTCATGTCTCCGATGAGAGAACGAAGGATCCAAAGGAAATTTTAAAAATTTTCGCACGTGTAGAAAAGTTAATGTGCATCAACGCATTCTGCCATAAGACGCATGACACAATCAATTTAGCTAGGTTTTCAGTATTGATTATGGCGGTGAGTCGGCACAGCTGACAATGACACCCCATAGTCCAATTGATTCAAAGAAAATCCACCTGACGTTTGTCTTACGTTGGCAGTCGCCCAAAATTCAATTGCAGATTATGAACTATCGACACCATTAATTAATTTCAGTTCGCAATGACATTTGTCGGAAAATATCAGAACTAGAAAGAATAGTGTCAGTTGTGTGGGATGCTATAATTTTTCCTCAAGTAAAAGGTCAAATTTTGGCATGCGATAAGTTTGAGGTAATCACATTTAGAAGAAAGACCGATTACACGAGCCCTGTCGTAAATGAAAGTGGAAATGGAAAGAATTGAAATCACAAGATCAGCAACTTCATACGAATATATATCGTGTAACAATTACAGTTTTAAACTTTTGCAGGTTTCGTTTCTTAAATACTGGAAATATCCAAATAGATTGAGAGACTCAAATGCGAAAACACTAAAGAGTATACTAAATGGCATTAATTTTATCGATCACGAATTTAGCATTCCTTCGATGAAAGGTGAACTCAAAACCAGGAAATGATACAGAAGAGGTCTGTCTTTCGAATTTTTCGATATGTCCTTAATTTGACATGTTGGTATGTAATTAAGCTTAAGTGTAAGAATATCCACTAAAGTAACGGGAAACCTTAACATTGACGGAAAAACATCCATCTGACGTTAGATTTGCGATGTAAATTCAATTTCTCTTATGAACCGTCAAGATGATCGGAAGACACTTGCTGGCAAACGTCAAAATTCACTGAAATAATAATGTCCGTCGTGCAATACAACTCGTTATGTCGTTTCATAAATGCTTTGAATTGACACGAGTAAATACCAACGATGTAACGATCGAGAGATGTGCTGTGACGTACGTAAATATCGAGAAAGAATAGTCACTATCATCGACCAATTGTCAAGCTTCAACGTCAGAAAGCCGACAAATGTTGGGCAGCTTGGCAATGAAAAGTGCGTTTATTTTGTTGATGCCCTGAGAACTTAAGGGAGGGGATAAAACGGGACCGACATAGGCGCATGAGCAGACACGACGTGAATATGTAATGGTAAATGTAGTATCTTGATACCTTACTAAAATACTACGGTTTGAGTTATACTTCTTTATTATACATAAATTGATACAAATATTAAAACTAGCATTTCATACAATATGACTATAAGATAACACGAAGCTAACTGTCTTACTTATCTATCTCACTTCATACATATCTATTTGGTTGCCCACTTTGTTAATGATATACTAGAGTAAAGAAATGAAAAAATGAGTTCAACCGTGGTTTTTGATTGATGAAATGTGACAAGTATTAGATATGTATTATTGCTATTATCAATTATTACTGTTGTATCATTCTTTCTATATGTATGTATTTCTCCTATGCGGCAGGCACATAATAAAATGTCTCCCATCCTTCTCTCTATATTACTATAAATTGTCAATAAAATTAAAATGTTTGTCACATGTAAGTGTAATAATAATAATAATAATGTGCTTTCTATATTATAAAAATGGTACTTAATGCATACAAATTACACACAGTTGCCATATTTACTTATGTCAACAATGACATTCAATTTGATAATTACGTCTTGCAACAGATTTTTTGAAGTATATAGGAAAGAATAAACGTCAACTAATTTCTGGCACAATGACAATTTGTGCAAAAGTTTAAGTTGGATGTACATACAGGGTGCGTCAAAAGTTTAGATAATCGGATATTATAAAATGCATCATGGCAATGCTCGCGTTTTATAGGAAATTGTAATAAAGCTGTAAGCGGGTGCAAAAAAGGCGAATTCAAGCTCGAAGATGTTGAAAAATTCAGCTAGTGTACTTACTAAAACCAAATAAAATTGAACAATAACCTTAGAAAAAATACGGATTCTGAAATATGTGACAGGTCCTATTTCCAAAGTACAAGAAAATTGAACAGGGAAAAATTTCCAGGTCTACGTATCAGAGATTAGAGGGCTGAAAGCTTTAAGTAGTTGCTCCTAGTCTTTCAAGAGTGATATGTAAAAATATTGGTGTTCAACAGGTAAACAGAAAGTCATATTCCTTACATTTTGATGATTGTCTTTCATAATTTGAAATTTAGATGTCAGATTATCAAGCCCGAATTATTTTAATTTCCATTCGTAGACTCCCTTCTGTACTACCTTTACTTCTTCCTATGATTGATCTCCGTTAAAGGTTTTTTAATTTTGACGACACTGGGATTTTCTTTAATGATCTTCAAGAAAGATGCTTTTAACATATTCGGTTTTGAGGTGTTAAGGTAACTATAAGTAGCCTTCTGAAAGAGTTTAAATTGTTCTGATTCCATTCTCAAAGTATGACAAGGTTGGACATTCAGTGTGTTTTTTATCATCCGCTCTAGACAGAGTGGAGTAGAAGCATTTTTTCACTCTCTTGTACTTTTCAATCAATGCAAGTCTGTATCACAAGTCATACATATATGAATGTCCAGAGATCAGACATTTCTACTCTATTTCATCAAATATGATGTTATTAAGGACTAAATGTATGAACGCTAGAAGCATCATTCAGTTACAATACAATAAGCTTTTATCCGAAACGGCCTGGATGGTGTCTAACGCTAGTCTCAAAAGGCATGATGCAATTAATTTCTCGTTGGGCATTAACAGACTCGTCGCAGATGCACATGAATGCATGATTAGTATTGGTAATGTGAATACCCAAATTATAAACAAACAATTGACTAGTATAGAACATCAGCGCATAGATCAAAGTCGACACGAAAAGCACTTGCTGCGAGTCTAGATTCACCACACATATATTATTTCCAAACTCTTGGAACAATGAGGTACCTCTTTTGAGCGCATCTGACGTAGCCTGGGCTTTACTTTGATGTAGTTCTTGTCTTACTGTTGTCGCTTTGTCATTAGATTTTCTGGCATAGAGGTCGCAAGAGCTACAAGTGAAAATGACCCCTCAAATCGTAGGAGTGAAAAATCTATGTGAAAAATACCAGAGCAAATCAGTAGGTAACATTTGTGACAGTATATTTGTTTTTGAAGCTATAAGTATATGGCAAATATTTAGATCTGCGCTCAGAAATTTTAATTACGTTTATTTATACTCTACCGGTTTCTTTCAATAGGGAAGGAATTTATATGAGCACGAAACTGGTTGTAATATGTCTGTTAAACGTTTTTTCTTTAGTGTTTTTACTCAGTTTGTCATTATAACTTAGATCTCCAGTCTTCATTTTTTTTGTACCAAAACATGTACGTGTTGATGATTGGGAGCAAACACTTAACTGAAAGTTTAACGACATACTCTGATATGTTTGTTCTTCATCTGTATTTGGGTTCGTTAATACATGCTTGTCTACGATTTTAACTAGGGCTGTCATATTGTCCGCTTCGTTTGCATGCCAAAGATCATATCTGAACTAGTCCCATTAAGGGCCGGTTTTACAGTACTAGCTTAAGCTCTGGCTGTAATTTAAGCAATAGCTTAACCTCTTGAAACGTTTTACAGTGGCCATTGGCGCGCTTACACCGACCTAGCATGGATGAACGTTTAAGAGTAAGCATGGGGTAGCTTAAGCCTTGGTAAATTTTGCATTACAATTCCTAGGTACATGCGCTCTCAATTATTCCGAATTTCAATAAAATACCTGTTATATGCCACTTGCAAACTTGCAAAATAAGTGGGTATTATTTCTGCGAATATTCTATAGATTATATCTTTCAATTAAGATTTGTACACAATTAGTGTCTTCTTATTGTTATTAATTTTTCCTGGAAAATTAAGATGTTTCTAAATAATTCTTATTATCTCAATTTAACCATAATATTATATTTCTAGAATATTGTTTAATAGCCTAGTTTATAGCAAATCTATTTTCTTTAATAAAAATTATAAGTCCTAATATACGTATATATTAATAATAATAATAATCTTTATTGTCAAGTCTTATTATTATTATAAGACAATTTATGTAAATGCCCTACATGTGGGATTCATTTACAAAAAAATACAGGGATTGCATTTGTAGGAATATTTATTAATCTAATGTATCTTTTATAATTACAATCTACCACTGGTCTACATAATTGCAATTTAATATACTAATTCACTAATTTGACTAAGTGATATGTTTCTGTAGTGATGAAGTTTAAAACACTTTTTCTATCATCGTAACTCGTTTTCATAAAGTATAACCTAGAAAGAACTGAACTCGTGAATAAGTATCAACAAAGTTACTTGCGGTAATCATTCACATAACCTGCAATTATAGGTTTTCGCAAACCAACCGTAAATTTTTCTCATAAAGTTCGGTGTTACTAAACCACCTACTCCAAAGATACTGTAAAACTCCAGATGGTTTAAGCTCGGGCTTAAACTTAAGCTTATGCTAAAGTAAGCCTCTGCTTAAACTCCAACTGTAAAACCGGCCCTATATACGAAAGGTTTTTGAATTTTTTGTCTCACTTGTAGAATTTATTAAATTATTTCAACTTTTCATGAGTTAGCTGTGTACAACTGTATTTATTCTTATAAACCACCTATAAGAAACAATAAAAATATAATAGTTACATTTGAAGAAAGTCAGAAATACTTACAGTTTGTGTGGGAGGTGCTTTTGCTGATACTTCTTTATTTTTGTAACTTATATAACTGCTTACCACCATAGGTTTTCATGTCTTTTCCATTCGTATTTAATACTTTGTGTACCACGGGCCCCCCGCTTTTTAGTTATATTATCATCAATTTCGCTCGCACTGATTTAAATTAACACATAGCTTGTGTCTTCTTCTTCGCTACAAGATGACAGCTGATACCTAATATACTGCCCTGTTAAGCAAGAACGACGTATCTACACACGCGCAGTTTTGAGTAAATGAAGTTTTTACATTATTTGTATTATTATTGTTTTTTTTATTGTTTTTTTAAAACTTACCGAGGCCATGTATAATATTATCTGTGATTTATGTAAGTAGATTTTTTAATACTATAGTAACCTTAAACAAAACAAAAAATGCACTTACGACATTTTGCGTTATCTTATGTAGTCATAGTAGAAAGAAAAGTCGTATCTTCAAAATAACTTTTTATTTATAACAGAAATAACAAAAAGTGATTAAAATACAAGTGTCAACATTTACACTATTTTTAGGTAAGTATAACATCTACTAATCTGAGTCATCTTCCACAAGCTCAGATTCAGTCAAATTTTTCCAAAATTCTAAACGGTTATCTGGTACAATTCCTGTAAGTTTTTGTAACAAATTTTTTTTTCTTTGTTGTGAAATACCTCTTACAACTCTTCTAGCTGTTGGAGGTGGTAAGATGCCTTTTGCATATTTTGACAGAACAAAATGAACTTCTTTAAATGCGGAATTAAATGTTGTTTTAAAATACATACATCTACAGCCTCTTTTAAATTCAATACATACCATATCTTGAAGGTATGGTCTGGGAACAATTTTGTTTAATTTGTACTGAGATGTAAAATCTGTTATATTATAAAAATTTTCAATTTTCATTTCAAATACGTTAACTTTCTTTGAATTTGCAGATTGGACGCAATTTTTAAAATCTTCAAAGTCGTACACTTTCTTTTTTCTTTTTAATGCTAATTCCACTTGGTGATGAAAGGCATCACTTGACATAAATGTATGTCCAGACTGAAAGTACTTAATGTTTAGTGTCTTTAAATTTACAAGATTTGAGTTAATGATGTAAATAAAAAATGAGAATAGTGCCCAGTTTTTATTCTGAGCGACGCAGTTATCTAACCATATTGTCACAGATTCCAGATCTCTTACACACAATAGAAAATTAAAAAACGTTGATATAATATCGTCTTTTCTCCTTCCAGCGATTCCCTCATGCCAGATAAATGCAAATGGCTTTTCAGATGACTTTCCAAGACGAACAAATGACTCATTGAAAGCGATTATCCGTGGTACAAATATAATTTCCTTGAACATATCGCAGCGAGGCAACATGATGACCTGACAGTAATAAAAATTATGTTACAATAATTATTATTTCATCTCGAACAAGCGTACAATTTACCTTTTGAAGATCGGCTGAAAAATACTGGCCATCTTTCTTTTCACAGTCCTGCTGGTATTCTGCTCGAGCTGCTATATACTTGTCATGGTGATTTTGCCATGACTGACATTCCTCGCAATCCAGTTCAGTATTTTCTTTGGTGTGGCCAGTAGATTTGCTGTGTAGAATAAAAGATTCGCAAAGTGAACATTCTTCGTTTCCTAAAGTGGCAAAAGAAATCTTTTTCTTAGCCACAACTCTTCTGTATAGTTCGTAAGAAATGTTTACCGAGTACTTTGATTTAAAATTTTCAAACATTCCTTTGATCGTGACATCACTGGGAAGGTAACGTGTTAACGGAGCGTGCTCTCGTCTGTAATGGGAGATTGTCGGCCTGTAAGATTCTATGTGGTCTTCTATAAGTTTTTCATCAAATCGATTTTGCTTGCTTTTTCTTCCGCGATTATCTACTTTGGGCATTATTAGAGCCGCCTCTAAAGTCAACACATTTCTTAGAACTCTATCATTTCGTAACTCGTAACCCAAAGTCGCCAAATAAAATGGTTTGCAAACTTGAAATTTTAGGCCATGTTCATTTGTTAAAAACCGTTTCAGAGACTGGTTTCTTCTTGATACTTCAGCTGCTGCTAATGTTCGTCTTTTGACAACTTCATTAGTAGTACTGTGCAGCACAAACGTTTTTCTTTCATTTTGAGTCATTGCCGAGTATTGGGTGTTAATGTGTTCTTGTCTTTGCTTGCTAATATTTCGGCTACATTGTTTTTTACACTTGTCTCCACAACCAGTTTTAACTCCATGTTCTAAAATGATTTTGTTTATCTTGGCTTGTTTTCTTGCAGCTAAAGATGTTTCATATCTCTTTCGTTTTCTAATAGTTCCTTGTTTTGTCAAAGACATCGTACTAACATGGTCTTGAGCAGTTGTAACTGTTGGTGACATATTTTCAAAATCACTTTCATCTGAGGTTTCGCTGTCAACTCTAGTGGGAAGGTAGTCGATGGCTTTAACGGAATCGTCGTCATCTTCAGAAAATTCATTTTCTGTATTATTATAGATGTCGCAATCAATATTGTTACAGTTGTTAGACTGAAAACCACTTGTACAAGGTTGCGGTTCAATCTCCGGTTCAATATTTTGAAGTTCATGATAGGTTTTTTCAAATGAATAGTCATTATTAGTTAACTCGCAGTTACTGCCTTCATTAACATGCTCAGATTTGGTATTGTTTAAAGCAAGCTCTAAAATTCTTTTTGCTCTGCTATTCATTTTATAAGTTGTCATCCACTATCACCAACAACAAACTAATAAAAAAGAACAGCTTAGACGATGAAATACACAAATAGATTTCAAAACTTACCGCAATTTTCACACTTGTTTAGCAACTAATTTTGTGGTTTATACCTTATACTTCAAAGTAAAATGAAAGGACAAAACACTAATACTGTTGTAATAGGTGTAACGTACACCAGCCATCTGTCAGTTACTATTATTTTTAGGTTATGTTACGTAGACATTTTGTCGTATCTGCAGCGTCCTATGCAACAACGACTAGTCTCTGCTAAGAAAAAATGTCGTATCTCACAAGACATTTTGTGAATACGACATTTTGCTTTAGTGCGTGTGGCTTACGACTTATTTTGTTAGGAGCATGGGCTTTTTTGCACTTACGACACAATTTACTAGGGCTTTATTAACCTCTAGTGTGCACATACGATGTTCAAACTTGGCTGAAAAGATAGAGAAATATACTGTTGTGTCCGTAGATACGACAACTCAATTTTGTTAAAAATGTCAGATACGACTTTTTTGCTTAGTAGGGCAGTATACTCAATTTACGTTTTTGACACCAATCGATATTGGAATATATACGTATGTAGATACAGCCATCTAAAACATTATTGCGTAACTCTGACACAATAGATCCTTTAGAATATTACTGGGCTTGGTCCATTTAGATAAAAAAAATAATTTTTGCTATTTCTGACACTTAGACAGTATTGGAGTGGACTTCAATATATCATGTTAATACGGCTTGTTCTAAAAAGTACATACAGGGTGAGTCATCTCCGCGGGGAAGGCAGATGTGACATTATGAGAAAATATATTTTATAGAGGTTTTTTCATATGATAGCCACTTATTAAAAGTACCTATTAAAATTATTTTGTATTATACAGAGTGTTATATGAAATGAAACACCATGTATATTACTACACTTTTGTATTCCCCGTATAAGCCTTAGTCAAAAAGTGATAAGATGGATAGGTCTAAAATTTATAGATTTCGACTTATTACCATTTTTCTAAAACATTCAATATTTTTATAAAATTGTATTTCTCGAAAACGGTGGATTAGATGGACACAATTTTTAGTTGTTCATATAGTAAAAGGTTCTAATGCAAATATATTTTAGTTTTTTGCAATTACTGATTGAATTTGCAGGAAACTCGATTAAAGTTTAAAGTATGATATCTGCCGCGAAATTGACAATTGAATGGATGACATAAGTTGTTTCTCAGTTGACAAGCATGACATTATAATGATTTTTTCTAAAGATGAGCTTCGAGATATGATTTTTGCATGTATTGGGGTAATGACAAAAAAATGGATATATACACTCTATAAAAGCAACATAATTTATAAAATATGTAGAATATGGCACAATAAGCAAATTTTAAAACTAAACAAATTAATAACTTGATTTTAGTAGGGTAGAAGGAGAAACTGTTAATTGAATGGTTGAGTAATTAGTGGAATAGAAATTATAAAATAACAATAAATATGAACATTAAAATAGGTAAAATTAAATTTCTAAATATTTGTCGAACATGTTCCCTCATAAGTTCCTTTCTGGTAACATGTATACTGTATATTTGCTCTTTCACTGATCCCTATAAAAGGAAACTAATTTTGTGATGTCCGAGGACCCAGCAGGCTAGTCAATAGACCCACCACGGGTTAGCCACTTTCCTAGAAACATTTCGTTTAAAATATGTCGTGGTTATAGCACAGAATGTGAGGAATCGCCGAATTGCTGCATCTACATCTCTTCGTATATTTAGCGGCACATCTTCCAATAACTCCACTAAATTGTGTCAAAGAAATTATTCATAAGCTTCTCTGTTAATACTACCTTCAAAGAAATGCGGGCCTATCATCTAATCACCAAGAATGCCCCCTCCCCCCATACAATTATGCTGATCTATTTATTAGTAAAGTAAGTGTTTTCATTTGACTACTCCTTGTCTCAGAATAAGAAGGAGTGATTCAAATATCGCGCCAAAATGGCGTACATTTTTAAAGTATTTTATTGGTTCTTGCGTAGGCAAGTTTAACATGGGAAAATAAATTTGACAAAACGTCATTTTATGTTTATGGCCAAGCCAAAACCTAGTCTCTTACATTTTTACTTTGGTTTATTATACTTTATTGTGTTTTTAAATAAAATCCGTACTTTTATGTACAACATGAGCATGCGTTGATCAGACGGCTTAAGACCTAAGGAACAAGTGATCATGCATTTGAAATTTTGAATTTGATGAATCTGTCAAAAATACTGTACGTCAGTGCAAAAATCAAACATTCAACAATTAATATCATTGCAAAAATAACTATAGATGAGTTCATATCATAAATCAACTGGACAACTCACACATATTCTAGAATTGACTCATTAATTTCAAGTAAGTGTTAATTAAATACTAATTATATTACCACATGTTCATATACGTGTTATATTTCAGATATGTCAAACGTAAAGAAACCTGTACTAATAGAAAAAGGTGAAAATATCTGGTGGAGAATATGGGAAAAAGTTTGGATTGCCACAAGTATAATGACTGCACGACAAGCTTTGTTGAAAACCTGTAGGATTAAATAGCCATACCGATAAAGATAGGCAATTAAGAATACTTCATATAGGATCTAAATTGATACATAAGATGAAGTTGTTTCAAAAAAATCCCTTTTCAGAATATCACTTATATGAGAACTTTTGCCAGAAGCAATTAGAAATGTTACAATAAGTATTTGGAAAAATTGTGCGACCATGTAAATTTTCAATCTTTTTAACATGATGTGAACACTAAATTATTGTTAATTTCCAACATATAGTAGAAATAAATATTTGTTATACTTTATATATTTTCATAATAAATAAATTTTAATAGGGGATAATAATTAGTAATGTGTAGGTACATATATGTAATTATCTTTGCAGTCCGTGTAAACAACTTCAGCCGATGTAAATTTTTCTATTTATTACTGTTGTATGTAAGATACACATTTCCAAGACTAGTTGCTTGAATTTACCTCCTCAAGGTTTGTAGCAGTAATACAAATGATTTATATGTATAAGTTCTTTATTGATATTTAAAATAGAAACTAATGAGTAAAACTTTTTCTGCAAGTTCTTAAGGACATTTTGATAAAAGATAAAAGGTTTGATTCATTCTTGCTCTCTGATATAAATATTTAATAATAAATAGACTTGATTCACAATTTTCATGTTGATATAGCACATTCACTAAAATGTGCAGTAATTATATATTTATAACGGCAATCCTCCTCAAAATGCTAAGAACAAAGTCTATGCTTTCATTTGTTAATTGGGCCTATATCTTTATCCATAGATTCTTCTAATTTTTTTTGTAAAACTAGCATTGAATGTTAATAGATTTGTATTCATCAAATTATTGATGTATGCACCTACTTGTGTTTATAACTTTCCTTCCTTCCTTTCTTTCTCCTGTTTCCAATTGCCGTGCACTCGTATTGCTGCTTCGACTGGTAGAATGAAAAGCGGCACATCCATCTATTTTAACGAAAGTAGTAAATGAAACACAAAACAGCTAGATCCTTATTTAGAATTAATACAGTTCTTCTAACCTCAATTATCATGATGTCATATCAAATTTGTCTACTAAATTTTAAGCTGGTGTTCCAAGTTTTGGCGGGATATTTGAATCACTCCTTCTTATTCTGAGACAGGGTATAGTAATGAAAACGTCTTTAGTTAACTATTCCGTTACTATGGAAAGGGCATTCATTTTAGTTATTGTCCATTGGCAGAATACTCTACTAGCTTAAAAAGATGGATGCGTAACTCAGTATTTAAATGTATTCATTACGGACGATATTTATTTCATTTTAAGGTCCTTACAACGATGGTTTGGCTAATATCCAGCAAACGGCTTATTTTATAAGTACTGACATGTGGATTTTCTGTTGTTGTCATAAGAATTCTCAATTGATTTTTATCATTTACACATATTTAGGTTTCCTTGGTTTTGAATTAGCAATACTACCAGAAGTAATATAAGTATCCATTGTTCTTCTAAAGACATCTGTTCTGGGGCATCTTCTGTCAATAAATAAATAGTTTCTTTGACATTCCTTCAGAACAACAATGCCGTATTAAAATATAAAACACAAAGTTTGCAAAATTATATCAAAAAACGACAATAGCTCAGTAATAATCACTTTTAAAATAATAACGTCTTATATGTTGTTGGTGCGAAATTTAGTAAACATTTCCAAAATGAACCGATATACAGGTGTTTCATTTGAAAAAACCTTGAACATTTTTTTAAAAGCCAACAAAAACAACCTGGTATTGCAAATTTTATCTTCAACAAAAAACTCTACTTCAAATTAATCGATTTTCATGTATTTTTTTTAATTTATCACATTTCAAACGTCATTATTCCGAAAACCGCTGATTTTGGGGATATGGTATGTTACACAAAAAATGTTGAGAATTTACCATACAATTCAAATATGGCATAATATACAGTATGTTCCATTAAAAAAAAACAATGATTGCTGTATATGTTCTTCTTTAGACACCCTGTATATAATTTTCTTATGTCAAAAAATTCTAAACTAAAAATACTAATCGACCTGTCCGAGCGTTTTTCTGCAAAATAATTACTTGAATTTTAAACGAATTTGTTCCTTTCATCATGAACGCACTGTATACATATCTGTTATTTATACTAGACTTTCGTATTATCTGTTAACAAAGTAATTTGAAAGTTTTTCTATAAAATTGTATTCTTCTACGTATAGTGTCGATAGCCTTTTCTGGACGAGAAAGTGCCACCTGTGCTAGCGGTAGTCATCGTGACTTTACAGGTTGGTTCTGGGGATACAGAAAATATCTTATTATGTACGTCTATGTACCGTGTGCACCCCAATTTTGGATGGTAGACTTATCCGATAGTAGTTTTATTCTTTGCACATAGACACGTACGTGTCTTTCTGCTTGTAATAGAGCTCCACAATCTTCTCGTTCAAATTTTAAGATAGTGTAATAGAATATAACCATATAAATTTATATCGGATAGGTCAATATACGGCCTATCAGTACAAATTCAAATTCGTGAACTTTGACCATGGTGACCGCCGATCTATAAGATGCTTTTATTGATGGTGTATTTCAATGTCTGTCCTAATTTACTCTTTTAATGATGTGTAGCAAAACGTAATCGGGGAGCAAAATTTCATGACTTTTCAAAAAAGAAAGATATACAATCTATAAACCTTTTTGGCTTTGGTCGGGGATAATTTATCCATGTTAGTGTTTAGACTGTTTTTCCTCTGTTACTTAAAAACTATTTACTATGCTGTGTTTCCTTATGTAATGATTAGGGAACGGCAGTCGAGGTTACACTGCAGGACTGGACTTAAGTATTCAAAATTGCACACAATAATGGTGACGGTATTACTATTACTGTGTCCAATTGCATATGATAATATCACTCATTACAAGTGAAGAATGATCACTCGTAATAAGTGACTCATTCATCATTAGATTCAGACCTGCAATGTAAACCTGACTGCCAATCCCTGGTAATGACTAGTAATATGTCACAACACACAATATGAACTACTTCCTGTGCTTGCATGTCTCCATTATGCATGGAAGATTGTCACTATAACAAGTACAGTAGTGATTATCACGGGTATTCTATCAGATTTAGTGATTAATATAAGATTTATAAACCATAAGATTGCTTTTAAGGGAATTTTACGTTTTACACATTTATTTTCCTGCTTGCAGAATTATTCATATATGACACATAATTGTCATGTTTGACATTATAATCGCGTGACCAAAGGGTTTTTTTAGTAATGATTATGAAAATAATCGACATAAACGACTCAACTTTAAAAGAATATGAATTTAAAATTACGGGTTACTAATGCATTTTTACCACATTGGTAATATTACAGTTGCATGTAAGCATGATCATATGATTATAAAATGATCATTACTTTGTAAATGAGATATTTAGGCACGACTCTGGTAAAAATACGTAAATCAACTATAGACACGACACTCTCTAGATATATTTATTCTTTTGCTTTCTTTTGGGACCTCTTCTACGTATATGAATATTTTTCTGGTACTGGCATGAATAAAGATTATTATTATAATTATTATTAGTATATAGTGGTATATACACGTTTTCATACATCCTTTTCATGATTTTGTTTTGGCAAACTGGTATGGTGTGTGTCAAATAATTAAAT
Organism: Amphimallon solstitiale; assembly: GCA_963170755.1. Taxonomy (NCBI): domain Eukaryota; kingdom Metazoa; phylum Arthropoda; class Insecta; order Coleoptera; family Scarabaeidae; genus Amphimallon; species Amphimallon solstitiale. The sequence continues at coordinate 44,121,085 of OY720684.1, read as the reverse complement.
GTCGAAAATTGCTGAAATCTTCGTAAGCATCATTTAAAGTTTGCATAATTATATCGACAAGTTATCTTTATGTTAAAGATCAAAACATTTTAAATTTCCCTAGTTCTATATATTTAATCTCTCTATACTCGGTAATATTTAAGTCACAGGGTAAAATATTGCAAACCGAACCCAATTTTGCAGAGCTATTGGGCTACATGAAGTTTACATCGACGCATAAAAGTTGTTTTTGAAGCCCAATTGCAAATAGCGCCGTCGAGTTAAAGTTTCTGAGGCTTTGTGATTTTAATTCTTTCAGGAAGAGTATACCCATCGATTTTTACAATTTTGTAATTTCAAACAGAAAATTACAAACAAAATTAATCATAAGTGATATATTTGTAGTTTTACTTATGAAATTTAAATTCCTTCTACTTATCAAAAGTGTTTTGCAGGTAGAACTTGAAAATTTTGAGCACAAATATATGAAAATGCATAAAAAAAAGAGGCAGTCAGTACAATTGACGTGGTCAAGTTGTTGGAGTAATCAAGCAAAACGTAGGAAGTAAATTTGAATTCCGAGATGTCCATATAAATAACGCATCCTGTTACTCTTTGGCTCGACTTGAAAGATGCAGTGAAATTAACTAAGTGTTCTTGATGAAATGCGAGATCATTAACTTCAACTGTCAAGTCCGAATGGGGTCCCCAGTTTCTTTTCTTTTTCCTTTGAAGCATGTACGTATATGTATCTCAGGGCCGAAACAAATACATATATGTATATATCTACATATGTTATATATATATATATATATATATATATATATATATATATATACGCGGTAGGCCATTAATTATCGGATAACCAGCACGCTGTTAATTATGGTGTTAATGAACAATAGGGAACAACGCTCGGTCTTATTGACCGGAAGGTGCAAAGACCTACTGCTGTCGATAATTACCAGGGTCTTCAGTGACACCAAGATGGAGCCTAAGCTAGTATTGAAGTAACCCGTACCACGTAATTGGTATTATAAGAAAACAGACTCTCAACAAGAAAACTGTCAAATTATTTGTATACATTTTTTTGACGTCTCTAGTTATTGCTTTATCAAAGATTATGTATCAAAAAAACGCATTTTTTCTTAACATTAGTACTGATTTAAGACTCGTATTTATCTTTAAAATTAATAAAGTGGAAAAATACATAATATATCATTTCAGCAGCAAGGATTGTGAATGTACTCTTGTTTCCTCATGCATAAGATTTTTTTATTTAATATTTCACTGCATTAATACATACCTTTAGTAAAATGATAAATGAATAACACATTTGTCGGAGCAAACGAAAGTAACATTGATACAACTAGAGTTCCTAAAACACTAATTCATGGTATAGCCAAACAAAATTTAAATCGCATAAACAGCTTCAAACATTTACTGTCAAAAAAGGCTTCTTGTGATGTAATGGGCATATTTTCAAATATCTTCCCCCCCCCCCATGAATGTTTAAATATCATAATATTATATACACTCTACTAGATAGATGCAAGACAAGAAACTAGTCCAACAGGAGATTCTATATTAAACTTCGTGTTTTGTATAATATATCAAAATAACTTGTAATTTAGACTCCAGGAACACATAAGATCTTTCAAATATAAGAAAACATATAGCAGGCTTTGAAACCATTTATTAGAACAAAATCTTATATCCCCTGATTTCAATAATATCAATATTTCACATTTGTGCTGCAAAGCTTTAAAATTAAATATCTTATTATCACTGACAATACACTTTCAAAAGGACTCTCCTATCTACTTAACGACCAAACAGATTTAATATATTTACCACTTTTCAAACTATTAAAATAACATTCTAAGGTAAACTTTTTTAAAATACAGAATTTATCTGTTCTCATGCAATAGAGTTAATAATACAGAATAATTTCTAGTAATATAATAAAATTATTATGGACTTTCCCAGTTGAAACTATTCACGGCCAGTACAAATATAAAAACATTATTATTATCATTAAAGAATAGTTTACATGAGTTGCTTTTTACTTTCTTATACGTAGTATAAGGATATAAAAAAATTGGTTTTTAAAAAATGTCTGTGTGTCTGTCTGTCTGTGTGTCTGTCTGTCTGTCTGTGACCACGATAGCGGTCAAACCGCTATAGCTATCTATTCCAAATTTTGCATTTAGTAGTATAATCTCCCTCTTGAGAAATGATTAGATTTTGAGCAAAATCGGCAGACCGGAAGTAGTAGTTTACTTCAGTGAAGAAATCGAATTTTGCCAATATTTCGTCAACTACTAAGTTTTGACAAATTTATAAAGAATTCAAAATAAAATTGAAATTGTGAACAACTTTATTAAAAAAAATTTTCGAAATTCCTACCGGAAGTAGGTTTTGTACTCTTATCGATAATCAGTTTGTTGCAAATATTTTGCTAGTCATGCTTTTTAGACAGGTACGTTACGAGTATAAAAGTATTTAGAATTTAATTTTCGACACCTTTTGTATAAAAAAGAAATCAAAATTCGAACCGGAACTAACACTTTTACTCTCACCGAATAACGATTTTTTGCAAATATGTCTTAAATTATGCATTCTATATATATTTATGAAGAGTACAAAAGTATTTAGAGTTGGATTTGGAATATTTTTTGTATAAATGAAATTTCAAAATTCGGACCGGAAGTAACACATTCATACGTATAAGAAAGTCGTGTGGTGGCCACAACTAATTTTTTTTTTAAAGAAAAATTAGAATTGTACCAGGCCAATACATATTGTACCGTAAATTTCTGTAAGTGGAACAAGCAACAGTGCTGTAAACAGCTCTCGAAAAACTTAAAAAGATTATAGTACGCTATATTTTGAGCTTTTAGAAAATATAAAATTGAAAACACTTCAAGATTCTTCTAAAAATTTTCCAAAGTAAAAGACATTATCTATGTTTACACTTTCTGAATATCAAACACGTAAAACGCAATGCGCATGCGTAGGATACTAATCTCAAAAAAATGCATCAATTAATGTGGCTGAAGCTTGCATAGTGCTACCAAGTGTGTCTTCTTTTAGCTAGATATATCATTTTGGCTAAGTTTCTATTGCTCTACCAAATGAGCATAAAAGTCTACCGTAGGAAGGTGAATTAAATAGGTGTTATTGCGGTTTCGGATTAAGCTACCTCATTGTTTGTTATTTTAATAATCTTATTGCACATTTATATATATACTTACTTGGTGAAGAGGTGATAAAAAGGTTTGCAATTAAAATAGGTAATAATTTATATTGTTTGTCTGATTTGCATTACCACTGGTTACAAAACAGAAATTTTATTGTAAAATCATAAAAATAATGCAGATATGTATGTCAAAATATTTAATTTACGTTTACTTATTTTAAATTATCTCTTTACGATTACTACATTAGGTACTAATATATATATTATGATTGTTTTGTATATTGTATTCATATACACGGTGGCCAGAAAAATGCGGACAAACGCCACGCAGGCCAAATCTTTGTTTAATTCTGAGTTGACAATCTTAATTGAAAAAAGTAGTACAGTGCTTTCTTAAGTCACACGAGCAGCTTAAAAGAATTGTAAATTTGGCAACACCTAATCAGACAAGTACTGTGGCAGTAATCATTTTATTATTTACTATAAATCAGGTAAATACGCAAATTAGCAAGAATTTTATGTTAACATGGATAACAATTTTATTCAAATTTAAAGATAATATGAAAAAATTATAACAACTGTTCAAATTGGTACCCATCAGTTTCCAGACATAATTCAAATCTTCGAGGAAGCGAATTCAAAACGCGCTGCAACATATCCGGGGTGATTAATCGAACTGCCGCCGTAATTTTATTAATTACATCCTCTTCGTTAGCTGGAGGCGTTGCATAGACCTTTTCCTTTAAAAACCCCCAAACGAAAAAGTCCAGAGGATTAATATCGGGAGATCTTGCTGGCCATGCTATTGGACCGTTACGCCCTATCCACCGATTCGGAAAGTGTTCGTTTAACCAATCCCTGGAAATTCTGGCATTGTGAGCGGGTGCCCCGTCATGCATGTACAACATGTTGGGTCTCAAATTCAGTGGAATATTATCTAGTACTTCTTCTAAAACGTTAACGTACTCAATTCCATTTAGACGATTTGGAAGAAATATTGGTCCAACAACTCGGAGATTTAAAATCCCCAGCCAAACATTTACCGAAAATCTTCTCTGATGTCCAATTTCCCTTACTGCCTTGGGATTTTCGTCCGCCCAAAAATGAAAATTATGGCTATTAAAGACGCCATCTCTCGTAAACAAGCATTCGTCGCTCCAGAGAATATGCAATAAATAGTTCGGCTCTTCTTGAATCCTTTGTAAAACATTGTTACAAAACATTCTTCTGTGGACATTATCGTTCACATACAAAGGCTGCACTTTCCTTGCATGAAACGGATACAAAAGATTTTGAGATAGTGCTGAGTGCACTGTTGTTTTGCTACGAATATTCAGTTCCCGAGCTATTTGTCTTGTGCTGGCCGTCGGATCTTCGTAAACAGCATCCAATATTTGCTCTTCTAATTGAACTGTTCGACGCTCTCTAGGTCTACCGCTGTTACGATAATTCGGTATAAAGGTGCCAGTTTCTCTAAGTCGCTGATCCAATCTACGGAACGTGTTGGTGGATGGATGTCGCCGTTGTGGATACCGTATTTGATATTCATCTTTTGCCAAGTTTGCATTTCCGTTGCAAAATCCGAATACCATATACATGTCGGCGTATTCTCCAAAGGTAAATAACATATTGTTCAGTATTAAAAACAGCACAAAATGTTTATCTTATTTCAACAGCCAAATGTCACATGAGAAACGTCAAAAATTGACAACTACTTATTACTTTTAAACAAGCAGCCTTACAGTACCACGTTGCCATATGTACTTTAATTTCAAAAAAGCCAATGAAGAAATGTTAAAAATGTAAACAAACCATTGGTATTAATCGATTAGTTACATCAATGCATTTGAGACAATTCCATTTCTAAATTTCACCACAATGATTTTACATAGATAAATTTGACGAATTTTGCTAAATTTTAGCCGTACAACTTAATGTTTGATGGTCTCGTATGCCGTAAGGAAGGACCGTATAACTTTTTTGGATTAAGATTATCGCCTCAGAATTGAACAAAGAATCGTTCTACCTGGCGTTTGTCCGCATTTTTCTGGCCACCGTGTATTTACGTTAGAGTTGTACAAATAGACATATATAGTCTTCTGCAAGCCTGCTCTATGTAAACTAAATTGCAATCCATTTGATAAACTTACTGTATGAATATAAAGAAGGTAAACTTCTTGGTGTATACTTGTGAAAATGTAGAAACAATTTTAATTAGGAATATTAGAAACAACACAAAAATTATGCTTAGTAAGGTGAAGCAGCTTTATGTATATATCTATATACAGCATGCTGGTAATCTTATTTCTTTTGAGAATCAAACAGCTGTACTGACAGTATTAACATATAATTTGATGAAAATTAAAGAAAATCTTGTTAATAAACATTAAATTAAGTGAAGTTATAATGCAATTCACGAAAACGTTTGGAAATAGGTATTACATACAGATTGTAAGAAAGATTGAGTCTTAGTTGATTTATTAGAGATCCGAAGTTATAATAATAATAGTTTATTTCCAAAATAATAAAAAAAATAAAACAACATTGTATTAAAATAAATTACAAAATATAAAAATTAAAAGATAAAAGTGAGTACGAGAAAAAGAAAAGTTCAAAAACTATAACATTAACTTTGGAAAACACAGAATGTATATCAACTGTGCAGAGTACAGTTGTTCTTCCTATACACCCGGATACATTCGAATTATATTAAAAAGAAAAACATGGCTAAAGTAACTTAACCTAAATTCTGTGAAATGTGCTCAAATAGCACATATATACATATATGAAATACATACATAACAAATTAAATATTGAAAAACATAAACACAAGCGTTATTGCAGGTGATATGAGGGAGCAAGCAGTCTATTTTGACAGCAGCAGTGCCCTGTACAAGAACGCGAACCGCCCCGAACCAAAACAAAGTAAAGTTGACGTTAATTTCGTGGAACTAAGTACCTATTTTCCAGACAAATTTGAAATATAAAACTTCTCTAGAACTCTTAAAAGATCAGCTGTTGTCCCAATTTACAATAGAGATGATCGAGGGTGTATTCTAAACTACAAATCGGTTGCCTCAAGTTCTACTATTACCAAGATTTTAGTATATTGCTTATTGGATCAATTGATACTTTTTATATAAGAATAAAATATTTTCTGATTCTTCGCATGGGCACAGTAAGGGTAAATCCATGTGCAAAGCTCTGAGTAACTTCTATGTAATCCTAATAAAACAGATTAACAACCGAGAAATACCGATTGACATTCTCTGTGACCTCCAGAGTGGGTAAAGCATAAAAATCTCTTACTTGAATTAGGAAAGTACCGAATAAGAAGATGAAGGCTGATTGCTTCACCTCATATTTGGAAAACAGAAAGTTGTTCTTGAATATATGGTTTAGAAACAGTAACTCCAACTCAAAATCTGTACAATTCCGCCTCCATTCTATCTGTGTTGAATGGAGTACTATTTAATGGAGTACTTATTTATTCTTCAACGATATTATTACAATCCTATCTGATGTATCCTTAACTATCTACGCTGACGATATTTGGTCATTACTGTTAAATTATGACAGTGAATAATTTTCTGTAGACTCTGTATATGTGTTTCTCTGACAATCAGCTGTCGCTGAGTCTGGATAAAACAAAATATCTATTATATATATATATATACACCAGAAAAAAGCCCATTTGTAATTTCTTCAAAGTTTTTGATTTACTATTCAACGCAACCTATTTTGGACTAACGGTATAAAATTATCTATGACAATTTCTGGTAGAGCCTATCCTATCTGATCATTACAGCTCTAAACACCGATGGAGGTATCCTTGTCTCTATACTATGCGGAAACTAATTTGCAACTTTAATACGAAATAGTACTATAGCGTACTTCGGCTCCTGAAAAGGATACCTTCTTGCTTCAAAAAAAAATTGTTGGTTCCCGATACATTGACTCATGTTGACCAATCTTTAAATAAGTAAGTAAACTTCCACTGACTAAGCATTTACATCCTTGAGGTTTGGTGCTATATTAATATGAACATCAACTTATTTCAAACAAATACCGATATACATTGCCATAACACAAGAAAGTGCTGTCAATATGAGCCCAACAAATTCTATATGATTATTTGCCAGAAGAAATTAAATTTAAAAAATCCACGGATGCCTTTATATATTATTCGAAAATGTTCCTGAACAGACAATAATTTCATTATCTTCACTAGTTGTTAGTTATTGGTTTGTTGCTTTCATTTGTTTATTCCTTGTCACATACACTTACTATGTCAAAATAATTTACTTAGAATTAATAAATTATTATTACATTAGTTTGTAACATTCATGTTTAAAATGCAATTGAGTGTGATTTTCTATCTCTTCCATATCAAAGTGTAATCCGAAGTCTCACCTCTAGGAAATATGATATCATAATATGTTTGATATACCAAAGGATTTCGAAAACATTATATAGAGAAATCAAGCACTTAGAAAGTATAGTTGTAAATTCACGTCCGTAAATTGACATTGTCTCATCCTCTCGTTCTATTCTTCTGTACAAATTTGCAATTATTGCTTTATTCTTAAGAAAACTCAAGAATGGTGTATTATGAAATGAGGTATTAATAAAACCTTTTCTGTTCTGCAAAAATCTGAGATATCAAATCGAGTCTATTTAGAAATATTCATATTGTCAATTTAAATCTGCCAAGTCAGATTTATTGATGTTGCAGTTAATCCTGATTCTTCAAAATGTGGTAATGTGAATTTTGACAATATTGCAGAATAAAATGTTGTGTCGTGGATGGAAAGAAAAAAATTATCTTCATAGTAAAGGATATATAGCAAGTGATACCGAATAATACCAAAATTCCAATCAAATAATCCTTATAACCTAGGATTTTTTTTTAAATTAATAACGGAAATTGTGTTTTCATATGTATTTCTTTGTTCTATGTAAGTACTTTTCGAAGTTAAACTAATAATTTTTATCATTAGGGATTTAGTAAGTATATTGCTTCTATCGGCACTGTAAAGTTCACATTAAAGTTCACTTCGATTCTTTCAAAGCATAACATTGATTGGGTTGAAATCATGTAAACGAATTTGGAACCAAAGTTACCTCAATCAATCCATTTTGATTGAAGGTCTTTGGAAACTGATTATTAGAAGGTAATGTGTTTAATAAACAGGTAATTTATATGGTTCTTCCATAAAAGTATCTGTATGCGTTACACCCTTAAAATGTAGCTTATAGTCCAGCATGGAGACTTTTCTCTTTTAACAAAATGTTACTTCTATGATTTTGTTACACATTGTATATTTAACATATTTTTATGTAACTGATAAATTCATATTTAAAATGTACTCATTGTATTCTGGGTATCAGTATCAAAAGATACATAAGAAAAATTAAGTAATTTTTATTTTTTTAATGTAATCTCTCATAACCTCAATACATTTATTACATCTTGGAATTAGCTTTTCAATACCCTGTAAAAATAACTTTCTTCTTAATCGTAAAAATGTGCATTTATTGCCGCCTGGAGCACTTTATCGTCGAAGAATGCTTTTCCACAAAGACCTTTTTTTAAAAAATTTGGGAACAGATCACTGGAGGCCAGGGTTGATTTCTTCGAAACCGCATTCTCGCACAGCAGCCAAGCATGCGCAGTGTGAACCGAAGCGTTGTCATTAATTTCTTTCCTTAGATTACGCAATGTGGTTGCGTAAGGTGATGCGTTTATGGTTTCCCCTGTTTTTCATATACATGATTAGCAAAATTTCTTTAGAGTTTCAAAACACTGTGGCCATGACTTTCCCAGCGCATGGAGTGATTTCAAATTTCTTAGGATGGTCTGCACCCGTCTTATGCCATTGCATAGTCTCATAGTGATGAACCCATGTTTCATCTCCAGTAACAATGCGGACGAAAATACTTATAGAATCTTCACCACAGAGCTGCAGACCTGCAAAATCTCTCTATAGCACTCGACTCGCACTTGTTTTTGAGATGCCGTTAGCATTCGCGGCTCCCATATTGCACTGGCTTTTGAGAGGTTGGCATATCATGCAGTATAGTGTGTGTGGTACCAACGGATAGGTTAGTCATCTCTGCTAATATTTTAACCTCTATTCGGGCCACCTCCAATTACTCTCAACTTTTTTCACATTTCCTTCTGTAATGGCAGTAACGATGCCGCCCGAGCGAGGGCCATCTTCAATGCTCTCCCTGTCCCTTTTGAAGTCATTTGACCACTTTTGAACTGTAGATAGTGAAGGTGCAGAATCATGATAAACAGCCGCCATCTTTTCGTGAATGATTTTTTTAACTCTTTCCTTATTTTGTAAGAAATTTAAAGACAGCGCAGAGCTGTGTTCGATTTTCTTCAGCATTGTCGCGTCAGTTATTGCGATCGTCTTTCACAGAGGATTACTAGAGAACTAATGATCATAATTATGTGGAATTCAGTAGCGACTGGTGAATTAGTTTAGGTGGGGTAATTACATAGACAAAACTGATTCGTGTATTATCGGCGATATGCTCGGCATTAGGGAATATATTGCCGATAATAAACGAATCAGTCTTGTTTATGTAATTGTCCCACCTAACCGAACTCACAAATTTATACCCTGAGATAATGTAATTATTTAATTAATATTACCCACTTAATTGGTTTATTACCCCGATACCGAGAATACATTGAAAGCCCCTCGTATCTATAGTGTCGTAGGTTTAGAAACTACAGCCCCAATATATAATTTAAATCAAATACACAAATGTTGCCAACTTTTTTTAGTAATACCTTAAACACTCTTTATAGTTAACCGCTAACCGTATTTCTTCGTATTGCAGCACTTTATCTATATCATATAATATACAAAAAAATCACATATATAAATATTAAATCGTATTATTATATAACTATGTATAACAATAATAATGAACATTTATATGCATATGTATATTTTCAACAAACATATTATACATGTGTATGCGGTTATATACAGCACTAGGTCGGTTATAATAAGTGAGACGTAGCGGGGGTGTAGTAGTACCTCCTCCGTGGCGCAGAAGGTCAAGGATTTGAATCTCAACCTAATGTAACACCTCGTTCTCACAGCTAAAGCTGTTGCACTGTATTTGCGCATATTATTAACTCGCTATATACCTAAGAGTACAACATTCCTGTTAAATGTGCATTTAGTATTAAATAGAGGGGGGGTAGGTACAGGTACTGGGTCCCTGTATGCCGTAAATACTTAGACCTACTGTTACTATATACATATAATATGTATGTATATATATATATACTGCGGAGTATTTTTATATATACATTAGATATTTTTTTATTATCATTTTCAAAATCATCCGTTGCCGATATCGCAGTCCCACAATCTCTATAAAACTAACTAAAATATTTTAATATGTCTAAATGTTAGACTCACGCCATGTCATGTAGTGTATATCTGTGGTGAATGGGTGAGAAATTAAATATCATCACTAATCACACATGATTATAGTGATTTGGTCAACATTGTGTTTCGCCTAAACACGGAGCAGTTGTTGTCTCGGAATACTCTCGGAGTTTTAATGCCTTCTTCTTTTTCTATTTCTTTTTTTTGTTCCTTTTTGGATCTTCTCTCCACGACGTAGCATGTATATGTATAGGGGCACTGTGAATTGAAACACATAGGAAATGCCGTTCTTCTACTGCTTGGATGGTCATTTAAAGTACTATTTGATTAATTCTTTTGCTTACTTAACGATGCCCAAGCTTATTTTCTAATTAACTTCCGATATCTTTTATCCCGCTTGGTTGAGCTCACCGTAGACATGTTTATACACTTATTTACCTGTTTTGTTTTTTGTTTATAATTTAAAAATATTATATAATTATATCGAGTTTGTCACACATGTTTATTGTGATAAATATATATACATATACAAAAATAATACAGTGCGATCGAATTGATTGTAACAGTTACACATATTATGTTCCAATAACTTTTATAAAGTCCCACCACATATAACGGCAGGTTAATATTACGAATCTGTCACTAGCGTTTTCTTTATTATTTGAGAAAAAAATGGTTGACCACTCGCTTTTCCCAACATAATTTGGAGGAAAAAAGCATAGTAGGGAATATAAAATATATTCTTCATTTTGCAAGTTCAAACCTTTAACAACTTACTGCAACTTAAGACTTCACCAGTTAAAGCTTATTTGTCGAAATATATATCTGGTAAAATTGTCTCTTTAGGGAACTGTGGTGTAACATCCTAATACACTGCCTATTAACAATGAACACGTTTCGGACTCAAAAATAAGTTATTCCTATGTATTTCCACCTGCTGAATTCAAAAATAACTATAAAAGTGACCGACTAGCTCTTGCTTTGAAGATACAATGACATTTGATTTTTTCCCGATCTGAATTTTTTGTTTTGGGGTAATTGTGCTTTTGGAGTTTTACATGACAAAACACAACGTTCTCCAGCTGTTAGTAGCCTACAAACATTATTACTGTTAACTATTTTAAATAAAATAAAAATAAAATAAAACTCTTGAAAACTTTCCACAATTTTTATTTAGTCTTTGCGACATATGTTTCGGTAGTGTTCATACCATTTTCGAGCGGACACTGACAGGTCAGTTTGTGTAGGGTTGTTATATATGTCGTTGTGTTTATTGTCTCTTTTTACATGTGTCTATTATGGGTGTATGTGTGTTTGAAAAGTCTTTGTGTGTGTTCGTTACTTTCTCTTTTCCTTGAATTGATTTTTTAATTTCTAATATTTCTAACAGATTTAATTTCGGTCCCTTGTTTACATTATGTATAAGTTTACAACTATCTATATCGGGAAAATGGAGATTATCTATACAATGTTCGGCAAGGCCTGTATTTCTAATATTATGCAATATTGATCTTTTATGTTCTTTTAATCTAGTTTCGATCTTTCTGCCACTTTGTCCGATATAGATAGCTTTACAGTCTGTGCAACTAATTTTGTATACACCTGATTTATCGGTAAGTTTAGTTCTTTCCTTGTTATTGACTAACATAGCACCTAAATTGTTTTTATTTATGTTGACTGTTTTGATACCTATTTTCTTAAATATTCTGTTAATTTTATAATTAATATGTGGAATGTATTGTATAATGTGCCATTTGGTGTTGTCTTTTTCTATTATTTTAGGATAAAAGTGTATTTTGAGTTTTTCTCTTTGTTTGTGTTTAATAATGTCATCTACTATTTTCTCTTTATATCCATTATTTCTAGCTATGGTTTTAATTATACGTAATTCTGTGTTGAAATCTTCTTCACTTAGCGGTAAGTTAATTAGTCTGTAAGCGAAACTATGTAGAGCTGCTTACCGCTAAGTGAAGAAGATTTCAACACAGAATTACGCATAATTAAAACCATAGCTAGAAATAATGGATTTAAAGAGAAAATAGTAGATGACATTATTAAACACAAACAAAGAGAAAAACTCAAAATACACTTTTATCCTAAAATAATAGAAAAAGACAACACCAAATGGCACATTATACAATACATTCCACATATTAATTATAAAATTAACAGAATATTTGAGAAAATAGGTATCAAAACAGTCAACATAAATAAAAACAATTTAGGTGCTATGTTAGTCAATAACAAGGAAAGAACTAAACTTACCGATAAATCAGGTGTATACAAAACTAGTTGCACAGACTGTAAAGCTATCTATATCGGACAAAGTGGCAGAAAGATCGAAACTAGATTAAAAGAACATAAAAGATCAATATTGCATAATATTAGAAATACAGGCCTTGCCGAACAGTGTATAGATAATCTCCATTTTCCCGATATAGATAGTTGTAAACTTATACATAATGTAAACAAGGGACCGAAATTAAATCTGTTAGAAATATTAGAAATTAAAAAATCAATTCAAGGAAAAGAGAAAGTAACGAACACACACAAAGACTTTTCAAATACACATACACCCATAATAGACACTTATGTAAAAAGAGACAATAAACACAACGACATATATAACAACCCTACACAAACTGACCTGTCAGTGTCCGCTCGAAAATGGTATGAACAATACCGAAACATATGTCGCAAAGACTAAATAAAAATTGTGGAAAGTTTTCAAGAGTTTTATTTTATTTAAAATAGTTATTGATAAAATGTTCCACCAAGAACCGTCTGCTAACTCAATTAATAGAATATTATTACTGTTGTTTGTAACTGTCAGTTTCATATTGTTTGCGTTGTAATTTGTGCAGAATTTCTGTTTTTCGGTGCTTTTGAAGCCACTAAAATGTAATAGATAAATTCAGTGATTATTTTTTGTTACATTTGTGGTGAAATAACATTTTTGTCATAGAAGCGTTTGGTAAGAACCAGGATAAGTCATGGGATCCACACATATGTTAAACTCTTTTTCAGTTATACTACGATAATGACTGAAAAATAAAAAACGATCTATGGCTTTTGCTGTGCATATAGTTTGGCGGGAGATTAAAAATCATACAGATAACTGTTATTTCTGCTTGACTCCACTTATAAAGTCAGAATAGTCACTCAAAAAAGGAGAAACAATTCAATACCTTAGTCTTCCAGCTACTACTTGACCTATTCCAAATTCACATAGTTTAACAGTTCCTACTCCACCCTAAATTAATAACTTGAAGTAGAATTAAAGACAGTGTGGAAGAAGAAGAACCGAATAAGGCTATAACTTCCCATGACTCTTATTATGATGAAAAATATGATAAACCGTCCAGACTGAGTCAAGCGTCTCATAGTCATCATCACATCATCATTGGGATCTGTGTCTTTTTTTGAGAAGAAAAACGATCTTGTTGTTTGCTGCGACGTTAATGACTTGATAAAATATCTGAAAATGAATCATCTAACTGGTTGGAGGCTATTCATAATTTTATCCAAGCTTATTACTTTACAATGGCAACCGTCTTTCTTCTATTTCTGTTGGTCATGCTGTTCACATGTGTTCAAATGTCTTCACCATGTTTTTCACTAATATCAAGATAAATTTTATCTTTTCAACCAACTTTGCTGCTTAAATCTCCCATTAGATATTATGTCCTTTAGGCTCGTAATTATTAGTGATAATTTATGCTAAAACATGTCTTTCTATTCCATTTTGCCATCCTCGTTCGGATCATAAACTGAATTTCTTCCTGGAGCAGTTGTGTCAATTGAATTTTATACCGATAAAAATGAAGATCTTTTTGGGAAATTTATAACAAGATGAAGGAGGTATCCCCAATTATTGTGCACGGCGTTGATGAGAGATACCCGGATATTCAGCAACAATCTGCCGCACTGCATCAATCGTTTCTGGTGTACGTTGGTTTAATGCGGGCGAGTCTTACTTTATCTCCCTGTGTATACAAATTTTCGAAATTACTCATTACACGAAAAATGGCTGACTGTCTTGCTCAGCACATGATTAACACCAAAAGAATAAATTTCTGTCGACAGCGTCAAAAGATCATGAAATGCTAGTAATAATAATAATAATGGTAAAAATTCAGAAATATACTACTTGAAATTCTCGAAATCTAAATGGGAGAAAAATGATGTTGCTCATGGTCAAAGTAAAAGTATATCAATAAATAGGAGGCTATATCGGAAAGGTTACTACTGATTGAATAAAGAAATAAAGTCGAACATGAAACAAGAAATTCAGCTTATGATCCGAACGAGGATGGCAAAATGGAATAGAAAGACATGTTTTAGCATAAATTATCACTAATAATTACGAGCCTAAAGGACATAATATCCTTTAGGCTGTACAATAATTGGGGATGCCTCCTTCATCTTGTTAAAAATTTCCCAAAAAGATCTTCATTTTTATCCGTATAAAATTCAATTGACACAACTGCTCCAGGAAAATGACCATGAACGGCGGCGAGATTGGAGTGCTCGAGTTTTACAGCTCGGTATAGACGGCCACCATTTGTACCAAAAAATTATTATAAGCGACAAAGCACATTTCGACATGGCTGGCTTTGTTAATAAACAAAATAGCCCATATTGGGGGCAGTGGAAACCCTCAAATAATACACTAAAGACCATTACACCCTCGTAGAGTAAATGAAGGTGCGTCATTTGGGTCGGCGGAATTATTGGGCTATATTTTTTTGAGAATGCCAGTGGCTATGCTGTAGCAGTTACTGGTGACCGCTATCGGTAAATGTTGGAAAATTTTCTTGAATTGAATCAATTAGGCCTAAAGAACATGTGGTTCCAATTCCCGATTTCCTTCTATGGTGGTACTTGAAGGAAAAAATGTACACCAACAGATAAGAACCGCGATGCTAAAGAACAAGATTTGAACCGAAATTTCAGAAATAACACCAGAAATCTTCGAAATTGTTATGGAAAAAAAGAGCTCGCCTTGCGTCACGGCCAGAGGCGACCATTTAACCATCACGTTCCATAAATAATGTAAAGACCATATAATCAATTAATAAAATATAGATTATAAAAAAATTAAAAATAAGTAAAAAAAATATCGACCTGGGATATTAACGCACCCTGTATAGTATAATCTGTACAATAATTTTTAAATATTATGTTTTTCTGTTTTTTTATTTAACCGAAATATATTTCTATTTAACACATCAAATACAAACGTAATAGAACAAGATGGTTTTAAGTTATTGAAAGTAAACTGCATCAATAAATTATTTAAATATAAAAAAAAAATTTTTTTCTTAAAATCTCCCATAAATATGATGTTTTAAAGATGTATTATGATTCTATACATTTAGTATATCCATATTTCGCCAAATGATATAAAAAATTAGAATTATATCTTCATCTGTGTGTTCTAATGTTACATATTGAAAATTACTCACCGTTACGTTAGCGGCGTCTTACTTACGTACAATAAGTACACACATATGCAGCAAAAGACATTAACTTTTCTTTGTTTTAATCCCCGATAGTTCCTATATCCAGATAACCATAAAACAACAATAAACAAGAATGAAATAGTGTCAACTGTTTTTAGTTTAGATAAAACTCTTGGGAATGTAAAACTGGAACTGCATAAAAGACAAAGTTTCTCTTCTACACTCTATGTATACATTGACACACAAGATTTAAAACTATTGCCATTGTTTATGGCCATTAGGAGCATTTTACATCTAATAAACTATACATTTACAGTACATTGTATGGTAAATTGTATGAATTTAGCATTTATCCAAGATATGTATATATTTCTTGTCTATACAAAAATATAATTAGGCAAATATTAAACTGATAAATTAACAGTGTACAAGAAGAGTTCGTACTGTACATACAGCGTCTTCATTCAAAAATTATTTAGGGTCGTCTGTGATTTAATATAAATGTGGCGGTATTGCAAAATATTAATGTTATTGTCAAAAGAAAATGCTGACAATTCTACAATTAAAATTTTTCTTTTCATATAGAATATTTATTATAATGTGATAATTACAACGTAAAGTTTTTATTTTCATACTGGGTTTTTGCCGTTAATTATTGATTGCATTATGAAATTCAATAATCTTATAATTAGAGTAAAGTAGGGGATTATGGAATACCATTTTTATTTTATTTAATTATTTTGAAGTGTATTGAGTAAAATATAAATAAAAAATATCAATGATAGCGCCAAAGGGTTTATTATATGAGACCACTGTGGCTAAGTTACAAATAATGTACATAAACAAAAAATATTACAAATAATGAAAAAAAGCATTTCTTTCCACCGAGAACAATGGTCGGGTATTATGGAATAGATGTATGAGGGAATATGGAATACTGTTATTTTCGATATAAAAAATTCTAACGACAAAAATCGCAAACATAACAATCCTGTTCGAAATCGGCGCACAGTTCATGAGCCCAAAGTTCGCATCTTAGGCACTGTATCCAAATTTCTCCTCTCGAGTCAGTCGTAAAACGTTCTGAACAGAAAAGACATTCTGCATCATCTTGTGGGTTATTGTTGTTGCTTGGGAAATCTTCATAATCAGTAGAGTCATCTAAGATTGGGATATCTTCATCTAAATCATCCGACGATTCATCGTTTTCTACCAGTTGCTTTCTCGTTCCTTTCCTCACACTACTCAAAGTTACTTTGGTGTCATCTTCCATTTTGCTGGTTCCAGGTTTTGCGTCATTGGTTGGTTTTCTATTTCCTTCAAACCCAATGTTTCTTTTAACTTTGTTTTTTTCATTTTTTGATGTAAGTGACTCTTCCAGTTCATCCTTGTTTGGAGTTGAAGTCAAAAGTTTGGCGGTCCCCGATTTTCGACCTCTTGTGCCTCGTCGTTTTTTAAGAACAGGAATAGGAACTATGTCTTTCGGTAAAACTGGTTATTCCTCTAGTCGTTTAGGCACTTCTGGATTTCTGTGTGCCTCCTCTAGGAAATCTTCTTCGGTAAAAATATTTCTGTTTACTGGAAACAGACCTGTTTGTCGAAATCCATTGATTGCTCTTTCGCCAGTTTGTATTTTCAGATATGCTTCACCAAAGAGTTCACTTATGTCAAAATGAGATATTGGCCGATTATTTTGCCGTAAAAATTGGCGAATTTCTTCATTGTAATAGGTTTTCAATGCCCCCATTACAGATTTATCGAGTGGCTGCATCTTGTGCGTTGTGTGAGGCGGTAAGCACAACAAAGTTACGTGATTTTGCCTTGCAGCGACAATAACATCCAAGTTTCGAGTGTGGATATGATGGCCATCCAAAATCAAAAGCACAGGGTTTTCGGTACTTGGTCTTACATATTCTATAAAATGGTTGAACCACTGCGTAAATATATCTGTCTGAATCCACCCAGATGGATGGAAGGCAAAAACACTTCCTGGTGGAGCTCCCTTCTTTATTAATTCGCTTGAATTTTTACGAGGAAATATGAGCAAAGGGGGCACAAAATTGCCACTCGCACTCATACACAAAACACAAGTCACCAGAGAGCCCCGCTCTGCAGATGTTAGTGCACCGATTTGTCGTTTTCCCCTTTGTGAAAAAACCTCAGGGCATTTTGATTGTACAATGCTAAGACCACTTTCATCGACGTTGAAAATCTGATTAGCTGAAAAGTTTTTTTTTGCTATTTCTGTCTCTAACAGATCAAAAAACTCGTTAACGTTTTGCTTGTTAAAGCCCACTGCTCGTGCAAACGACGTTCCCGTCGGCTTTCTGAGGCTTAACACATCCTTATGCCTTAATCTGAAACGATTTAGCCAGTCCTTATCAGCAGATTTTTTCAGTAATGAGAAAGGATGTGGAACGTTATTTCTTCTTGCTAACTGGAACGCAAGATTACGGACATCCCGCCTAGTTAATCCATAAAAGGTTTTCTCCATAGCTAGGCAATGCTTTACTAATTCATTTTCCAAATGATCCGGCAAAACTGGTTTCCTCCCCAGTTTCGTTTGGCATACCTCACTAGCAGCTCCATCCTTCTTACAAAGTCTGTAAAGGGTGGCACGAGGCATATTGAATGTTTTACATGCTTTTAAATAACCCATTCTTTTGCTTCTAACTGCTATTATTGCCTTTTTCATGTTTTCCTCATCCCACATTTTACGTTGTGGCGAACTGGTTTTAGCTTTTCCTTGGGTCTTTTTGACCGCTTTAGGCATTTCTACAAAAGAAATCCAATTTTAAGATTTTAATTTATAGAGTCAGGTAATATGGAATACTATTTCATAATTCCCGCCCATATAAGTTTAGAGGTTAAAACGGATAAAAAAATGAAAGGTAGTTCAAATGAGCAATATCTCTGTACTAAAGCATTTCTACATCATTCGTCTACTTAATGAACCAATAACATTAAACAAAATTACTTTCGAAAGTGTTTAAAATAAAATTTTAGTGTACTTACCAAAAAATATTAAGAACGTCGAAATCAGTTGAACTCTTACAACCACTAAATGGTGAATGTTCATAGACTAAGGTACTCTTGTGGAGCAATTTTGAACTTTATCGAGTGTTATTATAACAAATGAGAATAGATAGCGCTGGTAGTTTTGACAAACACATGGTCTGCCCAGCTAAAGCTAATAGACGTATCTGCAAAAACATAGTTTTGAGATAATCGCCAATTTGCATTATTTTGAATTCCATATGTTCTTAATGAGCTTTGGAATGTTCTGATGTGCTAAAATATAGTAACTTTCTTTCAGGAATCCATTGAAATGTTTAAGATTCTCAACTCTTGTCTAGATTTTGAATTATGATAGATACGCCCTTTTTCTTTAATATTTTTATCCGATTTTCAAAAGTACAATGTCGCAACTAGAAAATGTGGTAGTTATGCCCTTATCACTTAGAATTGTTAGGTAAAATTAACCAGAAATAAATACAAAAATGACAATTTATTTAACATTCTAACAAAATGTATAAACAAAAGTATACTCTCAACATAAAATAAACTTATTAGTAGTATTATAATTATAAATTTATTAATAAAAATAATCGACATGGTTATGGACCTATGATGATTGAGAGGTTGGGTGAAATAAATAACTTTCAATTTTCACAAGATTCCTCTTCTTCATTATCTGGCACATGTTCTGCTGATACAGGCAAGTCTTCCCAAAATTTAATTCTATTTTTGGGAATTATAGGTCTCAGTTTAGTCAAAATTGTATTTTTTCTTTCTGCCGATATGCCCCTATTTGCATTTCTTGGAGAAATATTAGGAAAACCATTTTTTATAATTCTGGCATTAAGAAAGTTTAATTGAATGGAATTACCAGAGAAGCTTGTCTTATAGACCATGTTAAAGTCCCCTTTCATAAATTCCAGATGTACCATTTTGTTGAGATAAGGTCTAGGGTTGATCCTTTTTAATTTATACTGGGACGTGAAATCTCCCCAATCGTAAAAGTCATTACATTGCATGGGGACTACAATAACGCGTCCACTGTTTGATTGCTGAACACAATCCTCAAAATCGGCAAAGTCAAAAACTTTGCGCTTTCTCTTCAGGGACATCTCAACCTGGTGGTGAAACGAGTCCGCGGACATGAATGTGTGCCCGGGCTCAAAAAACTTAATTTCAAGTTTTTTAATATTGAATACATCTGAATTTACAACATAAATAAAAAATGCCAGAAGCGACCAATTTTTGTTTTGCGACGAACAATTATCGAGCCACAAAACAATATGCTCATCGTCTCTATGTCGTAAAAAAAATGAATAAAAGGTGCTTATAATGTCAGTTTTTGAACGCCCGGCCACACCTTCATGCCATATAACTGCTATGGGTTTTTTGTTTTTCTGTTTCGTTCCGACCGGTACAAATGATTCGTTGAAGGCTATTATTCTTCCCGTGAAGATTACTTCTTTTAGTGATTCGTATCTGGGAAGCATAATTACCTAAAATGAAAAAATGTAAGAATGTCTTAGTAGGTATTTGACACTTTTTTATACATACTTTTTGCAAATCAGCAGAATATATTGCTGCACAACCAGGATCACTTTTATCCTGTTCATAGAATTTACGAGCTTCATCAGCTTTCTTTTTATGAAGGCGGTACTCTTCACAGTTTGGACATTCGGGTGTAACTACATTATTTTCATGGGTACTGTCTTTTTTATGTAGAATATATGATTCGCAGATGAAGCATTCCTCATGTCCCAGCTTGACGAAGGATATGTTCATTTCCTGTACCGTTCTTCTGTACAATTCGTAGGAACATTTAAAAGTTTTGTTCTGGGTTTTGAAATCGTTGTACATTAATTGTATATTAAGATCAGTGGGTAAATATTTCCGGTTGGGGGCATGTTCCCTTCGATAATGTGATATGCAAGGCCGAAAAGAATTAATGTGATTTGTTATGAGGGTTTTGTCTATTTTATTAGAAGGAGTATGGTGACCACGAAGATCTGATGTAGCTTGCAAAGACTCAATACTTGTATTTTTCATTACAGTGCGTACACGTTTATCACCTTTTCTGTTGTATCCCAAAGTCGTCAAAAAAAATGGCTTGCATACTTCCTGATCACAACCATTCTGATCTGCAGCAAAATATTTTATAGTAAATTTTCTGCGTGAATTGCAACCCACAGTCTGTCTTTTTGTAGGTATTTTTTTGGAGTTGATAAACATATATGTTTTTTGTTCTTGTCTTGTCATTCTCCAAAATTGTTGGTTTATTGCTAGCCGTCTTTCGGGGGGAATTTTACTAATGCATTTTTTCGAGCAAGTGGCATTACATGGAGGCTTAAGAGTATGTTCATTTAGTACATTTTCATGTTTTAGTCTAGTTCTTTCAATTACTGATGTGTCGTACTTCTTTCTTTTTCTTTTTTTTCCACGCGCAGTAAAATTGTTCATAACATTGTCTAATAACTCGTCTAATATGAATGCAACGACTTCCTTGGGTTCCACAGTTGAAACCAATTGTTCTCCAAGCACACTGTTATTGTTCATTACATTAACCAATAACTCTTCTTCTGACTCACCAGAAGTCTCTTCATCTGTAGAAACGCGATAGTCTGGATCTTCATTATGATCATCATTATTTTCTCTTGAACAACTTGGTACACTAACTGATCGCAATGATGATATTTTTTCTGCTTGAAGCTTATTTAAGGCCATAGATAGCATTAGCTTTGATCGGGAATTTTGTTGACTCATTTTGATCGCAAAGAAGACTGTAACAAAAAATAAAATGATTGTTTTTAAATAAGTTTGAGTTAAATTAAAATTAAAACAAAGTTTGACTTCATAATTGAATTTTATACTTTCTAACTTATAGGTACCACCCTACCACCTCTCTCAAAACATAAACACAAAAACGACTTCAAAGTATGATATTATTATTAGGTATTATTATGATTCTAAATTGTGATCGGAAGTTTATTCAACATGTTTTGTATTTATTGTTTTAAGTTATGCCTTTTTACATTACTAATATTATGGAAAAAACTTGATAGATACCTACCTACTTATTGATTTATTATTGATCACAAAGCACGAGATGTAACACTCACTACAAGCTTATTGTTTAGAAAATTTTAGGTTAGAATCACCAATAATTACGCCGCGCCAGTGGAATTTTATTGGTAACTACACAATATTGCAAAAACACTACGGCAAAAGGTCTTATCTGCTAAAATATTGCACATACGCCTTTTTAGCTTACTAAAAGTTATTTACGACCATTTGGTTTTGTAAAACTGAAATATCCTTCAGATACCCAATATTTTATAACGATTTTACAACGCTAAGAATGAAGATACGCCCTTTAAATTTAGGAATAAGGTACAATACATGTTTTTCTATCTACAACTCTCATAACCCCATTTTCGGAAAAATGTTAGATACGCCCATTAGCTTTAGCAGGGCAGTGGTATTCAATATTACCGGGTCTATTTCATAATCCCCGACTTTACTCTACGTATTAATAGCTGCTTTCGGCATTTTCTAGCAAAAAATATAAAACTACCTTTAGTATTTTAATACGAAAATTAAGTATTTTTATTGTATTTTTTCTTTTGAATTGCAAAAAAACTCATGCATTTTTCCTGATTTATCTTAAAATCAAATTATCTTAAAGCTAAATCATGGATAATACTTTTTGTTACCCCATTTTGAGCATTTATATTTTCAAACACGGGAACATGCAACATATAGCTGCCCATGCGAAAAACATGGATTTTCCAAGTCCAGTCCACATACGATTAGTGTTTGGTCTTGTGATTTATTGATTGTCATCGCAAATGTCAAACGAATCGGGAATTGCAATCGTTTGAATTGTATTGGAACGTCGCACAGTGGTCTGAAACGCCCGAAAAGCTGGTCAAAACTCGAAAAAGGTTCGGATTTGGCTGAAAATCAGTATGCTTTAGTTTTTTTACTTTCTGATTGTAGATTTGAGGTAAAAATGGTAAATTGCAAAATAGGGAGTTTTAAATTGCCAGTTTTATGTTCAAAAATACCATAAAATAATATAAAATTCGGCTTAATAAATTTTGTGTTGTTTCTCATTATACTTTTTATAATTATACTTACGATAAAGACAATAACAATTATGATAACAATAGTAATAATGATAATAATAATAATAATAATAATAATAATAATAATAATAATAATAATAATAATAATAATAATGATAATAATGATAATAATTATGATTTTTTCTTGGTAATTGCACTTTAAATCATTCAAAGTGACTTCTTCTAAGTTACTATTTGGTTCGGATCGTGCGCATATTAAATCTCTTCAAGATTAATTAAAAATATGTAATTATGATGTGACATATACATGTGACGCGTCACATGTATAGGGCCGCGCAACCAAATACAAATAAATCAATTGCGAGGAGAATCGCAGAAAGTCGCACCTGAATTTTCGATTTTCTAGTTAGTTAGACATTCATCTGGGAAATGAATCAGCGAACAACGCGGAGTCTCGCGGAAACATAACTTTTTTGACAATTTCGGAAAATTTTTAATAACAAATTATAAAAAAATTGTTTAAAAAAAGTAAAGTGTCAAAACATTATACCAATCTTCAGGCGCATCCTCCATCTTCTTGTTGAAGATATTTGCACGTTCACGAATTTTTGTGTGCATTTCAAATGTTGTTTTTCTCGTTTATTGTTGAACGTTGCACGTAGCAAGTTTTGACAACCGCAACTTTTACACACAACTACACGTCCCGTATGCGCGCCATCTATCTGCTATTCGAGAAATAGACGCGCAGGCACCTCGTTGACCGACTACCACACAAGAAACTATTTAAAAAAAAAATGTTTTTTTAGGTTTTGACCAACTTTTTGGACGTTTCAGACCACTGTGCGTCGGTTGGTATCATTGGTATGCTTGAAAGCAATACATTTTTTCCTCTGAACTTCCCATTTATTATCGTTGATTCAATTAAGTTCCCCATAATTTTTATGATAACTAATTTTGTTCCATTATTTAATTTTGTTGGATTTAGATTGCGCAATAAGATGATTGGTGAACCAATTTTTAAACGCAAATTGTGTGGTGGTAGTTCTGACAAATCAAGGGAATTTAAGAACTCAGTGGGATAATTGATATTTTCGTTTTCATCTACCACTGGTGTCGATTGATATGAACGAAATTAAATTGTCAGGCAATATACCTTGAATTTTAAAATGATTTCATCGACATCTAATGTCTTGGCAGCCAGAATCGCCATTGATGGTTCCGATAATTTTGGCACATATTTGGAAATACGCTTTGTATTAATTCATCTTTCGAATTAACAATATTACAAAAGTTTTCTGACAATTTAATGAGTTGTGTGCCTTCGTGAAGACTTACTTTTCCATTACCAATATCCAGCAATTGTTTGGAAAATTATCTAATGTAATACTCATAGTTTCCGTGAGTTGCAATATATGGACACTTCGCAAAATAGATGATTTTAGGCAAGCGTTGATTTCATTCGCATATGTTCAACGTGGAATAACTGGCAATGTTTGTCTAAAATCACTTGACAATAAATTTAAAGCGCCACCAAAAAGTGTATAGTTGCTATTTAAATCTTTTCACGTTGGATTTAATGTTTCCAATGAATGCTTATGTGCCATTGTGCATTCATCCCAGATAATAATGTGGCTTAGGTGGCACTGTAGTCTAGCTATTAATACATTCTATATGTATAAACAGAAATGATGTTTATATGTCAAATTCAATTCTACCAAAAAATAAATAATGCCATCTATCGAACGGCAGCATATACCAAAACAATTTTCGTTGACAAAAAAGAAAATCAAAATTTTCTGATTTTCTTTTTTGTAACTAACCCAACGTATATTGTGAATATAAGCCATGTTGGTCCATAAATATAAAAATTGTTAATAACTTGACTTCAGTGCCACCTATCGAATGTTTTGATAGCCCATTTTACGCGCATTTACGTTATAAATATTGTCTAAGAACTACTGTGACTTACATATATACCTGTATACGTAAAACGTATATGTATATATGCATGTGTTTGTATATGTAAGTCACAGTAATTATTTACTGCTTGATGTTAGTTTTAACATCCATGTGTTCACACTTTTCATTTTCGTATTGTCTAAGAATATCAAGTAGATTGGTTCAGCTATTAAAAAGTTATTGAATAACGTACAGACGCACCAACGATTATATATAAAGATGATCAACATAAAATCTTCATGCATTATTTGTGAAGACACCATTACAAAGACACTGCCAGCAAGATGTTCATCTTGCCGGCAGAGCCAAGAACGATAGTCATTGGACCCACACTTTTTGACAGAGCACTAAATGCTGTATAATTTCTAAATGGCTTATTTTAACTCTTTATTAAAATAGATGCCATGAGAAGATCCCTCAAAATATTCAAAACGGACCGTATCTGAAACGACGTTTAAAGAACGAATGGCTATAGAAGCAGGAACGAAAGACATAGGGATAAAAAGTCTTACGGATATGTAATTCAAACAAATAATGAATGACTACCAAAACAACAAATGAAATGACACGATTCAAGGAAAATAAAGCACAAATACTGAACAGGAAAGGATAGAAGAGGGACTGCTGCGTATATGGCTCAACAATACGTGCTCATTTAGATATACTTTTCGATAATCGACTGGTGAATTACTTTAGGTCTTCATATTTCACAATTATGGATTATTTCATTTTTCGTGCTTCGTTGCCTCACAATATTGCACCACTTAGCATGTTAGAAATTGTAAAAGCTGCTGTTGATGCTTTGATTTCGAAGAAATTTAGCATCCGCCTTATGCACACATTTGGCATTTCGTGTATGTGGTTATTTATCGAATATCAAAAGGTGAACACAAATTTGTCGAAAGAGGAAAAGAATATTTTTACAAGTATTAGAACGAGAAGCAAGATATATTTTTCTTAAATACTAAAATGAAATACACACGCACACATATG
Organism: Amphimallon solstitiale; assembly: GCA_963170755.1. NCBI lineage: Eukaryota > Metazoa > Arthropoda > Insecta > Coleoptera > Scarabaeidae > Amphimallon > Amphimallon solstitiale. The sequence goes on along the minus strand of OY720684.1, from coordinate 44,094,966 downwards.
TATATACAGGGTGTTTATAAAAGATGCGGCAATATTAAAGGGGTTGATTGTCCAGGTCATTTTATACAAAAAAGTTTATAATACACAAGGTCCGCAAACGCTTCGTTACCGATCTACAGCGTGTTGAAGTTTAATTAAAAGAAACAGTAAAAATTAGATTTCTCCAAGACGGCATTAAAGATCATAATGAAATTTTAGGAGTGTTATTTTTCAAGAAAAAAATAGGACGCCCCTGATTTCTCTAAAAATAAAAATATGTTTCTATTCTTTGTTTAATTGTGAAGAAAAAAGCTCTCTTAACTTTCTATCATACGACGTACCGTTTTTTAGTAAAAAAAACACATTTTAGTGCATGTACATTTATTACAGAATTTTTTTTTAAATAACAAGGGTTTTATTTAAGGGCAAAAACAAATATTTTACCATACCAACAATTTTAGCAAGCAAGTGTTTTTTTACTAAAAAACGTTACGTCGTACGATAAAAAGTTAAGAGAGCTTTTTTCTTCACAATTAAACAAAGAATAGAAACATATTTTCATTTTTAGAGAAATCAGCGGCGTACTATTTTTTTCTTGAAAAATAACACTCCTAAAATTTCATTATGATCTTTAATGCCGTCTTGGAGAAATCTAATTTTTACTGTTTCTTTTAATTAAACTTCAACACGCTGTAGATCGGTAACGAAGCGTTTGCGGACCTTCGTGTATTATAAACTTTTTTGTATAAAATGACCTGGACAATCATCCCCTTTAATATTGCCGCATCTTTTTTAAACACCCTGTATAGGGTGTGTGTATGTATAAATTTCTTTTCGTGGAGCTGTAAAATAAACTCAAAACAAAATAAAAAATGAGGTGTGGCCACCACACAACTTTCTTATACGTATGAGCGTTTCAAACTATACAATCTTAAGAATTTTTTTATACAAAACTTATTCAAAATCCTATTCTAAGTACTTTTCTTCTCTTAATAAATCGCTATAGAATGCATACTTTGCAAGATATTCGAAAAATAGTGCTACTCGCTAAGAGTAAAAGTGCTACTTCCGGCCCGAATTTTGAAATTTCATGTATACAAAAAATATTGCAAATATAACTCTAAATACTTTTGTACTCTTAATAAATATATATAGAATACATAATTTACGACATATTTGCCAAAAATCGCTATTCGGTAAGAGTAAAAGCGTTACTTCCGGTTCGAATTTTGAAATCTTTTTTATACAAAAGATATTGAAAACTATGTTTTAAATACTTTTATACACGTAACGTACCTGTCTAAAAAGCTTGACTTGCGAAATATTCGCAAAAAACCGATTTTCGATAAGAGTAAAAGACCTACTTACGGTAGGAATTTAGAAAAACTTTTTAAATAAAATTGTTCTCAATTTTAATTTTAAGTACATATGAATTCTTTATAAATTTGTATAAACTTAGTATTTGACGAAATATTGGCAAAATTCATTTTTTCACTGAAGTAAACTGCTACTTCCGGTCTACCGATTTTACTGAAAAACTAATCAGATCTCAAGAGGGGATTATACACGTAAATACAAAATTTGGAATTGATATCTCCAGCGGTTTGACCGCTATCGTGGTCACACACAGACACACAGACAGACAGACACACAGACATTTTTTTAAAACCACTTTTTTGGTATCAGGGGACCTCAAAACGTGGACATCTGTAAAAATCTCGAGGTCGAAAATTTTCATCATCACAATACTTCCTTATACTACGTATAAGAAAGTAAAAATTAACACGTTCATTTCGATAATATAGATATTATCTTGTCAATTAATCAGCATGAACTAATTAAAACATTAAAACATTAATAACTATTAGTAAAACTGTACCATATATTTGGACAAATATTTTTTTGCCAAATGTATTAGTGGAAAATATATGGTACAGAAAAAATAACATTGGTGTATCCTAAACAACCTAGCAATAATGTAAATGTAGCAGATTTTAATATATATTTTATTAAATTATCTAATGATAAGATATTTCCAAATTTACATTTAAGATTTTTGATGCAGTAATTTCATAAGCCAACACCCAATACATGTAGTATACAAAATTCCAGGTAGAGATTGTAATGGCGTATATATAGGTCAAACCATGCAGTATTTATCAGGTAGACTAAATGGCCATTAATATGCTGAAAGCATGACCATTTAAAAAAAAGCATATGAGCAATACAAAACATAAATTCAAATGTGATGACACCAAACTTTTATGTGAAGAACATAATAACAAAACTAGGAGTTACCTAGAACATGATAATGCCACAGTAAATGGCTGAACCAAAATTCTAAATTTGGCAATAACTTACTACTCGATAATTTAATAAAAGATATTAGGTCTGCTACATTTATTTAATTGTTCGGTTGTCTAGTATACACCAATGTTATTTTTTCTGTACCATATATTTGCCGCCAATATATTTGTCAAATTTATGTTACAGTTTTATTAATAGTTTGACGATTTAGAGGTCATACTAACTTTAAATTATTTTAAAATTAGTTTATAATTGTTAATTAGGTAATTTCTAATTTCTTAAAAATTACCCAACAGCCCGAGATTCGAACCTAGGATCTCCCGATCACTAGTCAGGTGCGTTGCAAGTTACGCTACTGCGGGTCCTGATATCGAGTTTTTAAATCGTACTGATGTACATATACATATATATCAAGTAAGAGATGGAAATATTGCTGGTGTAACAGCGTATATAAGCACCGAGACGTCCATGTGCATTATATGTTAATTAATTTAAATTTCTTGACCTAAATCACATATTCCTGTATATATATAATTTAATTTTTTAGACGATTTTAATTAACAATTATAAACTAATTTTAAAATAATTTAAAGTTAGTATGACCTCTAAATCGTCCAAGAAATTAAATTATAACATAACATTCATATAACATGAATATGTGAATTAGGTCAAGAAATTTCAACTAACTAATATATATATATATATATATTATAAGGAACACTTGTACATGAAGATCAAAGTATTTTAATCAAAATCTCCAAACAGAGAATTGCTTATTTTCCTTTTGGTAAAGTAAATAATTGAAAATTCAAAGTAGGAATACCATGAATAATAAATAAAAGTCTCTGTTGATTGATTAATACGAATGAAGTTGTCATTTCCCTATAATAATAATAATAATAATTATTATTATTATTATTAGTACACGAATATACACTCATTATAACAGAATCGTAATCTTCATAAATAATTTATAGATGAACATGTTTTGGTACATATTCATGCATATTTATACACACATATATGCCTATGGATGAGTGTTCCATAACCTTAAACGAAAACTTATGTTGGCTTTGCATGTAGACGCGCCATCTGTCGGGACGTTCGCACGATAGAAATTACGTATCTTTACCTTACAGACAGAGACGGCCATTACATAATTTCATTACCCATTTTATTGACTATAACACATGTAGTGATAAAATTTCAAAACTGTAAAACACTTTAACACGTTTCAGTTCTACTCAAACTGTAATATATATTTTATCTGTGCTGTTACGTGCTACCCATTAAAAAGGACGCCTATCGCACCGTTAGGAAACTGCAGTTTTTTTCTTTATCATCATGAAACCACAATATTCCATCCAGTTATTTTCGAACTTAATCAATAGTACTGTGTGTGTGTCAACAAAAAAGGGACCAAAAAAATAATATAAAACAGAAATGGGAAAAAGGAAAGAAATAATTGAACGACATGATACAAATGAAGTGATTCGATTTTCTTCGTTCTCCTTGTCGTCTTCTTCTTGTCTTTTAATTCGAACATTGAAAAATTATGGAATGATTTTGCCTACGTGCTCTGTTGGAGATAGATTGCTTTACTAGTCAATTATTATTTGACATGTTTACAGCTGTTTTCTTTTATTGCGGGATGGTCAAAAGACTTACAATATATGTGGTGGACACAAATAGTAAATTTGCATGAATAATAAACATTATTATTTCTTGTTCGATAATGAAAATATCGCAGTGTTAGTTAAAACTATTATTAATTAATTGATTTTGGAATGTTTTAGTGCTTTTACTATTGATTAATGTTAAAAATGGAGACAAAATATTTTGCTCTTAAGAATTTCTTCTTGCTGTGAAGTAGTGACGTCTTCCTGTAAAGTAGTAACGTCTAGTGTTTAAGAGAGCTGATATTTGCTAATTTGCCATATGGCAAGCTCACAATTTAAGTACGCTGTTAATGGCTACAGAATATTAGATATAAGTATATGTTAAATAATCATTTAAAATAATAGCGTATTTAATAAAGTATCTCCTTATGCCCTTAATTTCCTTGTTCTACGTCTTGAGCATTAAAGAGGTGCGAGCTCTTCAATAACGAAGCAGACAGTGGGGGGAGGGGAGATAAAGAGAGAGAGTGAGAGAGAGAGAGAGAGTGAGGGACAGAGTGAGAGAGAGAGAGAGAGAGAACGAGAGAGAGAGAGAGCGAGAGAGAGAGAGAGAGAGAGAGAGAGAGAGAAATAAAGGGAGCATTTCCTTGTACATTACAGCATAATGAAAAAAAAAGTATTTTAAAAACATCAAATCGTGAACTTATCACCATTATATATATATATATATATATATATATATATATATATATATACTTAGACGTAAAACTTCCCATAGGCGGACACTGTTCGTTCCGACAAAACTGCCCGTTTAAGAGAAGTGCCCGTTATCAGAGAAGACAGAAAAATTAAGTAGAAACGCAAAGCTAAACTTTCATTTGAACACACAGTGTAAAATTATATACTTATAATTTTATTTGCTAAATAAAACTCAAAGGGCTATGTGCACATTTATATGATACATACATATAATAGAAACATATGTAGGTAAGGTCGTTATACAATTTATATACTATCTTACAAAATAATCTAAAATGGAAGTTTGCTTGTGTGTATTACATGCCAATTTTGCTTCAAAATGTAATGATAGCTCACTAAGCATACCAAACGCTTGTACATCATCTTTTTCAAAACAAAATTCTTTTAGTTTTTTTATTTGCAGTAGACCATCTTTATACGATACTATTCTTTTCTCATAATCATTAGTTCTAGGAATTTCTATTTCATCATCACTGTTTTGACTTTCGTTTTCTAATTATCGGGCAAAATATGGTCTGGATTATTGTCCGTCTTCTGTATACAAATTGGCGTCAATATTTATAAATTCCTGCACATCATTACTTCCTAATTTTTTCATTAGCGTACACATTTCAGCCACTTTAGATAAAGGAATTTCATCTTCAGGATCATATTGATCACTTTCAAACTCCTCATTTACTTCTTGAAATCCTGTTTTCATGAAACATCATCCCATGCTTTTTTAATAAAATAAATCGCATCTAATACGCTAATATAATTGGTTAAATTATGTACAGAATCAGAACTCTCAAACTGCGATAAGATGTGTTTTACTATTAAAGCAACGCGAATATTTTTAAATGCGCGAGGACGTGCTGATTTTCCGATAACCAACAGTTTTTCTTTCTCCCCTGCCATATTCACACACTGCACTATAGTAAATCTTTCTTTCGATAACATGTCGCCCATATATCTTTCGCCTCTTAATGCCATCGTCTTTGTTGGTAGTGCCCGAAAAAATAACCCTGTTTCGTCCAAATTATCAATATCGCAGAGTTTGTACCCTTTAATTACTAACGGCAACCTATGTATGAAAGCTTCGACATTTTCTTGATTTGCGCTAACGGCTTCGCTAGATATCATGCGGTAATGAATGTATTCAAATACAAATCCGTCCGTTTAATGGAAACTTTGCGGTCAAAAAGCAGCTAAATAACTGTCCGCGCTCGTTCAAGGGAGTGTCCGCATAAGAGAAACCAATTTATTAGGAATTCCCTACTCTTAAATTCGGGACCGGACAAAATGTCCGTTTAAGGGAAGTGCCCGGCTAATAGAAGTGCCCGTTAAGGGAAGTTTCACTGTATATATATATATATATATGAGGAGTTTCTTTTTAGTGACCTTGTATATTACTATGGTTTCCTTTTTTTCTTTTTTTGACGCCCGCAGTCTGATATCGGAATAAGCGGCAACATTAACATTTAGTTTCACAAAACAGAAAGTAATATGACTATTTTTAAAACTAAATACAACTTTAGTTTCAAACACATTCAAGTCAGGCAATTCCGTATATTTTTTAAGAAAAAAGCTTTTGTATTGTTTTTATCACTGTAAACTTAAATTTTATACATTGTTTTTATTATTATTATCTAACTTTGCCTCACAACCACTAATAAGTGTAATTATGTTTCTAGAACTCCATTTGAAAAACGGCCGCTTGGCCGAAACATGTAATGAGAAGTAATAGATGTTGTTATGCAATTGTTTTTATTTCATAACAATTAATATAATAATAATAATAATAATAGTTTTTATTTCCATCAAAATCAAAATTACAACCTAAAAGGTAACAAAAAAAAAAGAAACTTACAATAAGTTGAATAAGTGAAAGATGATGGAAAAGGGAGGCAATTCAAGCTATGCTTGGTAGAACAAGCATAGCTTGAATTGCCTCCCTTTTCCATCATAAAATTATAGGACCAACTGGCAATAAAAACTCGTATTGATCTTTTGTAATAGTTTCGTTAAAATCTTGAATTAGATTTTTAATTCACAAATGATAAGCTTTTCTTCATTAGGCTAATAAGACGTCTGCAGCCAGATGTTATGAATAAAACTCGCGATACAAGGCAAGCAACCACTCAGTGAAATTCAAGAATCCGTAGGGACAATATAAGTAAATATATAAATATAAATAGTATATAGTTAGTATTAATGTATTTTATGTGTTTGTTAATTTTAATATATGTATATTTAATAGATAGCCTGTTTTAATTTTAACAAAACCTAGTTTCACAACAGCATGTATATGTGTAGTACGTTACAGTACGTACATAGTTAGTGGTCGTTAATCTCAAAATGCATTTGTGATATTTTGCTCCGTTACTGTTATCTTGATCTTTATCATATTAGCTTGGACATTCTACTACGTACGGCCAGAAGAGTAGAGTCAGCCCAAAGCAGGAGAGACCAGTTGTTCGTTCTGTACATCAGCGACCTAAGCGACACCGAGTACCCACCGGTCGATTTAAAATTCTCCATAGCCATCCAATGTAGCCCGTGTAGCTAGTAATGTAATTGGCTTGAACTTCGGTGAATGCTTATTTCTTAATTTATAATACAGTAGCCGTCAATTTCTTGTAATATCACAAACAATGCCGTTATAATAATGTCCTACGTGACTTCATAGAATCAAATCAAATAACAGCAGGCAATTGTATAAAATACTTTGAATTAGATTAAATAAAAATTGTTTGTTATACGTACTTTCTCAACTTCAAGTATGAAACTACATAAAGATACAGTAGTTTTTCAAATTACTTGGAACTATGTACATATCCACATTTAATATTAATCATAATATACAGAGAGATCAAAAAATTGAGACAATTTTGCCTGATAAGGGTAATTTTTAGAAAAAAACAAAGAAATGGAATACCTTGAACATTTTCCTATGTAGTTGCTGGGCGGCGTCGTTATCTTTAATTACGCAATTTACATTCCCATAGACAAAAGAAAGAAATTGCATAGTAGAATGGATTCGGAAATGTATCATATAGGGTGTCCCAGCTAAGACTTTCGGGTCATATATCTCCATTATTATTGCAAAAATTTTCTTGAAATTTAAAATGCAGATACTTTATTGAATGCGGATTGTTCTGTTGCTTTTGAAATTAGTGAAAGTTAAAAAATGTATGTAATTTTCACTCATCGTTCTTCTTTTTCAAATTTCACGAAAATATCTTTAGATGGTTAAGCACCAAAAATCAAGCCTCTACAGACAAAATGAAATAAAATAAAATTTTGGTTTCAGAGAAAAATCAAATTATGTTGCTAAAAATGTAATTTAATTATTAAGACAATTACTGCATAGAGAACTTTGAGAACAATTGAATAACGTTTCCCGGGATTTAATTTGTACATACCTCATAATTTTTGAAAAAGTCAAATGTCGTTGTTGACAGTTCAGTAAAAAGTGTTAATTTCGATTTTTTTGTTTTCCCTCGCGAATAAAAATGGCTGAATTGTCTATGTATCTCAAATAAGAGATTATTTTCGCTTATGGTGAATGTCACAAGGACAGAGAAGTGTCCGCGAATTAAAGCCTGTAAAGGAAAAGCCAGTCACTGGGAATCAAGAAATAGTGGGTGTTGTAGTGGAGGCATTCGAACAAAATCCAATAAGAAGTGTACGAAATGTTTCTCAAGTTTTGGACGTGCAGGTTTCAAGAAGTTCCATCCATAGAATATTACAATCAAAAAAATATCATTCTTTTAAAATTTCTTTGCACCAAGAGTTGTCTGAAGATGACATGATTAATAGAGTAAATTTTTGTTACTTCATGCTGCAAACCATTGAAGATGATCCTGATTCTATCAGGAGGATGCTTTTCTCTGATGAATCAACGTTTAAAAGCAATAGTGTTGTAAATCGACACAATATGCGTTACTGGGCAATTGAAAATCCGCACTGGGTCCGGCATGTTGATAAGCAGCGTGTGTGATCACTTAATGAGTGGGGTGCTGTGATCGGAGAGCATGTAATAGGGCCTCACTCTTTTGATGGAAATTTGAATGGTGCCATGTACCTATTATTTTTACAAAATGAATTTCATAATTTAATTGGACATCTACCACGTATACTTCGAAATGAAATGGTCTTTATGCAAGACGGAGCGCTGCCACATTTCGCTAGATCAGTCCGTGCTCATTTAGATACAACTTTTGGACCTAGATGGGTACGAAGAGGAGGTCTAATACCTTGGCCGGCCCGATCACCAGACCTCACCCCCTGTGACTATTTCCTGTGGGGATACGTCAAAACAAAAGTTTATTCAACACCGCCTACAACTCCTAAAGATTTGCAGAACAGAATCCGAGAAGCATTTGCATCAATAAATGCTAACATGATGCGAAACGTAATTGATGATTTTAGGATTCGTTTATTTTCATCTGATTTTTGTTTTAATGTTTTCGTTTTTTGGTCGTTCTTTGTTATCGACCTTTTTTATTAAATGGGCTTCTTTCAGACCTTAAATTCAAAGTTTTAACGCTCTTGTTACCCCGAAAACCCTACTTAAACTTTATTGGCAGTTTAGTGGAGTATCTATGGATGTTCTGTGAGTTTAATTGTTTGCACACTGTAAAGACATTAACAATAAGATTCACTGAAAACTGGACAGTCTGAAGCAAGTATCTTGCATTTAATAAAGTATGATTGCCTTTAACTCGCCTGAATTTACAATAACAGAAAATAAGAGCTAGTTGAATTCAAGTTTTAAAGACTATGGTTGTTTCAGTATAGCGCAACGATTCTTCACTTAATAAATTGTCTATATTCCAAATTTTATAAAAATTCATTCAAAACTAATGGAGATATATGACCCGAAAGTCTTAGCTGGGACACCCGGTATAGCTCAAATTGCCAAGAAAAACAGCAAACAGTCGAAATCATAAGTTGAATGATTTTGAGCAGATATGTATATACCGTAGTCGACACTTTTTAATTTCTGTTTATACTTCTATACGAGCTATCTATCCCATGCATTGCTTTCCAACAGTGGTGGGAGAAGCACAAACAGTCGAGGGGTATTCACATTCCATAGCAAACGTTTGCCGGGTGTACTTGGTAGCCTCGCTATATGTTTGTCTTTTCTTTATTTCGTTGTGCTCTTTCCTCTTCTACTTTCGTACCAGAAATTAAAATTTGTCGGCTACGGTATATATATATATATATAATTAATTTCATTAAGGCGAAGCGAAGCGAGGCGAAATAGTCGCCTGGCTTGGTGCGCATGGGCGTGATACAATATTTAATTATATAAAACAGTTATTTATCATTGTGTGTGTAGAAGTGATTCGATCAAAATGACTAGTTCCTCATTTGACGAAAATTTATTTGTTCTTGGTTTAATTGCTACTAAGCAAGAAGACGAGAAACCAAACAAAAGAGTTTGGATACATGAAATTAATCAAAAGATAGACAGTTTTGATGAATTTCATCACTAATTCCCGGATTTACAAAAAGACAAAAAGAAATTTTTCATATATTTTCACATGTCAGAAGAAAAATTAGCGCTTCATCATCCATCCTGATAGCAATTTCTTTCTTACACTATACTAAACTTAAATATGCAAATAATACTAGTTTAAAAACTGTTCAAGCAAAGTACGAACTGAGCCCATCAGCTTCTCATCGGACAGCGGAAATGTCCGATAGCCAACGAAAACGCAAAAACTTGATCTTACGTGATCTTACGCGTCTCTATGTAACGCATACTGAGGCGAGGCGAAGCGAAGCGCAGCGCACTACTTCGCCTGCTTGCTCTGGAAACTTCTCTCGCGACCACGCTTCGCTTCGCTTCGACACGCGACGCCTCAGTGTGCGGGCACCCATTTTATTACATGAATTTTTATCAGGCGTAATAAATGCGCTTCTCTTCGCTTCTCTTCGCCTCGCCTCAGTGTGCGTGCACCTTTAGACTTCACTATATAAAACTGTTTTATACGTAGATGATACGACAGTTGTTAAAAGAGCAAAGACTGATCTTAGCAGGGATGTTACGCAAACTATAAGTGAATTTGTTGCATGGTTCAGTAAACCTAATTTATTATTACAGTCATGGGTTTCGCTAAGGAAAACCTTGCATCACTCACACAAAAGATCAGGTACTAAGTAGTACTAGGTGGATGATATATTGAATGATTTTAAAGCTCAACAAACTGAAACAGAATTGCATTGCAATTTTGAAACTCTTAATATAACTTTTTTATTTTTGACAAAAAATTCTAGTTATCCATCTGTATATTCTTATGTAAATTAATTATTTAAATTAAATTCTTAATATAACAGAAATGTTTTATATTATTATAGCAAATTCTAATTAATATTATTATATTTTGTTTAAGTGTGTAGGTACCTATTACAATATCGATCAACTACAGGATTTAAATTAAGCTGTGCCTTTTTATTATTACTAATATTTTCTTTTCCTATTGTTTAGTTGAGCAGACCTTGTTAATACAAACGAACCCAACTTGAATTTACATATAATACCCAGTTAATCAGCTTATTTTTAACAACTCAATAGTTAAGAATAGTGCAACGGTTGTTGTGAAGCAGCAAATTATCACGATAAATTATTTATATGCACGGGTATACATGTATCTGTGTTTTGTTAAGAAGAGGATTCATTTTGTATGTGTAGCCTGCAGTGTGTGTGTAGGATATCAATAAATGTATATGAAAAGACGTAGAAATTCAGCACATATCCCATAGAATTTCTAAATATATGACACTTGATGAATATTACCACCTACATATGCATATATAAGTATGAGATACATCAATCATATGGAAGGTAAGAAACACGTTCACACACAAGCATACTTGATCTTCCAGGAAAATATATTAAAATATTAATATTCCAATATTTATAATGACAAAATTGATGTAATCTTTTAGTTTGTTTTTAACAGGTATAATTTTATATTTCATGTACTTATATTTTAATAATTAAATAAATTTATATAAATTTATTTTGACTTAAAATTTCTTTTTTGTCTTGATAATTATCATCAATAATAATCGGGGCAGGTATAGGCAAAAATTGGCAAATTGTGGAGAGAATGATCTGACACACGGACCGAATGGTAGCGTAGTCGAAAGTGCAATGTCGCGCCCCTTAAGATAAGTTATATCTCTTTCAAGTGCAGGTGAGGCCCTGATAATGTTAAAACTTGACTGATGGAAAAACACGTAGGGTAAAGCATAGTGCATCAATGATTTTCCCACAAACAGATCGTGTAGACTGTCTAATTTGTCTAGAGCTTATACAAAATGCCAGTATTCAACATGGCAGTCGGCCAGCACAGATGAAGATGATATATCAATGTCAGGTTGATTAATGTAATAGAAAACGCCAGAATTGACGTATAGAAAATCTGTATGACGTTTGAATTGCGATGACAGTCGCACGAAAATCGAATCCAGGTTATGAACGACACAATTAATTGTCAAATCGATCAACTAGGATGTTCAATTCATTTGTCCCATATTTTTGTCAAAACGTCACGTTTCTTTTGCGATAAGAGGTCGTAAAAAGATTTTAGTTTTACGCAATTACTTAGTGTGGAAATTGTAGCATCGTGGTAGCCGTAAACTACTAAATAACATACGATTTCTGAGTATTGTTGAAAATTCATAAATTTCGTTATTTAAAAAGTGCAAATATGTTTATTTTAAGATACATGTGCTTTAAGCTAAAAATCTCAAAACAAACATGTAATATTAAATAACACTGAATATATTTGAATTAAAGAAATGCAAAATATTCTAAAAACATATCCATAGTATTAGAAATTATATACAACGAAAAATTAAAACATTTATGAAAAAATCTGATATACCATTCCATCTTAGTTTTGCCTTTTCAGTCTGTGAACATTCAACATAGGTTAAATACGCACGTATTATACGAAACAACAAAATGTACAACAAATACTTTATTGGCAAAGTCTTAATTAATAAATATGTATGATACTAAATATAAATGTTATTAATACAGGGTGCGTTAAACGTTTAGAAACATTCGACAATATAATATAAAAGCATCATGGAATATAAAGCGTGCGTTAAATTCTATGTTATGATACCATTCTATCACTTGAATATTCTACAATTAACTAGTATCCCTGCGACTGTTACTGATCGCCTTGCCAAAGAGGCACCTTGATGAAGAGCTTCAAAAAGGTGTAAGTGGATGCGACGAAACGATTCAAAATAGTTTGAGGAACAACTAGTACTATTATAGTTTCCAAATAAGAATCAATTAAGAGGTACGACATATCAGTGGTTCTAGAGTTATTTAACTTACATTATTTTATGTCATATGTGTGACTTTCCATTATCTAATTTAATTATGCGCATAATGCTTCTAAAATTGCAACTTCCACAGTAAATAGAGAGGCACATATTCAATTTTTTATTTTTTATGGTCTATTGTAGAATGAATACAAGGCACCAACAATTATTATTAGTTTCAGAACGATAAGTATATTTCTATATATAGGAGTAATGGTCTAGTGGTTCGATATTAGTTCGTCAATCTACAGGTCCCGCGTTCGATTCCCGGCATCATTATTTGATTTTAAACACAAAAATATCTATGAGCTGCTACCATACTTCGGGGGGCACGTAAAGCTATAAATCTCCCCCAATTGGGTAGCGGTTACGTGTTTGTTACGTTTGTGCGTCCTCAAAACATACAGATCTGTTGAGTTGAATTTGCCCCATAATACGATAAATATACGGGAGCTTCTCCAACAGGTCGCCGCTACCAGCTTCCACAGAAGTCGGGACAGCACCCCATCCTGTGAACACTTTGTAACACCCGGGCAGACAGAGCCTTGCCTGCGACGGTTGCTGCTACTAACCTTCCTCTCAGCATGATCTCCCACTCCTCTATATCTGAGACATATAGTTACTGAGTCAAAGGAGGTATTGTTAATAGATTCCTTCATGTTCACAGCATCACCTCCTTGCTGTCCAGCGTGCCTTCCACCTTACTGATCAGCTGATGAAGCGCTGTTTCTGTCAACACACCTGTTCGATTGGCATACTGGTCATGGTGTATTAGGCTATTCACCAATATATCATTCCTAATGTGCTTCTTCATAAGTTTTTCAAGCGTTTTACAATGTTTCGAATAATAAAAGAGACTTCTTCTTCTTTTATTGTGAAGATAATAGGGCATAAAGTGTTCTCATATTCGTTTTGAATTACAGAATATATTTTCTTCTCCGTCTAAGACAGATTTTATGAACGTCTCGTGTACTGTTAAGGTTGCTTGTAGCCTAATCGCCATTGAACCTTAGCAATAATCGTCCGTATAATATTGAAAGCTTTTTCGCATTCTTCATTTATATTATTTATATGAATAGATCATCTTAAATTACTATTAAAAATTACAGCTACTATTTCAAAATCAAGAATTAGTGTTTGGATATAGATTCCCACCCTAAGATTCTTTGAATGAGGAGTAACTGAAAATAGTGATATTTTAATCACATATCAATCCGTCAATATTGCTATTTTATTATTGTTGTACCTATAAATTTAGTTTGTTGAGATATGCAGAATGTTGATAAAATTGCTGTTTTTCTTTAATCATTTCAACATTGTTTTTCTTTATCCGGAAATTCATATGTATATTTAACACATATTCCCTATTTGTCGTTAGTGTATATTAGTACTAATTAAGTACCGGTAGTTTAGGTGAAGTTTATGTAAATATTTACCACTTTAGGGTACTGTCTGTTAACTACTCCACCAATCAAACGCGATACGGACGTATATTGGAAGTTGGTCCCAGTGAAGAGAATCTAAAACCGCAGATCTTTAGTAACAGAATGATCATTTGTGCAAAGCTACTGATAATCAAGTTGTGTATCAATATTCCGTCTTATAAGTCGGTTATAATGCAAGTAAGTGGATGATTTAAGAGCACGGAGTGCTAATTAATAATTGGAGCCATCTAAAGCTCTCAATAGGATTACCACGAGCATTTATGTATTTGAATTCAGCTTAAACGTTCATTTTGATCTAACAAGAGCTATTGTAATTCCAAATTAGGCGCTTAATCTAACGTTAATTACACTATATAGAGACTATTTATTTCTTTTTGTTAGTTCTACTTCTTCTTCTCCTATTCCTTCTAGAGGAATATATTTAATAAAATATACCACGAAAGAATGTGTGCCTGTAATATTTTTTTTTTTGATTGTAATTGGATGTAATAACAACAAGGAAGAAGTGTTTTTTGATGTATACGTATATATATATATATATATATATATATATATATATATATATATATATATATATACATACCGTGAACGTTTTAATAATTTAAAACTATTCATTAAAAATATGTTATCAGACCAATATAAGGACTTGACACATTGTGATGCTACCGATATATGTATACTTGCGCAGCCATATTACCTATGCTTATCCCATTGTTATATTTCTAATTACAAAGAATAATTATGAATTAATTAAAAAATGAGTACCATGATGCATCATCTTATCGCTACATACATATATAGATATAATATGTATATAAGCGTTATGTATATAACTTCTAAGATTTGAGAGATGTGTGTATATACAAATACATATGTATATATATATATAGCTACTCGACCTCATTGCTTTTTATCCCCTAAGTATAATACTCTTTTCATCATCCTTATTTTCATTTTGCGACCGACCACAAGACAAGTTCTCATTTAATATTTTTTCAATATGACATGTAAGTTCTTCTAAGGCCCCCGTGTGTCTGAGGTTATTTAAGTAGCCAATAATAACACAATATAGACCCGAGAGGGTCCGAGATCTGACTGATGAGAGACAGAAACTCATCTGCTTTGGTATAAAGAAATAATTAAAAATAAGGTGTAGGCACCACACGACATCTTATACGTATGTAAGTTGTTCTAAATTGAGTTTTAATGCTATTATCGTTTTAAAAAATCTCCTGCGGAATGCATAATTTGTTACTTCCACTTCGAATTTTGTACAAAACTATTTGCAAATTAAGTTCTATATACTTCTATACTCTTAATAAATTTGTATGGACTGTATAATTTGCAAGATATTTCGATAAGTAGGACAGTGTTTTCTGTATAAATTTTGAATTTTCCTTTCTACAAAAATTGCTTCAAATTAAGCTGTAAATAATAAATCTGTATGGAATGCAGAATTTGTCAGACGTTTGCAGATAAGACTAAAAGTGCTACTTCCAGAACGAATTTGTAAACCTTTTTATTCGAAAATTAAAAATCAAGGGGTAAATACTATTATACTCCCAATATATTTGTCCGGAAAGCATGACTTACATGAATTCTCAAAAAACTGTTTTCTGATAAGAGTAAAAGACCTATTTCCGGTTGAAATTTTATAAACTTTTTCCATAAACTTTTTTTTATTGTTTTTGTACCCTAAAACTTTATTTGAACTTAGTAGTTGGCAAGATATTTGTAACATTTGATTTTTTCACTGAAGTAAGCTACTACTTCCGGTGTATCGATTTGACTGATAATATAAACTGTTTCCTGATAAAAGTAAAAGACCTATTTCCGGTTGGAATTTCAAACACTTTTTCCATAAACATTTTCTATTGTTTTTGTACCCTAAAGCTTTATTTGAACTTAGTAGTTGGAAAGATATTTGTAAAATTTGATTTTTTCACTGAAGTAAGCTACTATTTCCGGTGTATCGATTTGACTGATAATATAAACTGTTTTCTGATAAGAGTAAAAGACCTATTTCCGGTTGGAATTTTAAAAACTTTTTCCAAAAACGTTTTTTAATGTGTTTGTACCCTAAAACTTTATTTGAACTTATTAGTTGGCAAGATATTTGTAAAATTTGATTTTTTCACTGAATTAAGCTTCTATTTCCGGTGTATCGATTTGATTGATAATATAAACTGTTTTCTGATAAGAGTAAAAGACCTATTTCCGGTTGGAATTTCAAATCTTTTTTCATAATCATTTTCTATTGTTTTTATACCCTAAAACTTTATTTGAACCTAGTAGTTGGCAAGATATTTGTAAAATTTGATTTTTTTCACTGAAGTAAGCTACTATTTCCGGTGTATCGATTTGACTGATAATATAAACTGTTTTTTGATAAGAGTAAAAGACCTATTTCTGGTTGGAATTTCAAAAACTCTTTCCATAAACATTTTCTATTATTTTTGTACCCTAAAACTTTATTTGAACTTAGTAGTTAACAAGATATTTGTAAAATTTGATTTTTTCACTGAAGTAAGCTACTATTTCCGGTGTATCGATTTGACTGATAATATAAACTGTTTTTTGATAAGAGTAAAAGACCTATTTCTGGTTGGAATTTCAAAAACTCTTTCCATAAACATTTTCTATTATTTTTGTACCCTAAAACTTTATTTGAACTTAGTAGTTGACAAGATATTTGTAAAATTTGATTTTTTCACTGAAGTAAGCTACTATTTCCGGTGTATCGATTTGACTGATAATATAAACAGATTTCTGATAATAGTAAAAGACCTATTTCAATAGTGGTTTTTTATTGTTTTTGTTGTTTTTGTATCCTAAAACTTTATCTGAACTTAGTGGTTGGCGACATATTTGTAAAATTTGATTTTTGCACTGAAGTACGCTTCTATATCCGGTCTACCGATTTGTCTGATAATCTCAAGAGATTTGTAAAGGATATACTCTCAAATACAAGGTTTGGTGGATACACATAGATAGTCGTTTTCAGAAATCACTTTTTCGATATCATGGATTTCCAAACGTGGACATCTGCAAAAATCTCGAGGTAAACATGTTGTATTATAATTTAGATTTCAAGCAAAGAATTCGACACGATTGGGTAGAAAGTAGCTGAAACTATTCAGAATGTGAGAAATGAGTTTTAGAATTATCTTGGGAATTATGAGATGGTACAGCGTAGTCATTACAAACACTTAGTGTAAATGTAGTTTAAAAAGTGTTATTTCTGTCCTTATTTTTGTGTTTGATGTTATTGTTACAGCATTTTCTGGTTAATAAATTTAGTTTTAATGTAATTATTAAATTTGAATGGAGTAGACAATAAATTTATAGTTTGATTTTTCAAAATTTTTATAATTTTATAATAAACACAAATGTGCCGTCAATCTTTCCGTCAAACCAAGGTGATTATAATTTTTTTACTAAATTTCTAATATTTGAAATACAAGACTATTTTCCTTTAATAAAACTGGATATATTCCTCTTAGTCAAAATCGTTATACCCTTCGAGATTTTTTTCAAAATAATAATAATGAACTTTATTTAGCAATTGCTATTAAAATATACAAATATATTACTTGGAAACTAAACCTCTTTCTATAAAATACTTAATACGGACTAATTGTTCAAATATTCTAAAGTTCTTAACACTTAAAAAACTACAATTTAATCATTACTCTTTTAATTAAATTAATTAAATTTCGATTTTTGTCGTTTCGTTTGTAGTTTATACAATTTCTATCAAACGCTGTGTGATTAGTGTCAATATCCACTTTAAATTTATCATTTGTTCTTACACAATTTATACTCTTATATAAAATTAATAAATCACATGTTTTTGTCAAATGACTACCAGCACAATTATCACATGTTTCCGCATTTTTATACCATGCACATTTATAACATCTAAATGTAGGTCATACACATTACATTTTTTCCATCCTACATCTATTTGTGTCACCCAACCACATACGAAACAGCATCAAATCTCTGGAATACAGCATCACGGGCCATAGCACAAAGATGATAGAGGCGGCGGATAGAATATTGGTGAGTTTAAAATCTCAAATCCTTAGCTTTGAAATTAAAAACACATATTCACATATCGCATACTTAAGATATAATAGGGACCGCTGTATAAAAGCAGTCCAAGTTACAGTCTCCAAACAAATTTATAACACTTTCAATGAAATTCAAAAAAGAGAATACACACACACTTACAACAAAATAAAACTAAGAAACATAGAAAACATCAATAAACTTACAAGCTGTCTTATAATGCTGGAATACATCTCCGGTTGAACAGACAATATAATATTTCTATGGTTCTTCTTTTTCTTGTGTAAGTGTTTTTTTTTATTTTAGCTGAGATTTCCTTATCTACATATGTTATTTTGCCTAATAATCGCGTCTAACAGTTCTTTTCATCAATAACATTTTCTTCAACACCAGTAATTATTATATTCGGGTTTCTTAATTTCGGTTCAGAAACTACATACTTATTTCCAATTTCATTTATGACTTTTTCTCTCAATTTTTCTTTAGAATTACTATCACGACAGTTAATAGCGATACCACATTTTCCAACAGTTTTTATTGTTTCAACTCCAATTGCTAATTTAGTTTCATCCACTTTATTTTTAATATCCTCTTTTGCTTCGTGTGGTTTTTGATCATCTTTTTTAGGTTTAACAATTAACACATCATTTTTATTTTTCAATAGATCGCTATATGGTGTCTTCTTTTGTGAATCGATACGTTTTCTTCTGATATAGTTTGGAGGGAATCATTACGTTTCTGATCCATTTCATTCATTTTTCGACACACTTTCATTTTATGGCAAATATCGCATACGTATGTAATTATATCCGTTTCACACTTTTTAGCTGTTTCGTCACTGACTGCAGCGCAATTACCATGTCTCTTTTCCTGACATACGAAACACTTTACCGTTCTTTCTGTCCCCCTAAATTCCACTCGGCAAACGTACTTATTGTATGACATATTTTTGTTGTTTTATTTATGTTGACCCACTTGACAAATGATTAATCATCCATTTGATTCATCGATGCATTTCACTAATAGTTTTCATCATAATTTCACATGTTGTCTCAATAATAAATAATAACATTGTTCTTTTCGACACTGCACTATGCAGAGCTAATACAAATATGTCCTCACTCTTTGAATATTAAATTTCTACTTCAAAAAATGTATATTAGTGAAGTTAATGAATTTATTCGTTACTTACTTTATTTCTACACTTTATATGCAGTACACCGTATATATATATATATATATATATATATATATATATATAGTATTATATAAACTTAGATGTCTTTACCACAAGTACATGAATTAAAATAATATTTCTATAAGACTTTGATTTCAAGAACGTTAGAATCTTGGAGAAGGAAAAAAACCAAAAAGCTAGAGATGTACTCGAAATGATTTACATCAAAAATCATGATTATGCCATAAACGACCGTGCAGATATATCTAACCTCTCAAACATATACTACCCAATCATACAAAAGTAACAGTTTAATTATAGCAATACATTGTTTAATTTTTGTGTTTCACCTAGCGGGACCCCTGTAGATATGCCGATTTCTTGAAAATAATGTGTAAGTCTTTCCACTATGCGCAGTTAAAAAACATAACAACAAAAACTTGCTAATATCTGAAAAGGATCGTAGCAGTGCAATATGTATTCATGCATTCGTTATCGTACACAGTTATTGAAAACAACAAAACTTTAACATAATTAAACAAAAGTGACACACATACTTTGGTGATACATATTGAATAACAATAAAATTAAAAAATGACACCAAAGGAAAAAAGAAAAAGGGAAAGAACATGTATAGATATCATGGAATACGTTATTTTATAAAATTCCAATTTTAAATGTATAATAAAGGATGTTTTACGAAATTTTACTGGTGAGTTGTCCGTTGCTATATGTGTTTTTTATATTTTTTATGTTTTGATAAAGTTCTATATAGTATTTTGCATGTAATATCTGAATATATTAACTGTATTAACATCTGACACTGATTTATGTATTAATTTTAGGCATGTTTGTTTTATATTTCCACATTTTTGAGAAAGACATTAAATATGTCGAAACGTCAAATTTAGTTTTATTTATTTAATCAGTAAGTACCACAAACCCAAGAAATATTATTTTAATTTATAGTATTATATATATATAGTAAATTATATATATATATATATGTCAGTTGCGCTTTATTTCAAATTATGTCATTGATTCTAATTAGAACTTTAAAGTAGCAATTTACGTTGTATACTGAAAAAAGAAAGAAACAAAAAGGAAGAAACTGGTGGAATAAAACAGAGTATGTGTTATACTTGTACAGAACTAATGGGCTCATTAGGTGTAAATACAACAGGGACTGTTATATTTGCTGAATGAAAACGAACGTGCTTGAATTTATTAGTGGCAATTTTATGGATATCTACGAAGCCTTTCGATGTATTTTTGCCAGATATTTAATTAAGTACAAGCGCTATTAATACACATGTAGCAACTATTAATTGTTATTAAATGGGAAACGAAATTCGTGGAAACAACATGCAACATGTTAAAGAGTTCAACAAATAAATTTTCAATTAATTTTAATTACATTAAATACGTTAATACTGTTATTTTAAGCATTATGGTAAGCTTATATTGCCAATAGAGCCTAAACCTTTCTTGAGAGAACGGTGTTTAATTCATATAAAATAAAAACATAAAATAATAGAAAATCAGACAAAAAAGAAAATTGAAATTTTTGTAGTGTAATGCTCACTAAAGGTTACATATAATTAATTAAAAACGAAAAGAAGTACTGTTTAAATCTGTTGTCTATAACAATAAAAATACATTTCGGAATTTGCCTTGATTCAAGTCGATGTTAACCTACAACCAATCGTTTGTGAACATGTAATATATTTAGATTAGATAGTAGTGTCGTATTTAAAAATTAACAAAACAATTAAATAATGCATACAATTATTTGAACATAATATAAATTTCGTTTCGTTGGTTAAACTCGTTATTGGTCTCCAGGTTTATTTTATTATTCTTCTCCTCACTTTACCATTTAAAATTCTTGTAGAAACAGAAAGATTTTCTCCCATTAATTTTAACATAAAATAAATCCTAAAAAAACCATTTAGATTTAAGGAGTAGGACGATACAATAGTAATATGAAAGAATAATTTTTATTACAGGAATATTTCGTATTCAGCATTAGGAAAAAATTAAAACTCATTATGATTTTTGTCTTCAATAAGAGCATCTGGGAATTGCTCTCAGAAACATTTATTAGAATTTAGGGGGGATTTTAGCTTATAACCACTTACGTTTTTTGTACCTAGTCAATATAGATTACTACACTTGTTCATGATTACTCATTGCGAAATGTTGATGTTATTTAAATCGGCAACTTGGAAACGTCTTCCTTCTACCTTTCTACCGCCAGTGTCGTACCTAAATATTTAATTGGCAAAATAAACATCATTTTACGAGAAACTATAACATTTAAAATATATGTATAAATCTGGTTTATATCATTTCTGTCACTGCACTTATTTTAATAATAATAATAATAATAATAATAATCTCCCGTTGCATTAATAAAGAGTGAGACTAATCTGAATGCATTCAGATTTGCTGATATAACGTTTAGGTCAACAATACGTGCAAATAAATTATAAACTTTTTATTTCTTGAAACCTATGCTGTTCTACTAGTACAAGTACAATAACAAGTACATATGCATACTGGTGGCTAATAACATGTCCAAAAATGACGTAGTGGAAAAAAGTGTTTGATTCGGAATCATTCCGTTGCTCTAACTTTATTATTTTTAATCAAATTGAAACCCCGTTTTCTCCAATCGCAGTTTGAATAAGTATTCTACCACCCCTTCAAATCGAAAACGATTATTTGAGTTGAAGTTGAAAAACGCCTTCTCGTATATTATACACTATTAAATTATGATTAATACGCACCAATTTAATCAATTTTGAGATGTAAGACTTGTAGAGTATGCTGTAAAGATTCAAGATGTGAAATCCTTTTGTCGGTAACTCTATTGGCATGCGAGATATTGTGGCGGACATTTGTATGGAATTCCCCATAGGAAAATTGGGAAGCCACTCTACTTAAGAATAGGTAAAATAGGCAAAATGATAACAATACTCTAGAGCATATTACATCAGAAGAATTTCGAATAATTGTTTTTAGCAATTGAGAAATCGTGGTAGTACTGTATTTAACATCCGTCCTATAATTTATCTAACACACCTGGTATTATCTTTGAATATGTATGTGTTGTAAAAATATGTAAAATATTAAACATGCGATTGCGACTATAACAGCCCACAACATTTTTCTATCACATTATGCCATCAAGGTCACCGATTTCAAACATTGCACGGTATACAACAATATAACTTCTTTTATATTACAATTATTTTATCTGAAATAACCTTGTATTGTATTGCACATTACTTTTCTCAAAAGCAATGAAATTTAATCAAGTCCAAGACGGCCTTTAATCTAAATTGATGCGCCTACAGATCGCGAAAATCGCGATGGTTAAAAAGCGATATTAATTTCATTATGAATGCACGTTGGTTAGTTGTGGTCGGGCAGGCAAGAGGAGTTACAATTTTATGTTCGCAGTGACAAAGAAAATGTAGGCGATCGAGTATTGTCGAGACTCGTTTTAATAAACGTACATACAGATATGAAATGAAGACTGTGTATAATCTATACATAGGTACTTGATTACTTCACTTTTTTAATCAATATGAAAAAATTAGAAAATGTACGTTCGTTTTATATGATTCTATATATATGCGAGAAGTGCATAAATATAATACTGGTAATTGAAACCTCTATATTTGCAAAGTTCAAATGCAATAAAGATAATTGAATTACGTTCGACTTATTTCATCACACTGCCCCCTTATTTTAAAAGATTTTGACGTTGTATATTAAATCAGTTGACCTACAAAACTAGCAGAAAAGTCTATTTTAGTTCTGTTTGAAAATTATATTTCCTTTTCAAGTTTTGACTTATATAACGTAGGAGACTACTGACTTATATATTGTCGTCCTGAAACGAAAATTTATTTTGAAATTTTATGTGGGTTTTACTTGAATTATTTAACTTCCAATGCTATATATGTATATCCCAGATATATTTACAATACCGGTATATTGTGTTTGAGAACATTTAAATGATCATAACGCTATTGTTCTTTTAGTGTATAATGAAATCGTCTATTTCTCAAGTTTAGGAAATTATTTTAAATCTTCTTTGAACTAAATAATTTATAGGTTTTATTTATGGGTGGAGTTATTGTAGAAATGGCCGTTTTATTTTTATATATGTATATAGTACAGAATAAGACCGATCTAGAGAATATTAAACTGACAGGGAATAATTATTGGTCAAATCTTGCCTTATAGTTTATCAAAATTGATAATAATTTTATTCAGTAATATGAGGATGATTTGGTGAAGGCGAGACTTAAAATGAAACACTTAAATTAAGGCAACCATTTTTTTTATGTTTCAATATATTTCCTATGTAGTGCTATTTCTTCATATACTTCATAATTCACTGCTTGAATTCATATCCATTGCAAAATATTTCGCTGACGTCATTCGTTATATATGTACAGCTGACAGACTGAGATCTGGCCGATGAGATGCCCCTCCCACAAGGTGCGCAGTGAATCCTTATAATATTAGGATAAGCACGAGTAGTATGGAAAAATTGTCAAGCGCTACACATATATGTATCTCTTTTCAGTATATTACAATTTCTTATCTGCATTTACTCGTTTGTCCGGCTAATGTATGCGATGATAAACAAATGCTATCATTTCTTTTTTCCGAATACTTTCTCTGTCACGCACTGACCTATAAATCTGCCTGACTTATAGGTCGAAGCTCCTCTCATCGGCCAAGACTCAGTCTGTGTACTGTACACATTTGAATTTTCATTTTTGACATATTTAATTAGAATCTATGTCTTCCAATATTATTGTAATCTTATGTAAAGAAAACTCAATACACATTTGAAACAAACTTTAAGACCTTCAGCTCTTTATATATGAAGTTTCTTCATTTACTTCTCACCCATTTCCAACTTCTATAATCAATCACCACATCCCCAAATACTATATTACAATAAGGTGGCCATTTAATAGAAAGAGAATCGTCACATTGCTCTGTCCTTTTCTAACCATTAGGCGTGTATTATGTGTTGCATACGTGACTGTATTTTAATTAGCCATCTGGTTGCCAGTAGCAGCGATATTATTTGTATAACAAATTTATTGGATGAAAGATGGCACTACTGACGCAACGTATCTCTTAGATTGAACCAAATTATACAGAGACTGGTAGACCAGACCGTTGTTTTTTGTGTATGAGACAAAAAACAGAGTTTTTGTCTCATACACGATTTAATAGAATATGTGTCTATTTTGAAATCATTGATATTTACCCTAAATTGTAAAAATGCAAATTGCGTCCTTACAAATATAAATACCTATGTATATCTATGTGCTTTATCTATTTGATTTAGAAAATAAACAGGTATTTTTTTAGCGATTATTGCATTTTTGAAAAAGTAATATATAGGCTGATTCAATTTTGATGGTCACCATGGGTATTTCGCTTATTATTTGGAATAGAGAGTAGGTTTGAGTTTGGCAAAGTTGGTAAATTTTGTGTTTTGTTATGTAACTTGAGCATGTACCATGTCTTAGTTGGAAGAATTAGATTAGTAGATGAGAAGTAACACTTGAGCGCGAAATACATAGTTACCAAGTATGTTGTCAATGGTTAGTTTTTTCAAAATGTGTAATGGATATGATTTTGCATAAAAAAATCTACTTTCACAGAGGCAGTACATTTTTATTCTTATAGATAAATAGTTTCTTTATAGAAGTATCTCGCCAAGTATTTATTCAAATTTGACTAAAAAATGAACTGTTTATTTAAGAAAACCCATAAGTAGTGAACCTGTCAATGTAAGAGACACAAGGCCTATTGTGTGTGTAAAAGTAAGAAAAAGAGAAACAATCAATATGTTTCACATGCCTATAACACTCTAATTAAATAGGTTAAATCTACATGTGTGCTCAGAAAGTAGTTTTGGATATTATAAAATGCCCTCTCTGTATTACTTTTGATACCGTATCAGCTATTAGAATGCCCGATTCAGTTGGAAAAAAATTTGAAAGACCACCCTAAAATTTATCCGACAGTGTGGATTTCCCACGTTCATAATAATTTACTAAAATATAATTAAAAACGAGATCTGCAGAATATTGAATTAAATTTCTTACGTATGTAAGTAATTTTTATTACAGGATTGAAGAAAATTGATTAAAAATTTTGTATAGGTACCTAAATAACTTGCCTTATAATTAATACTAGTGGTCGACCAGTGGCCGAAATTTGATCTCAATTCATTAAATTTTTAAGTTTGAGTTATTGAGGTTCTTTTGTCAAAAAGTATACTTCTATAACCAGTGCATACAATTTTTTTCAATTTTCTATTACGTCAGCTGCGAGCGTGTAGAAATACGTCATTATGCATTAATTTTCGAGTTAATTAATTAATGTATTTGTTTGCAAAAAAAGAATTTCTCTCACTGTTTGACCATGATAGCGGCCAAACGGTAAAAGCCATCAATACCGAAGTGTATATTTAGGAATATAATCTCCCTCGGAAATCTGATTATATTTTCAGTGAAATCGATAAATCGGGAGTAGTACTTCATTTCAGTGAAGAAAACAAATAATAGCAATATCTCGTCAATAACTAATTCTAGGCAAATATCTAAAGTATAACAAACTGATCAAGAGTAAATTAGAAAACAATTTTATAAAAGAATTCCTACCGGAAGTAGGTGTTTACTCTGATCGTAAAACAGGTTTTTGCGAATATATCGCAAGTCATCCATTGTAGACAAACATATCGAGTGTATGAAAATATTGAAAGCTCAATTTTGAATATTTTTGTAATAAGAAATTTCCAAAATTCGAACTGAAAGTACCTAGCAATTTTATTCTAATCGAATATCAATTTTTTGAAAATATCTCGAAAATTATGCATTTTATACAGCATAAAAGTATTTAAACATGGATTTGGAATATTTTTGTAAAAAAAAATTAAAAAGTCGGACCGGAAATAACACTTTCGACAGTGACGGCTGGTGAGAACGTTTTAGAGAAGCAATTAGACAGACAAGACTGATTCGTTTATTATCGGTGATATGTTCGGCTACTGGGAGTATATCAGCAATAATAAACGAATCAGTCTTGTCTATGTAATTGCTTCACCTAAACGAACTCATCAGTCTGCAACTGACTTTCACTCTTATCGAATAGCAGCTTTTTGAAATATCTCGCAAATTTGCTTTTTATATAAATTTCTTAAGTAACTTGACTACAGCACCATTTATCGGATCCTTGCCTAGCTATGAACCATCGTCTCGACAAAATAAATATATTGCGTGCATATGACCTCAATCGGTCAAGTCGTTTAGAAGCTACAAGATCGCACACAAACGTACCAATGATTTATATATATTTGAAAATATATATATTTTTTAAAAAAAGTTGTTTAATTATAATACACCATTTCTACACTTTCTCTAATCTTCAAATAATTTAACTTACATCATTTCATCGTATAATTTTAGAATACTTTCGTTAAATAATATGTCATTCTCAGTTTTAATATTTTTTTGAAAATATTTGACCAAAACACGTGTTCAGAAAAAAACCATTTTCACATTGTTTTTAAAAGTAAAAACATAAACTTTGGTGGTGCTTGTAGCCAAGAAAATTCTGCATCATTTGGTATAAGTTGCACTCGACAATACCTCAAAAACGTTTTTTCAAAGCCTACTTCTACTAATTTTGACATACCAAAAACTTATTTTTTTTTAATGGAACACCCAGTATTTTATTGTGGCATTTTGTTTCTTTTTTTTTCTCTTTCATTTTTGTTAACAATGTCCTGTACCTATCTTTTGTAGTTTCTGAGATAATCACTATAGGAGCAATTAGCAGTCAAATAAAAACTACGAGCGTTGTTGTTCTAGCGCCGAAATATTCGTTCAACCAATGGAAGGCTGGAATGGTGCCCGACCTCCTTATTCAATTGTCAAACAAAGTAAAGGTTAAATCCACTATCCCAAAAGTAATAATTTTACAGTATTTCAGTTTTTTTAATTTCGGCAATATCCAGTTGCAGTATTTCATTTCTTAAACTATTGGTTAACAACCAAATATAATAAAGCATAAGTTTACTGACATATTTGAAGATGCCGCCTCTCTAAAAGGTGTACGAAACAACGCTGCTATCTTCAATTTAATTTGCTTAATTGCTCGTATTCTTTTATTGTTGAAGCTGTTCATAACAGATGCCTGTAGTTTTTCAAAATTAAAAATTGATGTCCTACAACTTTAATAGAACTAAATTTTGCAACAAAATAACGCAATTTAAATAACCTACAACTATTGTGCAACGTAACAACAATCAAAAGTTAGAAAAACAAATTTCATTAATGAATGTGTTCAACATAACCACAAGTTTGTGCAATGCACGTAAGTATTCTGTTTTCCAAAGAAGTACTAATGTTGTATAAAACTTTTACATATTCTTATAAACTCTTCTCTGATTATAATGTTCATGTCTTCAACAAGATTTGAAAATCCGTCCGTAGAAAACGAAGATACTCTCCTTCATTAACATTTTCATCAAAGACATAAGATCCAATTATGTAACTACCAATAACTACCACTGAATGACCAACAATTTTGAAAGTTTGCAGGTGTGATAAAGTGAAGGTTTTTATGTGTTATAATAACGAAAATTGTGACGATTAACGTATCCATTTTAATAGAAGGTAGCTTCGTCGGTAAACAACAAAAAATTGGGAAAGTCAGGCTAATTTATCTGCTGCCCATTGACAAAAATGTAATTAAAGACAATGACAAAATGTTTTTTTTTGGACGTGTTTTGGTCAAAAAATTAAAAAAAAAATTAATAACTCAAAAACTATTGCCTCAATTTTGAAAAGGAAAAACAGCTGAATAGACAATTTTAAACAGTACTAAAAAATCCAAAAATATATAGAGTGAGTCATTTAAAAAAATTAAGTTCCATGAATTTCCGGTGAAACCGGAAGTGCGTCAGGGCTTAAAGTATTTTTAGAATATGCGCCTTAAGCAACCATGAAATTTTCTCTAATTGTTTTTTTTTTATTTAAAACATAAAGGAGCAATCAAAGAAACGACTACTAATGACTCACCCTGTATGTTGCAACATACTGTACATATGTTGCAAATTAAAAGCAAATTTATGGAAATCGACTGCAAATTAAATGGAAATTAAATCAGAAAGTATTTTCAGATTAGCATGTAATTTGAGATACACTGTACATAATCATCAAAACATAAATATTTTTCGTAAAATATGGTTGAACAATAGGTACTTGAAATACTCTGTTGGCCCGATATTTTCAATAGATTTATTATTAAATGAGAATCCGAGACGCCTGAGTTCTATTTTCGATATTTTGTAATTGAAGAGCATGTTGTTTGTAACCTTTTTTTCTTTAAGGATACTCTTTTGATGCCTGACAAACACATATATAACGTAACTGAGTATGACTGAGTAAGCAATATACAAGTATGTCGAGTCTAAATTTGCCGTAGACATTAAAATTTTGCAACACTCAACTTGCCTACCAATAACTGATCGTTGGCAGCGCTCTCTGTTTAAGAATCGCTGCACCTACCACCCTGATTATAATAAACGAAATCTACTTTTCCCATAAGAATATGTCTCTTAGATACAAATCAATCGGAATTTACGGGTGAAAAGATTTAAAAGCACAAGACAGCTATAAAATACGCTTAATTGCTTTGTATCAAGCATCAAAAGAAAGATAATTTATTTCTCCAGGGGGTAAGCTATCTAATATCTGGCAATTATCTATATATTCCAAGTAATTACGAAATAAAGAAGCAGATTTTTGGTGTAAAAACTTCCTGTTTTTTAACATTTTTTTCCACATTAATCGAACAAACTTCCGTTATTAAAACTACCCAGTCCCCTGGAGATAAGTTTGTAGATTATGCTCGTATTTTTTTTTTGTAATTTTGTGGCTTACTAACGGATTCTGGTGCAATATGTTCGCAACATGTTTGCAATGTAATTTAGATGGGCGAGATGGCCACCTTAACTATACGTTCAAAATGTTCCACGTTGGGCACCATAGTTGTAGTGTAGTATTAGTTCGTTACATGCACCTTAAATGCAACTACTCCATTGCAAAATAATTCGTCAAGGTCAATCGTTATATATGTTTCTCTATGACACATTTGCAGTTAATTTTTGACATATTTAATTAGAATCTATTTCTTCTAATATTCTTGTAATCTTATGTAAAAAAAACTCCAAATAATTTTCTTTTCTTTTATAACTTTTAATTTAGAGCATTATTACATCAGAACAAACATTATACATTTTCTGTTTTTCTCAAAATAAGAGTTACATAACATAACAACCACCGTAAATTTTGTTATTCTCAAAGTTACCTATTATAACATTCGTACATAACACCCTTTAAGATTAATACATTCGACCTGGAGTGCCATTATATCAGTTTTTTAATCATCAGCATCAAGTGAATAAGAAGTATCCCTTTCGAGACCCAAAATATCGTTGCTATTATTTTTCCAATCGAAAGAACCATCTTGGCCTTGTTTGGCAGACGATTGCCACGTTACCACTACTGCCAAGGTGGCCGTTTTGATTCTGTGTCGTTTCATCGACCGTAACAAAGCGACGCAAAAATCTGAGTTTGAAATTGTGCTTGGACATTTGCCCTCTTTCACGTCTATGATCTACGTTCAGTAAATGTGACACCCACTTGGCACAGAGCTTAGACAAGTCAAATTGGACATGCAAAACGTAGTATAGACGTTAAGCAATCATGTTCACAATCTTGAAAATATTCTCTACTTACACCCTTCAGTCATGTAATACATCATGGACTTTTTCAACCAATTCAGGAATGGTAACAGATTTGAATGATCCAAGACGTTCTTTATTGTTAAGACTCTCTTATAAACACACGGGCTATGCAAATATAATACCAATTTTGTGCACAAACAAACACGAATAGGCGAATCTCATATTCCACCAAATTATCCTCAATTACCTTATATTAGGTGGAAGAACACTCTGTCAGTTAAGACGGATTGAGGAAGTGATTATTGAGGAAGCTGCCAAATTGGCAAAAAGAAGTTATGCTTTAAGTAGCCTGAGCTTAACATATAAAGTTTATAGAAATTAGATTAATATTTGTTTTTCATCTTGCAATTAATTGTTAAGAATTAATTAAAAAATGAAAATTATGTTACGCTGAAAAATTTATTAAAACTCAATAATTACATTTTAAAATTATTGATCCTCGTATATAAAAGCGCGCAAAGAAAAAGTGGACAAGGCGTGATAGCCACGTACAGCTATGCATTCTTATCGAACTCGTTTGATTTCAAAGATTTTATAAACACAGTAAAGTTAAAAAAAAATGAAAAACTTGTATCATTAGATGTAAAATCCATGTACACTAATATCCCCATAGATCTTGCTAAAACACTTTTGATTAACAAATGGAGCAAAATTAAACAATTCACAGAATTACCTTTAGAAGAATTTATAAAAGCAATAGAACTAACTCTTTCCACAACCTATTTCTCATTTAAAAATAATTTTTACAAACAAAAATTCGGTCTTGCTATGGGTGCTCCAATATCCAGTATAATCGCACAATTTGTCCTTGAAGACCTTGAAGAAAATATTGTTCCACATCTAGACACTTCCATCTCATTTTATAAGCGATATGTGGACGACTGTATCATAGCCTGCCAAGTTGACAAACTACAACATATCCTTGATCATTTTAACAGCTATCATCCTCGTGTACAATTTACAACAGAAATCGAAACAAACAACACACTTAATTTTTTGGACATAACATTAATGCACCAAGACGAAATTATTAGAACAAAATGGTTTGTTAAAGACACTGCATCAGGCAGAGTATGGAATTTTCATTCATCACAGCCTAACTCATACAAAAAAAATGTAGCTAGTAACCTGATTAATAGAGCAGTAAAATTACCTAACATAACACTCAGAAAAGAAGCAATCGACAGAGCAAAAACCATCATAAAAAAACAACAATTACCCGTCCAAATTCATTAATAAGATAACTAAACAACAAATCCATAAAATATATAACAGCACTAACACCACCAAAAACCATCAAGAAAACAATCAACAAAAAAAATATAAATATACCTTTCGTTAATCACCTGTCTCAAAAACTACACAATATTCTTTTACCATACAATTTTAAAATAGCACATAAAAACCAAAACACCCTCAATCCATGATACACCAAATTGAAAGACAATATACCACTCAAAAAACAAACACACATCGTTTATAAAATACCATGCAATGATTGCCAGGGGGTATATATAGGTCAAACCCAACAACACTTGGAAGAACGGATGAAAGCCCATAAATATGTTAAGAATAGTACAGCCCTCAAAAAACATAGTAATAAATTTTCCCACACCTTTAATTATGATAACGTGTCTATTTTACAAAAAGAACAGAATACCAAAGCAAGGATCGTCCTTGAGATGATCGAAATTAAAAAAGAAAAAAACTCAGTTAATGATAGAAATGAAATTGACAACTTATCAAAAATATATTCTCTATTATTACAATAATCATTTGATATTTAAAAATAAAATTTTAAGAACCTTCCAATACACATAAAATTTTACAAACCGATTCAACGGAAAGAAATAAAATAAAAAGAGACAAATACTTGTTCGACACCACTAGTGCCTGGCCAGTTTATTTCCAACGTAAACGGCAATTACATGGGAAAACATAATATACAAATTAAGAATGAGTTACGGAAACTATTTACCTGTAAAATTGAAAGAAAAAAAGTATCTGTTCAAACCAAATGTGATACAAAAAACCACAAGAAAAGAATACTTCGTATATTTATAAGGTGAGTGTCTTGCAGTGTTTTGTTTTTGAAAATATGTTATTAAGTCATTACAACAAAAGACCATCCCATTTTATTCAAAAAGAATTTTTGTAAATAAAAACTTTTAAATTAATTTTAACATAACATGTAACGTAATATTTTTTAGTGTTTCCAATATTTTAATAGTTTAATTTATTTGTTCTGGGATTAATGTTACTTTTTAAAATTTAACAAAAAATAGTTGAATATTTTTGCTATTAATATACTCTTTGTAAAACCAATTTTAATGTAACTGACTGTCTTTTATAAGGGAAAAAAATAATAATAACTTGTTACAGAAATAACCTAAATTCTGAAGAAGACCGATTATTTATGGGTCGAAACGTCAAATAAAAATTTTACATCCCATTATACATGAGATTTTATTCCAAAAAAAAAGCCGAAATTACCCAAGAAGAAAATATACAATTATTAATCTTCAGGCAACGAAAAACTACATATATATATATATATATATATATATATATATATATATTAATTCTGATGTTTTCGCGGTTGTATGTTGAAAAATTGCTTTCTTGGGTTGCATCCCGCGTCCGAAGTGAATCCGTGTTAAAAACCGGATTAGTAGATACTCGACGTTTCAATGAATTCTTTTCCATTTTCTTCAGGAGTATGTTATTCGATTAGAGTTAGATCGTCAAATGTGTCAGAAAATGTTTCAAAAATACTGTATATATATATATATATATATATATATATATACGGCTCTGTATACCTTATTCTGATGTCTAACCAAATGAATTAGTATTTGTAAAACCCCATGTTCGGGCGCTAAATGAAACAATATTAGTGTATGAATACTTTATAGTAATTGTAAAACTTTATTCTATTTTTATAAACCTCGGCTTAGCTCACTCAATTTAAATATCAATAATTTTTCTTCTTTTGGTACAGTTTATTAAACTGTTAGTACTATCTTAACCGTACGACTTTATTGAAATGGTGCGTTCGTTGGAAAATCAATGTCAAAGCTTTTAACCTAATTTTTAAAGAATCTATTAGTATACTTTTTTACCATAAACAAATCTTTAAGTATGACTTCTTGATATCTCTGGGCGTGTTTGTAGTCAGTTCCTCTGGGATCTGTATTAAATTCAATTATCTCACATAAACGTGTAAGTATTGCCATTTCTTTATCATTTATATCTGTCAAATAGACATTTAGGTATGTATCCTTTCTTTTACATAATGTTTTTTTAACCTCAAAAACTCATATTCTATCTACGAATACAATTTCACAACTCTATCAATGAATAAAAACGATAATAAATTGATAAGTGTATATTGATATATAAGCAATATCCAGGATGCAAATTAGTTTACTCAAAGAACTACAAAGAATGTGCTCAATAAAAATTGTTTAATCGCATTAAAAAGTACTATTCATTTACGAAAACTGGCATAACCAAATATTAGTATTTGAAGGTGAGTAATGTTTATATTCTGGCCATTTGTTTTAGAATCAATAAATAATGTGTTTTTCAGTATTTAAATATTCATAATGTTTACTATAGTATAATAACCTTGATAGATATTATATTTGACATTTACTCTTAATAAAATTTCTTCCATATAAATTTCAACATAGCCTAACTTAACATGTTGGCAAACTAATATATTAATAATATATCTAAATTATTTTTGTATTTAAAATATCATATTCAATTTATTTTAAATGTGACCAAAACTGGTTATAGATTAATTCCCAATATCAAATATAAATATTCAATACGACCTTTGTTTATAAACGTAGTAGTTCTATCAATACGTCAAAATGCTAATGTATTCCTCCTTATAGATGAGTACTGCCTCGTTAAATACCATCTCTTTGAAGTAATAGTTTAATCCTCTGGAAGTCACAATCCTCTCAGCATTTGAAATTGTTCAAACATCTAGAAGTGGACTGTTATTGTTAGCTGCCGCCTTTGGAAAAGATGTTCGATGTATCCTGAAATAAAATACACTTTCCGAAGATAATATTCTGGACTGGAAACTCTTTCTGCAACTATTTTTCTCCTAATGGTTCATCAACAATGGTTAATCTTGCTTTATAAGATAGTACTTCTATGGAAAATATTCTATCAACATCGGTCCGCTATTGGAAACACCTCCCTGGACTAGAATCAATGTTGAGTCTTTCCTTCTCCTAATGGTTCATCGTTAATAGTTAAACTTGCTTTATAGGTTAATATTCTTATGGTAAATATTACATCAATCACTGTCTGCTACTTGAACATCCTCCTATTGGTCCTGATCTGTATATTATAAATTAAAAGGTAAGTTTTCTTTATATTCCAAAATCTTCTTTATATACGTGCTTGTTATATATGTTGTTCACTTAATAACCCATTCAAATATTTGTATTTAGCTTTTGACTCCAAATATATTTGGAAACTATCAAAAATCATATTTGTGTAGATATATTCAATATTATCACTTTTATTACTCAAAAATAATATAATATGTCCAGTTTTCAATGTTATTTAAGCAACATTGAAAATTCACACCCGCACGTTCTTAGAATAAAAATTATCTCCCTTATTTATTTTTCAATTTCCTTGACGATGCTCAATATTTTTCAATTAGCCAACATTTTTCAACAATTCTAATATCTTTAATCTCTTCCTTTCAGAATACACAGTTATTATATAGAGGAAAGAAAATTGAACGTTCCAACAATATACAGGATGGAAGAAAAAAAAAAACTTTAACACATTATTTAATTTTGTAAATATCAATTTTTATAACCTTGCTAATCTTTTAACAAACATTAGGACACTACAAATACCAATCGTATCAGAATACGAAACGAAATAAATATATTATATATATGTGCATATATTAAACATTAAATTATTCAATATCTTAAAGAAATGTATAAAATGAATTTTGTTGACAAATATAGCAACTAAGTAAAAAAATGAGAAATAGGAAAAGCAAGAGCCAATTTATTGCAGACAACAACCAATTTCACTACATTGTATAAACTAGCATTGTCCAGCATGTAGCGAAATATTTTTAAGAACAATAAATATTTTTATAAAAAATTCAAGTAATAAGGGAATATTTATTGACGAATTGGTCAATATCTAACATGATGCTCAACGCTAAATGCTACAATAATTTTAGTTTATTTTTGTGTGCTGCAAAATACTTTTTCGCGTAAGGGACAAATTCACTTGTTGTATATAAATAAGTGTTAATGGGATTTTTTTTGAAATTAATTTTGTAGATAATTTTATCGTTGTTGTTACACATATATTGGGGAAATTGATTGAAAAGCGTCAGAATAATTCTTTAATTTTATTTATTTCATTAGTAAAGATGGTGTTGTTAGTTTGTGTTTTCCAGAAAATACAAAAATTTCTTTTCGCTTTCAACATGGACGGGTTCAATGACGTGTTTTGAAGAACTTAGGTATACATTGTGTTTTAATTAACTAATTCTCTCATGTGTTGGATCATTACATTGTGTGATGATTCACATCAGTGTTTTTGAAATTTGTATCGTATTGTATAATAACTTTTAAATTAACTTAATTAATTTATAATATTACTTTCTTATCTCAATATTCGACGTAATTATTTTTCTATAAATATTTCTATACTATTATTTTAAATTACATATTGGGTGTACATAATAAAATAGATTTGAACATATTATATACGTGTAATATAAGTATTAGAATTATCAATATTAACATATTAATATATCAACATAATAGAATTTGAATGTATTTAATTAAAAATTCTTTTTTGTTATTGAAGGAAAAATATGTTAATATACCGTGCTTGTTAGGTTTTATACGCATAAACAGATACATAAGATAAAATCAAATAATTCCAAATGAACAACCACATTACGTTAGATAAATATTTCGAAAATAATTGACTGAAACTTTTCAAAGGTATGTACAGTTATGAGCAGACGAACAAATCCAGCAACGTTGAGCATAGTGAACGCGTCCGAGTTTACTACTACTTATAGACCGCTGTTTGTGTACCTTCGTTTGAACATTAGATATACTGAAAGATAAAATATCAACATTATGTAAATGTCAAAAGTCATTTTATTTCGACTGTCAACAATGAAAAATTTTTAGATTTATTTAAAATATCCAGTTTATTATATAATGGTGTACAAAATAAAATGCACTGTTAATATTTCATACTGATAAAAATCAGGAATATCTACATATGTATATATACATACATATATACAAACATACATATTATGTATTTACATATGCCACGTCCAGGTTCATTTTCGTCTCTCACATTATTGAGTGATTTTTTGGTTTTGTTTTTAATGTTTTATTACTATTACGATAAAAAAGACAAACGAATAATTATAGCGATATAAAACACAATGAAATAATTTATTACATTAAATTATAGTGAGTGAACAGATTAATTTCTCTTTAGTAAAAAATCCCCGGCTGTTTGCAGAATAAACAGATATTTCAAAAATAAAATTATGTATCTGTTTCTGTTCCTCCGACATTTCTGTCTATTAATTTTGGAAATGAATAATTGACAGAAATGTATAATAGGCACAGGTACGTAATCGTATTCGATATAAATTTATATAATGTGAGATAATGCAATTGGGGTAGTGTATCAAATATCAAGCCAACTAATGAATACCGCCCGCAAGTCATTGTGAGAAGAGTTAAATGAAAATTCAAATATGTAATTATGATAATATAATATACGAAAACAAAAAATCCCCGGCTGTTTGCAGAATAAACAGATATTTCAAAAAAAAAAAATTAGGTATCTGTTTCATATTGTTCCTCCGACATTTCTGTCTATTAATTTTGTAAATGAATAATTGACAGAAATGTATAATAGGCACAGGTACATAATCGTATTCGATATAAATTTATATAATGTGAGATAATGCAATTGGGGTAGTGTATCAAATATCAAGCCAACTAATGAATACCGCCCGCAAGTCATTGTGAGAAGAGTTAAATGAAAATTCAAATATGTAATTATGATAATATAATATACGAAAACATATTTGCTAATGACGTCGTGTTATATATATTGGCGAATATTGGACAATTTGAAAAGAATATAATAAAACAATTTCGTAATTTATTGATCAACAATTTACACATTTCTCATTTACAAATTTTCATGTTAGTAAATTGGCAGCTTGGTGATGTCTTCCTTCATTTGTTCTACCGACCAGAGTCGTGCTTAACTATTTAATTTAAAACTAAACTTATCAATACATAATCATATTATATTAATAAAAAATTAAAGGGTCAATGCAAGAAGAGATACTCCACTTTTAAATAAGGTCAATTATCATACTGAGCTGACATTTTATAATGGTTCCCTGTGACATAATAATTTCAGGAGTTAACAAGATGGTATTTATTCTGCTTTATTTCCAAAAAATTACGGTTGTAAGCCAGTGTACCAGGGAGTTTTCTATTTACCACACTTTGTGCAAAGGTATTGGTGGAGCTCGTATTTGAGCAACAAAAAAGTATCGAAATCAACGATATTTTGCCATTAAGATTTATCCAAACCTTAAAGTCTTTCACTTGAATTAGGTACTCACCACGTTTGACTTCACCATTTGAATGCAAAGAGTTGTCCACAAAGACACATTCAAAGGGCTATTTCTTTTTGCATAAACGAATCATTTCAATGTAAGTTTCAGGATTATCTACCGTCTCATAAATTAATCTTTTTCTCCGATAACTTTAAAGTCTTTATATCCACTGGTATTAAATGCCCAGGCATCTGAAACAAAATTGTGGGCACATAGCTAATCCAAGAATATATACACGCATTTCTTCTTACTTTAACTAAAAGAGTTGTCACAGAATATTTTAAAAGTCGACTGCTCTAATTTTTTTTTTTATATAACTTTGTTCGGTCCCTTTTTTGTTATATTCTCAATATACATGTACAATTGCCTTCTTTTGAAATGACCGGTCTGCATTTAAAAACGCTGCGCATATCTGTCGATAGTCACATTCTATCTAATTGTATGGATGTTTGGTCGCCACACACCAAATATACAAAATAATATCTCCAGAATATTTATATTTGTTTGAATGCTGTTAATTGTATAATTTTTTATTTAAATTCCTTTCCTGGACTTACATATTATTTCTTAAAATATGTATGTATATGTAAAACGAACTAGTTTAACTTACTGAAATAATTTAAATAACAAGGTAAGAGGATTTTACCTAACTTATTATTATTTGCTTAGTATAACAGATAATCTACATAAATCCTTTTGAAAAATATCATTAGTTTATTTTTAAATTATTTCAAATAAAAAAAATTATTGAATTTAACACCCTGTCCTGCGGTTATTAATTATAACAAAATTTGCATTTTACTTTCTTATATGTATTGATGAAAATTTTCGACCTCGAGATTTTTACAGATGTCCACGTTTTGAAGTATTCTGATACCGAAAAGTGGTTTTTAAAAAATATCTGTGTGCCTCTATAGCTATCAATTCTAAATTTTGTATATACGAGTATAATCTCCCTCTTGAGATCCGATTAGATTTTCAGTAAAACCGGCAGACCGGAAGAAAAAATGGAATTTTGCCAATATTTTGTCAACTACTAAGTTTAAGTAAAGATATAAAGAATTCATATTAGGTACTCAAAATTAAATTTGAGAAGAATTTTATTAAGAAAGTTTTTCGAAATTCCTACGGGAAGTAGGTCTTTTACTCTTATCGAAAACCAGTTTTTTGCGAATATACCGCAAGCCATGCTTTCTAGGCCGATACATTATGAGTACAAATGTATTTAAAACATAAGTTTCAATACTTTATGTATAAAAAAATCAAAATTCCGACCGGAGTGCAGAGTATGCATTCTATAGAGCTATAATAAGAGAATAGAAGTACTTAGAACAGGAGTTTGAATAGTTTTTGTATACAATAATTCCTAAAATTGTTAATTTGAAACACTCATACGTATAAGAAAGTTGTGTGGTGGCCACACCTCATTTTTTACTTTCTTACTGTGTACTGTGATGATGAATATTTTCGACCTCAAGATTTTTACAGATATGTACGTCTTACAGTCCGCTGATACCAAAAAAGTGGTTATTGCAAACATCTCTCTCTCTCTCTGTGTGTGTGACCATGATAGCTGTAGCCCAAACGGCTACAGTTATCAATACCAAACCTTATATTTACGAGTATAATCTTTCTCTTGAGATCTGATTAGATTTTGAGTAAAATGGGTAGACCGAAAGTAGTAATGTACTTTAGCAAAAAATCAAAATTTATTAATACATCATCAACTACTAAGTTTAGGCGAATTTCTAAGGAATACAAAAGTACTAAAATGTGATTTTGGAGAGACTTTTGTCGAAATTTATGCCGGAAGTAGGTCTTTCTATCTTCGCGAAAACAATACAAAATTATTTAGAGCCCGAATTGGAACAATTTTTGTATAAAAGAAATTTCAAAATTCGGACCGGAAGTAAGACTATAACTCTTATATATCGAATAGCACTTTTTTTTTATACGTTGTATATAAATGAATTATAAGTGCAAAAGTATTTAGAGCTACATTTGGAAAAATTTTTGAATAAAAGAAATTTTAAAATTTGGACCGGAAGTAGTGCTTCTACTCACCAAATAGCAGTTTCTTGGAAAATCTCACAAATTCTGCATTCTATTCAGATTTGTTAAGAACACAAAATTGTTGAGAGCCGCATTTGGAATCATTTTTATATAAAAAAAATTTCAAAATTCGGACCGGAAGTAACACTTTTACTTTTATCGAATAGCAGTTTTTTGCAAATGTTTCTGAAATTATGCATTCTATAGAGATTTATTAAGATAATAAAAATATGTTTACATTTTATAAGAAAACAGGGATTGTTATAACAAGAAATTGTTTTAGTCTTATTTTAGTTTTTTGTTAAACGTTGTTATTACAATTAAAAAGCTTCAACATCTAAAATAAATACAAATCACTCCCAGAAATAATAGTAACATGTCCTTAAATTCCAGAAAACCGAGATTTGAATAAAACAGTGGATCTCCCTCTTGAAATCAGTGGCTTATTCATGCTATATATGATTTACGACGCCTATTTTTTGCTTGTCCCGTTCTTGACTTTGGAGTAAACAAATCGAACATTAGAATGTGAAATTGCGGATCGATTTTCAATGTAGACCGGCCATTTCAAAAGAAGGCAATTGTACATTGCAGCATCGTTAGTTGTTAGACAATGAATTCCAAAAAGTGAACCCATAACTGACAAAGGTAATGTACATTCTGGATGTTGGTATCGCAAAGAAAAGTTTTTTTCGTAATCGAATAGTGTTCATCACTGGCATCTTCTGTGCATCTGAAATGGCTTGTATGAAGTATTCTGAACGTCTAAAATATAGTTTTTTTTTGTGTTTAAACCTCTAACTTTCTTCTCATATTTTTTTAATTTCCAGCATTTTGAATAGCAACTATGAACTTGATGTATGTGTTACAGATCTCTTT
This sequence comes from Amphimallon solstitiale, assembly GCA_963170755.1. Classification (NCBI taxonomy): domain Eukaryota; kingdom Metazoa; phylum Arthropoda; class Insecta; order Coleoptera; family Scarabaeidae; genus Amphimallon; species Amphimallon solstitiale. Next base: position 44,053,796 of record OY720684.1, on the reverse strand, counting down.
TCTTGGTAAGTCAAATTTTATATTAAGCTCTGATGTGAAACTTGCTTGGTTGTATTCCGTAAACCGCCAAAAAAGCAGCTTGACATAGGGATACTGTTTGGTTTTTCTTTTTGCTGATCGGCCTTTCACATCGCGAGGTTTTGTGCAACGTTTTAGATACTAGTATCTTTACAACTGCTCAACATATCATAGTGCATATAAATTATGATTGCGCATCAACTTTGATATCTGTGGGTTTCATTGTTGATTTGCAAATTTCTACTATGAAGATATTTTCTACAGTAATAGCTAATTAATTTTCTTCTTGTAATTATATGTATCAACAAAAAATATGGTGGTCGTTTAAATGAAAAATCGATAGACAAATAAATTATATTATTGTTATTATTAAAATCCCTCAATTTTCTTGGCAGCTGCGGCCCTGTGTAAACACACTACAACTAAGAATTTTAAAATTGCAAGGAATTGTTGGTAATTTTCAACATCCGTTAAAGTAACATTTATAGATTCATTTATACACTCAAAACACACTGTACGATAAACATATGTGGAATTTACTCTAAAGGAGATTCCAGAAAATACATTTAGAAATAGGAAAAGAAGTAGGGACATGAATAGTGCGTATATCAAGTACTTATGAGTGCATAAATACAAATCATGTACGCATGTCTGAACTCTGCGTTCACTAAAGGTGCGCGCTTTACATTAAAAAGACTATTGTCTTTTGCAAGCAGTAAACTCAAGTTCTTTTTGAATTTTCAGCAATCGTTTTTCTTGCGAAACATGTACTCCTTTGCTTATCCACTGATATGAGCGAGGAGAAATAAGAAAAACACACATGTTTATATCCATATATATAATATAAATCCACACATACTGCCATAAACACAATAATTTTAAAAAATAAGAAAAAGGAATACGACCAAAATCAAAACGTTTTTAAATAAAATTTGTAGATATTAAGTTGAATTTAAATGACAAGAAAGTTTAAATTGTAAATACCGCATCAAGTATACATTTTATTTTATATTTCACTGTAATTTTATAAGTAGTTATTAGCAAGAAATAAAGAATGAATCACAAAATATCATTTAGCGCCTAATCTGACAATGAAATATAACATGATGCAGTTATGGTTGCAGGAGATGATATAAATAAAAATATAAGAAACACAAAACAAAAACATATGATTAAACATCTTTAATCAATATAAAATAAAAAAAGGATATCAATGCACAATTAGCAGAGCGAATCATTTAACTGCCGTCAAACTTCATGCTAGGTAACTATTAGAAAATGCGTGAAGAGTACACGAAGAATAAAAATCATAATTTAAAATGTTTTTATTATGTACATACGTAGCACAGAAAGTTTGTTCTCATATTTCTTATACATTTACTAAATAATAACATTAATTTTAGCCTATAAGAAAGTTTGTATTATTTAAGATATAGTAAATAAAATAAAAGATATATCTACTTTATTGTCATTACAATTTAAGGAAGATATATTTATGCAATTCACCAAATACGATACATTGGTTTGACGCTTAAGAACCACACAAGGAAGAGGTGATGGAAAATGCTGTATGGTATGTATATATATATATATGACAAATTGATATTTTGGGTTATTTACCGCGTTAATTCAAAACAAGTGTACATATACAAAATAATTCGTATATGCATAAATGATATGAAATGTAATGTATATCTACACCACCAATTGCTGGCATTGCAAATATCAACGTGTAGACAGCTGTTTCGATCTAACCTAGATCTCGTCAGTACACGAAGGCGATATTTCCAATGTCAGACAAACTTGGATTTCCTCCTATATACTTGATTTGGGTACAAAATGCCTATGAGAGAGACCCCAGCGGCATTACATTTCATATCATTTATGCATATACGAATTATTTCGTATATGTACACTTGATTTGAATTAACGCGGTAAATAACCCAAAATTTCAATTTGTCATCACATAACCGCGAAAACGTCATTTTTGACATAACCTTTATGGGGAGGTAGTTTATTAAATAGGTAAAGTCACCTATTGAATGCATTTCTACAGTTGCCCGATATAGTAGATGTTCTACTGAGGGTTAACATTTCCTTGCGTTCTTGATGTTGGATCACAGATGCCGCTGGGAGGCTCTCTCATAGGCATTTGGTACCCAAATCAAGTATATAGGAGGAAATCCAAGTTTGTCTGACATATATCATAATCTGTCTCTGTCTCTTGCACAGAACAGACTATATTCTTCGTTTCTCCTGCGAATTCAGATTTAACTTGGCGTATGCTGTAAAGCTAACTCAACTAGATCTTCGAACTCTGCAAAACCTGTGAATTTTTTCACATGTGCCCTATCCGTACTATTTGTACGATTTTGTATCGTTTATAAACTTGTTTTGTAAACATATAAAAAAGACAGGCATAATTGACAACACTAATCCGGCCATGGAGTCTCCCAAGGGAGAATTCATCGCGCCGATGGACATTGTGCGCAATGCCATTCTACTTGCAGGTCAGAAGAGGGACCTGCCGACAACCACGGACACCGAGGACACGGACGTCGAAGGAAGGTTCACCACTGTAGAAAGGACCAAGAAAAGAAAGGAAAGAAAAGAGAAGAAGCAGAAGAAAAAGGCGGCGAAGGACGCCCAGAATCCCTCCACATCTGCAGCGGAAGAGCAGCAGGGAACAACCGAGGATATGGAGACCCAGGAACTCCAAGAAACCCCCAAGGTCACCACGGACCCCAAGGCGGCAGCCGCCCAAAACGCCGCCCCGCGCTCCAGGGCCCCTGTGCCGAAGATCTACATCTTCGACACGAACTTCTTGGAATGCGCCAAAGGACTCAAGGTAGTAGCCCCTAATTCTGTTTTCAATTTCAGAACCGACCACCTCTGCGTTAAGCTCCACTCCAGTGAAGACTGGAAGAAAATCGCCGACAAGCTGCACGAGGACAAGACGCCTTACTACACCTATCAACCGACGAGCGTGCGGCCCATGAAGGCCATCGTCAAGCACTTCCCTCCAGGCACCCCGGAGGAAGAGATCACGAAGCCACTCCAGGACCAAGGGTTCGACGTCACCAAGGCCGTCAACCTGAAGAACAGGAAGGGCGCCACAACATCAGTCTACATGATCTACGTGCCTAGGCACCAGATCGAGAAAATCTACGGCGTGCGGACCATAGGATTTATGAGCGTACGTATAACACCCTTCAGGACGAGGGACGGTCCATCACTATGCCACAGGTGCCAGCGTTTCGGACATTCGTCCGAAAACTGCACCTTGGCATGGAGGTGCACCAGGTGCGCAGGAGCGCACAACACCTCTGGTTGCAGGGTCACCGTCGAGGACGCCAAGTGCGCCCATTGCAGCGGCAACCACCCCGCCAGCTATCGTGGATGCCCGGAGTACCAGCGGATCCTGAAGAGGAACCGCGACCAGCGAGGCCAGCAGGGCGAGAAGCGGGCGGAAGTGCCTGCCCCCCAGAAGACCGCAGCCACCTTCCCGGCACTGAAAAAGAAGGCCCAACCACCTCCGGCCCCCAGGAAGCCAGTCACGGCGGAGATTAAGTTCTCCGAAGTGGTGGCCCCCTCACAGCCGAAGCAGAAGACGGAAAATCAACAAAAGCACCGCAAGATCACAGTAGAAGTCCCCAAGAAGGACAAGAAGATCGAGGTCCCGAAGGGAGCCCCTCCGAAGAAGGAGAAACCCGCCAAGGAACCAGTAGTACCTGTCTACGCCAGTCAGGTAAGCACATCTAGAGAAAACTCCGCTGAAGAAGAAATTTCTTTTGCAGAGATGAAAACCTCCATGGAGAACTTCCAGCAGATCGCTAGGAAGATCGCCGTAGGCATGAGGCAGCTGGATCAGCTGGACAACTACCTGGAGAAGGCGAACTTCTTCGTAGAATTGGCGAAAACCATCTTCGGACAATGAGCCACACCAGCAGCTCCAGAAACCTCCGCCTAGCCTACTGGAACGCCAGGGGCATCACGGACAAGAAGGAAGAGTTCGGCCACTTCCTTCGAGAAAAGCAGATCGACATCGCGTTCGTATCTGAAACATTCCTGAAGACAGGTATGAATTTCAAAATGTGTAATTATTATGTCTACAGAACTGACCGACCCACGAGAGGTGGAGGCAGTGCCATAATCGTCAAGAGATCGCTGCCGCATTCACAGTTCATCCTGCCGGATAACTCCCTGGAAGCAGTAGCAGTAAGTGTAAACCGTGGAGGCAAGAGGGCATTGTTTGTGGCATGCTACAATCAACCCACGCGCCAACCTAACACGCAAGATCTTGACAATTTTTCAGATTTAGCAGACCACGTGTTCGTGGCGGGAGATCTGAACTGCAAACACAGTTCATGGCACTCCCGACACAACAACCCCAACGGAGTACACCTGAGGGCGTGGGCGGACCAGCGCGATGACGTGGTGATCACCGCGCCGACAGAACCCACGCACTACTGTGCATACGACCAACACGACGACGACGTCCTGGACATAGCAGTTCTGATGAGGTGGCCGTTCCTCACCACCTGCCGGACGCACCAGGAGCTGTCATCCGACCACTATCCCGTGGTGGTAAACACCTACCTGGCACTCCCAACGCTCAGTGCCTGTGTCGGCCCCAGGAAGCACGACTGGAGTCTCTACAGGAAACTGGTAGCGGAGAAGGTGAGTGAGAATCCCCACATAGGTACAGTCGAGGACCTGGAGGAAGCGGTGGCCGCCACAACCGGCCACATCCAAGCTGCCATCAAGTCCGCCGAGAAGAAATGCCGAGTGTTCGATGGAGAGGTCCTTCCACGAGAAATCGTGGAAAAGATCAGATCCAAGAACAGGCTACGGAAGGAATACCACAGGACTAGGTTCCCAGGGCTGAAGACGGACCTGCACCGCCTGCAGAGAACCATCAACTTCGAGATCCAGAAGTACAGGGCTGAGAGGTGGGAGGAGTTCGTGGAACGTAACCAGGACTCAGATCCCCACAAGATACCCAGATTTCTGAAGTCGAACAGAAAACCCATTCCGGAACTGAAGAACGGAGCAGAGAGGATCGACACGGACCTCAAGAAGGCCAACTTACTTAAGGTAACCTATAACAGACACTTTACACCTCAACAGATCACAGATAGGGACCTGGACCTGACGTGCAAGGAAACACTCCGGGAGATCGACGAGATGGAGGCGGGAGCCCCCGACGAAGTCACTCCGGAGGAGGTCCTGAAGGTGATCAAGACACTTGCCACCAACAAGGCACCTGGAGAAGACGGTATAGTCAATGGCGCCCTGAAGAAGGCGCCGCCGAGGTTGATTGCCAACCTGGCGGCGATCTTCAGTGCCGTGCTGAGACTTACGCACTTCCCAGACACCTGGAAGTCTGCCAGGATCATCCCGATCCACAAGGCCAAGAAGGACCCCCACTCGGCGGAGAGCTATCGACCAATCTCACTGCTGAGCACCGTAAGTAAGGTACTTGAGACGTGTTTGCTCCACAGAATCACCAATCACCTGGAGGACAACGAGCTAGCGGACCCGGACCAATTTGGCTTCAGGAGGCAACACTCGACCACCCTGCAGGTGTACAGGCTCACTGAGCAGATGACCTCATCATTCAACAGGAACGAGTACACTGTGATAGTGGCACTCGACCTGGAGAAGGCATTCGACAAGATCCGCCACGAGGGACTCCTGTGGAAGATGCGCAACGCCAACTTCCCACCAAGGATCCTGAAGACCCTCCGATCCTACCTCCACGACAGGAAATTCAACACCGTAGTAAACGGTGTGAACTCCGAGCCGGGGAGGATGGAATCCGGAGTACCACAAGGATCGGCCCTGGGGCCGACCCTCTTCACCATCTACGTGAGCGACATCCCGAAGCCAGAGGATCACAGAGTGTACAACGCACTGTACGCAGACGACACCGCAATCGTGGCAAAGTCCATGAAGCCCGACATCGCTGTCAGGTTGGCTCAAAACCAGCTGGACAGGGTGAAGGAATTCTACGACTTATGGGGCCTGAACATCAACCCGAAGAAGACGCAAGCGGCGATAATATCGCAGAGGCACGTAAGAAACCCCCCTAAAGTTATGATTTCAGGTACAGAGGTCGACTGGACCAGTGGAATCGACTACTTGGGAGTGACTCTCGATAACCACCTCACCTTCAGGAAGCACGCCACCAGGACATGCGGCAAGGCCACAGCAAGGATGGGCCAGCTGATGCCGCTGCTAGGATCCAAGGCGCTGACCACGAGGGCGGCCGTGATACTGTACAAAGTACATATCCGGCCAATCCTGACGTACGCCAGCCCTGCATGGGCAACCATGCCGAAGACCACCCTGGAGCGCCTCGAGAGGGTGCAGAACCGCTGCCTGAGGATCGCCACGAGGCAACCAAGGGCCACGCCGATGACACACATCAGGAAGATCGCCGAAATAAACTCTCTAGCAGAGTTTATTCAGGAACTAAACAGGAAGTTTTTCCTCAGGGCAAACCTCGTAGAAAGTTCCTCTCTGGAGGACACTACGACGGCGAAACCCCGAGGAAAACACAAGACTGTCACGGAGGCACTCAGCCTCCTGTAGAAAACACCAAAAACCGGAAGGAAATCGGGTAAGAAACACCTTTCAATTAATAAAATTAATATCACTGCTCATCCTATGAATATCTAATATATGTGCATGTAACAAATAATAATCCGGTGCGAGAGCCCGGAGTTATGTTTGACCGATTTCAGAGGACGAAAATCCACGCGAAAGCCGGGAAAATGCACGAATTTCAAACGCCCATATCTCGGTAACCACACGGTCGATTTCGACCAATTTTTGACAGGGAGTCCTCAGAAGACTCTGAATTCAGACACACACACACACCCCTAGTAAGACGCGTCGCGACGCGTGACACTAGTTTAATCACGTCCCTTGAGGACAGCAAACCCGGTAGTTAATGTCTGACATTGCAAATATCGCCTTCGTGTACTGAGATCTAGGTTAGATCGAAACAGCTGTCTACACGTTGATATTTCCAATGCCAGCAATTAGTGGTGTAGATATGCATTACATTTCATATCATTTATGCATATACGAATTATTTCGTATATGTACACTTGATTTGAATTAACGCGGTAAATAACTCAAAATATCAATTTGTCATCACATAACCGCGAAAACGTCATTTTTGACATAACCTCTATGGGGAGGTAGTTTATTAAATAGGTAAAGTCACCTATTGAATGCATTTCTACAGTTGCCCGATATAGTAGATGTTCTACTGAGGGTTAACATTTCCTTGCGTTCTTGATCTTGGATCAAAAATGCCGCTGGGAGGCTCTCTCATAGGCATTTGGTACCCAAATCAAGTATATAGGAGGAAATCCAAGTTTGTCTGACATTGCAAATATCGCTTTCGTGTACTGACGAGATCTAGATTAGATCGAAACAGCTGTCTACACGTTGATATTTACAATGCCAGCAATTAATGGTGTAGATATGCATTACATTTCATATCATTTATGCATATACGAATTATTTCGTATATGTACACTTGATTTGAATTAACGCGGTAAATAACCCAAAATATCAATTTGTCATCACATAACCGCGAAAACTTCATTTTTGATATATATAATGTTTGTTTACGCTAACAGAAGTAAGAAAATGAAGCAAATAGATATAAATACATCACATCAAATAGAATAAATACATACCTCACACATTCATTAAGACGTTTATGATTTAGTGAGTTACACATTTGAATATAATGTTGAAATTTCAAGAAAATAAAGAAGACATTCATCCATTTGTATAAATAACAAGATTGCTCGCCATTTTATATTTGCAGTGAGGGAAACGAGAACTTCGACAGTAGCACCAAGAGATAGAATTACAAAGTAGAGGGCGTGACGAGAGTGATTTTCATTTCTTCACCAATATAAAAGATGATGCAAAGACTCTTCAGTAAGTACGCAAGTACTTACGAGTTTTTCATTTCGAAAGTCAGATATGTTAGATTTATTCAATTGTTTTTAATTCTCTTTATTATTGTTTGTATATAGTTAATGCTTGAAATTCCAAAATAGAATTTTCATTATTAGTTTATAAATTTATAATGAGAAAACAAAGAGGTGTTTAAATATTATTATTATTATTATTATTGTGCTTTAGATTAGAAACAATAAGAATAATAATATCGACTCAAGATATGAACAATAGTTTCATGACCTTTATGAAAAGGAAACGTAAGTAAATATAAAATACCATTATAATAAAATTTCAGTCATATTCAAGATATACATTCATAGATTTTATTCTTCAAAATTAATTAATAGCATCGTTTTAATTTTATTATTTATACGATACTCTAGCTTCATCTCTGGTGTGCGATTGTCTAAGTAAACTGAGGGTAGAGTACATTTATAACATATGTATATAAGTTTATCCAGAATACTGCTGATAGCAAGAGGTCTGCAACATTATTTCTAAAGTGCCAGTGTCTAAATAATGTGGAGGCTGAAGCATAATCAGTGGTATACATGGTAGTTTGTAGAGATTTACTTTGAATATTGTTAACAACAAGAAACCTAATGCATTGTTTCTGACGTGAGAATGTCTGTACAATGTTTAGGTTGAAATATAATTGATAATATTTTTAGTTGTTAATACTCCTCGATAATAATTTCAAATGTATTTAGATATAAAAATCTATGGGTGTACAAAAATAAAATTACTTGATTGTTTACATAATAATAATAATAATAATAATAATATTCTTTATTTGTCCAACAGCACATGCCAATTACAGGACAACAATCAATTCTTGATAGCATTTCCTAAACTAAAACTAAAAAAAAAAAAAAAAAAAAAACACAAGTAACATTACAATAGATGACAAGTTATGGAACACTTCAAGCTTATATAAATGAAAACACACGCATAACCTGAATTGAAAAACTAATATTAAAATCTGATACAGTGGTTCATATTGTATTAATAACAATAATAACAATAACAACAATGAGTAGAAACCTTAGCACATTAGACTAAGAAGCAAATATTTAATAATTAGTACATCATAGCCAATGCGTTCAGATTAAATTAAAATAAATAGTGTTACAGACATATGCATTGAGTCAAATCGAAAGACATATTCATTTATCGATAGAGTGAGGCTTTTGAATAAAAGGAAAGTGAAAAGGATAAGGGCATAGTTCGTTAGCGTTCCTAGCCATATGCGTAAGAGGTGCCTTAGCAAAAACATTTGTCCTAGCTCGAGCCACCACAAAAGTATCGCTTGAACGCGTACCGTATCTGGGAACCAAAAAATCCACAGCGGAGAGTATATTGGGGGCATCAATTCTGTTACTAACCAGCCCAACCATAAAATTGGCACTTGCGATCTCTCTACGCTCCAAGAGGGAAGGAACGTCATGTTCTAATAGCAGACTCTCATAGTCAACGCCTCTAGGAGGATACGTGCCTCGAGCCCTGTACGAAAAGTACTTCAAAAATCTCTTCTGTACTCTCTCAATCAAAAGGTTTTGGTAAACGTAACAAGGATACCAGATTATAGAGGCATACTCCAGTCTGGGTCGCACCAGTGAGAAAAACAGTATCTTCAATGTATCCGGATTCATGAACTCCCGGCACGACCTGACAACAAAGCTGAGTGCACGTGAGGCGGAGTTGCATATCGAATATATGTGATTAGAAAAATTCAAACGTTGGTCAAATAACACTCCAAGATCCTTCATTTGTGTTTGCCTGGGAATAGGAGTTTGATCCAATACGTAGGGGAAAACTAGTGGCTCGATTCGTGTGGTATATGTAACTACCGCACATTTATTAACGCTGATTTTTATTTTGTTCCGCTGGCACCAGTTGTTAATAACACGTAGATCATTCTGTAGGGCTTCACAATCGCAGACTGACGAGATCCTTGAATAAATCTTTAAGTCATCAGCATAAGCTAGGACGCGACAGCTGAGAATAGACAGTAGATCGTTAATGTAAACGTTGAAGAAGAGTGGGCCCAGGTTTGATCCTTGGGGTACACCTGAAGAAGCTGTAAAAGTGTTAGAATGAAATCCATTGTAGTAAACATAATTAGAACGATTGTCCAGGTAAGAGGCAATCAGATTAATGACAGGTGACGTAAGACCCAGGGAACTCAGCTTTGAAAGAAGTATTGTGTGATCAATAGTATCGAACGCCTTGGCGAAGTCTGTGTACAACACATCCACCTGCTTTCGAGAGTTAATTCCAGAACTGATAAATTGTGTTATTTCAACCAAGTTGGAGACTGTTGATCTGCCCGAAGTAAACTCATGCTGCTGCGGGGAGATGTGTGACCTTATGTATGCATAGAGCTTAGTATAGAGTAAATGTTCAAATACCTTGGAACTCCCCGACAATATACTAATTCGTCTGTAGTTCAAGATATCATCTTTGTTACCCTTCTTAAAGACAGGATTAATTTTACTTATTTTCCAGATTTCAGGAAAAGTTGATGTTCGGAGAGAAAGGTTAAAGATCACAGACAACGGAGCGCATAGAACAGATGCGCAATCCCTAAGCAAAAAGTTGGGCAACTCATCATGACCTGAAGTAAAGTCAGCTTTAAGGTGTTTCAAAGCAGCCAGAGTTTCACCTGTCGAAAAGGGCTCCATAACAAAGCTGCTAGAGCAAACATGGGCATCTGATGAGACAAAAATAGAACGTGGTTGAAACACTTCAGAAAATATTTTAGCAAAAGCTTCTACAATTTCGTCCGGAGCAGTAAGCTCCTCGTCCCCATGTCTTAACGTACCGAGAGACAAAATACAAAAAACAGTATTTTAAATTAAACAATAACTAAAGTTGTAATAAATTAAAATAATCAAATTTAGAATTGAAACATTAATGAACGTATTTATTAAAATCGATATACACAGATCTGTTTTTATTAATTTTTTTTAAATAAATGTTTAATTGTTTTGTGTAATGTTGCTTTTTAATCAACTACTCCTGAGAGCTCAGAGTCTTAGATAATAAGTAAGAAATTTTTCATTTTTAATGGTAAGAAAGGTACTATCGACACTGCTAAAACCACACTGATGTAGAATAAGACGTGAATGTCATATCCTTAAATAAATATTAAATAAATAGAAATACATATATCAAAATATAAGGCACACAGCAATATGTATTTACGTACATAATAATATAAAGCGGAATATCTACATACATACATTATTTAATTCTAATTTCATTGAAATATTAAGGTCTTCATACAAAATGCTCAACCAATCGTGAAAATCAGAGCATTTCGGACCGTTTTAAGAAATACGTTGTATATGCAAAATATGTGCTACAATTTATTCTATCGGAATGTTATCGATCTTATTGTTGGAGAACTCGAGTAAATTCCTGGAACTTTACTATTTCCTAAATTTCTCAAAGTCCATCACTAGAAACATCAAGAAAAAAGATAATTGAATATACCCTGATTTCAAAAATGGAATACAATATATTTATAGATCGGTTTTATTTCGACCCATTGACTTATTGAATTCATATCAGCGGCGGTTTATTAATACGGCTGTATGTGTTCGCAAATCCCTCTGTAAAAATCTGAAACGCAAATATTTTCCTATTAAAATGTATTGTTTATTTCTATACTATATTATATACGAGGCAGATGCCATAAATTCTCGGCCTGATATACAAAAAAGAAATTTGGAACAATATAAGAATTTTTGTTTTTCGCCGCCATTTTCGGCAAATAGCTTTTGCCTAGGCAAATGATATCTGCCTTGGCAAATAGCTCCATATCATTTATTTCTGCCCAAAAGCTATTTTCCTAGACAAATGGTATCTGCCAGCTGGGTTTTTAGGCAAATAGATTCACAACAAGACAAATGTCGTGGGCGAATAGTTATTTTAGGCAAATAGTATTTGCCAACAACATTTTTTAGGCAAATGGGTTTTTAATTTTTATTTGAGATTATGTTTATCCGTGTTTACCTAATGTTTATGTGCTTCGGTTCTTCATTTAGCAGTTTTCTACCTATAACATGTAAGTTAATATTAATACTATGGTAGATAAAGATGAATTTTATTTAAGGCTGAATGCAAAGTACGAACAAACAACAGTTAAAAAGCCGTGGACCCTGCAACGAACCAATGAAATTAGTGCGATTTTAAAAAGTATTCGTTCAAAACAAGTTCAGAATAATACTCAGGCCCTCTCAGCAAAAGAAAAATATTATGGCAAAACATATGACCTCCTGGAGATATCCGGCGTATCAAAAGTTATTCGGAAAGCAAAATCTGTTAACGACGACCTTATTTATGTTACACCAATTGAAGAATTTTTTGATAAAATGGACGAACGACACAAAGCGATAGGGCACGGGACAGGGACAAAATGCTTCATAATTTGAAAAAGAAATGTACCATTCCAAGACTGGCAGTTGAAGTATACGCAGAATTGTGTAAGACTTGTAACTTGAAAAAGAGACAGCATGCTGGTTTGGTTGTAAAACCGATAACATCAAGAGATTTTAATCAAAGAGGACAAGCAGACTTAATTGACTTTCAATCCTGCTCAGATGGTAAATATAAATGGCTATTAAACTACCAAGACCATTCCACAAAATTTTTATATTTGAGACCATTACAAACAAAGAGAGCTGCGGAAGAAGCCAAAGAATTACTGAAATTATTTCTCGAGCAAGGTGTACCAATGATCCTGCAGAGTGATAATGGACGGGAGTTTATAGTTGAAGTAATAAAAGAATTGGTTTTGTTAGCGCCAGAATACAGAATCGTACATGGACGTCCCAGGCACCCTCAAAGCCAAGGGTCCGTTGAAAGGGCAAACCAAGATGTTGAACAAATGTTAAGAATGTGGATGGAAGAAATTAAAACTTCTCGTTGGTCGATCGGGCGTTAATTTGTGCAATGGTTAAAAAATACATCATATCATCGTATCATTGGTAGATCACCTTACAAAAGTCTATATGGTGCAGATCCGAAAAGAGGTTTACGCTCTACAAATCTGCCATCAGATCTTATTGATAAAATACAGACCGAAGAGGAGTTAGAAAGCGTAAACACAAACGAAGGTGAGAGTAGCAGAAAATGTTTATCACATGATGGCAGTGTTGCAGTACCGGCAGAAAGTCCTGACAATTCTAAAGTTGAGAACCCTCATCAAGACGACATCGATTTTGACGGTACAAAGATGTTAATAATATGTGAGGCTGTAGAGATAGAAAAACGACCCGATAATTTCAACAGAAGGGATGATGCGAAAAGGCTGCCGGACATTTGGAGAACGGCACTAAGGGAGCGACGTGTTCATCACAGTCGCCCAACAACATCTACACCGCTGGAGGGAATAAACGAGGACGCTCCCCCACCACCCACTCGACGACCCAATAGGCACGCGGCATGCAGAGTGGCACCCACTCCAACTACCAACGCAATTATACAAATAAATGTCCAAAAACGAATAACACGGAGTTCGACGAAGATTGTTAGAGAGTAACATACGCCTGAAGATGATAAATGAGATTTTATCGCAACGTTGCACCGGTCCTTCTCAGGACGCCAGAACTTCCACACGGGAAGAAACCCGAAACAACGCCATTACACATTATACCCGCGAAAACCTGCGATACCATATATATATATATATATATATATATATATATATATATATGTAAATAAAGTATAGAATTTCATGGGGTAACTCCGCTCAAAATGCAACTGCGGACACGTGTTTCGAACTACTTGGTTCTCGTCAGCGCAGTGTAGCCAAGGAATAGGATGGGATAACCTTGGAGCTGAAAAACATCAATCAGAGACATACACAAGGGACAGCCTACCAATTGAGGCTTCAGCTAGAGTGTCCTCGATACTGAGAATGAATCTAACGTCGCCGCGAGGTAGACATTGTCCACCTGCAAGCCATCTGAACCCACAGGATAACAATAAAGAAAAGAAATATTGCGGATTATAGAATAATAAAGTATAGAATTTCATGGGGTAACTCCGCACAAAATGCAACTGCGGACACGTGTTTCGAACTACTTGGTTCTCGTCAGCGCAGTGTAGCCAAGGAATAGGCTGGGGTAACCTTGGAGCTGAAAAACATCAATCAGAGACATACACAGTATCGAGGACACTCTAGCTGAAGCCTCAATTGGTAGGCTGTCCCTTGTGTATGTCTCTGATTGATGTTTTTCAGCTCCAAGGTTATCCCATCCTATTCCTTGGCTACACTGCGCTGACGAGAACCAAGTAGTTCGAAACACGTGTCCGCAGTTGCATTTTGAGCGGAGTTACCCCATGAAATTCTATACTTTATTATTCTATAATCCGCAATATTTCTTTTCTTTATTGTTATCCTGTGGGTTCAGATGGCTTGCAGGTGGACAATGTCTACCTCGCGGCGACGTTAGATTCATTCTCAGTATCGAGGACACTCTAGCTGAAGCCTCAATTGGTAGGCTGTCCCTTGTGTATGTCTCTGATTGACGTTTTTCAGCTCCAAGGTTATCCCATCCTATTCCTTGGCTACACTGCGCTGACGAGAACCAAGTAGTTCGAAACACGTGTCCGCAGTTGCATTTTGAGCGGAGTTACCCCATGAAATTCTATACTTTATTATTCTATAATTCGCAATATTTCTTTTCTTTATTGTTATCCTGTGGGTTCAGATGGCTTGCAGGTGGACAATGTCTACCTCGCGGCGACATTAGATTCATTCTCAGTATCGAGGACACTCTAGCTGAAGCCTCAATTGGTAGGCTGTCCCTTGTGTATGTCTCTGATTGATGTTTTTCAGCTCCAAGGTTATCCCATCCTATTCCTTGGCTACACAGCGCTGACGAGAACCAAGTAGTTCGAAACACGTGTCCGCAGTTGCATTTTGAGCGGAGTTACCCCATGAAATTCTATACTTTATTATTCTATAATCCGCAATATTTCTTTTCTTTATTATATATGTAAATATATATTAATTTTATTGGAAGATTTTTAGGTCGTTATACTGGTTTTAAATGATTTTAAAACTCGCTAATTTGCAGTGTTTGAAAATTATAATTTTCTAATTTTACCACTGACTATTAATTAATTAGGTAATATATCAGTACGATTTAGAAATTCGAAGTCAGACACCGACGGTAGCTCAGTTGGTAGAGCAACCGGCTAGTAATCGCTATGTCCTGAGTTCGAATCTCAGCCGTGTCGGTAATTTTTAAAAAATGACCTAATTAATTAATAGTCAGTGGTAAAATTCGAAAATTATAATTTTCAAACACTGCAAATTAGCGAGTTTTAAAATCATTTAAAACTAGTATAACGACCTAAAAATCGTCCAATAAAATTAATATATATTTACATATATGAATTAAAGGTCAATAAAAATTTAATATCACATATATACAGCACATGGACGTTCAGTGCTTAATATATACATTCTCATTTCCATCTGTTACTTGATATACATATATCAGTACGATTTAGAAATTCGAAGTCAGACACCGACGGTAGCTCAGTTGGTAGAGCAACCGGCTAGTAATCGCTATGTCCTGAGTTCGAATCTCAGCCGTGTCGGTAATTTTTAAAAAATTACCTAATTAATTAATAGTCAGTGGTAAAATTAGAAAATTATAATTTTCAAACACTGCAAATTAGCGAGTTTTAAAATCATTTAAAACTAGTATAACGACCTAAAAATCGTCCAATAAAATTAATATATATTTACATATATGAATTAAAGGTCAATAAAAAATTTAATATTTTATATATATATATATATATATATATATATGTCGGCATTTTTGAAAATTAAATTTAATTTTCAAAAATTCCGCAAAATACTAAGAAGCAAAATTAAATTATTAAAATACACGGCAAAGAAAAAACTTAAAAATTATATATATATATATATAAGTAATAATGTATAACATTATATTGTAACGAAACCAGTAGACATCCGGGCGACAACAAAAGAAGGCACACTTCCGAGCGTGAATAAAAAGAGGTTGTAAATCATCTCGACGCGACTGGTAAACATCATAAAGCAATAAATCATCCATTTGCCTTGTACTGCAAATAGACAGAATGTCTCTTGTATTTTCTACAAAAATCGAGAAGAACACTGGCGTTTATCTGGTGTGTTCCAGATGTTTCGAACGCGTATATAAAAAGGCAGTTGAGCCGATGGATGAGCAATTCGGGATTAAGAAGTTCTTTGAGTAGTCTCGTGCGCAACAGTAAAATAAATATAAGAAATAAATAAATAATTCCTTCAATGGTAGTCGCGCAGTAAAGATAAATATAAGAAATAAATATAGTAGTGTTATATAAATAGAAGTGATATAAATACGGTAGTGTGATATAAATATACGGACATTAGTAATAGAAATAAATACATGTGTTAATTTTAATTTATTAATAGTAGTTTTAAGTGTGATATATTAGTTTTACATTTTTATATTGTAATAATTTTAAGTGTATGAATATACAGACTGTTTTAAATAAATAAATTGCACGAGTTGTTTCTTGCGAACCCGAAAACGTTACAATATTATATTTGGTATAACATTAAGATAGTGAACTCAATTATTGCGTTATGAATACGAGTAACGACGGGATTGGTTCAGACAGATAATTTCAATGATAAAGAAATTTTCTTTGTACGATATTTTCTGCTTTACTTATAATAATAAAGATAAATTTAACCCTAACATGATCCCTGAAACAGGTGTTGTCTTTATGTATGTGAAACAAATGTATTTTAGTGGACGTACCTTCTTTACTCACCTGTCACAAGAAACACAAAATTAGAGTTGAAATCCTTCCCCATATTTAAATCAAAGATAAAAGATCATTTAAAAACATACGAGGTGTGGCAATTTAATAATGAGAATTTTTCCTTGTAGTATTTATTTAGTGAAATTACATGGCTTAAGTAATTATTCCTTCAGAAAAAAGCTCTCTCGAGTATGATACACTTGTTCCAGCGGTTCTCCCAATGCTAGAATCTCCGTGGTGCGTCATTGGATATCTTAAACTGTGTTAAAACGGTGGCCCTACAACGGAGTTTTAATATTGGGAATCATGAAAAAGTTTGCAGGAGCCAGTTTCGGGCTATAGGGGTTGGGGGATGGGGGAGCACTGGAATATATTCTCGCTAACAATTGTTGCACAACGAACGCTGTGGGGCCTTTTCATAAGACAGAATCCATCCATTCTTAGCCAATTCTGATTTCATCCGAGCAACTCTGGCACACAAACGCTGTATAGGACATCAATGTAGAAGGCACTGTCAAGAGTCCTACTCTGTGGCACGAATTCTTTATTGATCACGTCCCTAATGTCAAAAAAAATCATCGTCTTGATTTGAGACCGTGACATTCTGTGTTCTGTCCTCTTCCTCCCCTCTATCAACTGCTTAAGTCTGTTTCCGAGTTTCGGGTTCATACCGGAAAACCCAACTACCGTCTACAATGACAATGGTGTCCATTCAAGCTCGCCCTTCGTTTTGGATGCGTTTAATGAAATCCTGGCAAATCGATAAAAACAATTCTTTTTACTCCGCTGTGAGTGTTTTCTGAACGTGTTTAGCACGGACTTCGCATATTCAAATCACTGGCGCACCGACGATTAGAGCAAAC